>CM053501.1:38096372-38231719 GCA_028627145.1 Eidolon dupreanum
TCTCTCTCTCTCTCTCTCTCTCTCTCTCTCTCTCTCTCTCTCTCTCTCTCTCTCTCTCTCTCTCTTTCTTTTTGACCCAGATCAGTAATCTGCATCCCTGTAACTAACTTTCATTTATTAGTTCCAGCTCTTCCTCTGGATCAGGGCATAAAATGTGAAATCCCTTCTCTGCCTGACAGTTCTTCCAGTTGCTGAAGATGATCACATGATATATGAAACATGCCACCATGGAGTCCATATTTTCCCATCTCAGCCGAAAAATGTCATGAGAGACTTAATCATGTGCCTAGCTGAAAGTTAGATGTTAATTCATTTTAGTTGAATTCAAGTTAGTGAGATGCGCAGGGCCCTGGAGAATAATGTTGCAATTCCTTTGCTGGCATATACCTCACTCCCTGGCCCTAATTCATCCTAAACATGCTGATACTTCCACAGGTACTAGTATTTGTACTTCAAGAATATAAGGCTGGAACTTCCTACCTCCTAGGAAATATTATTTTAAAATATTTTCCCGAAACATGCCATGCATTTCCACACTGTTTTGCCTTTGCATACGTTGGTCCTTCTACCTAGGTTATCCTCCCTTTTCACTGTTAGTCTTCAAAGCCCAGCTCAAATCTCCCAGAAAATATTCCTTGACTCGCCCAGCCAGAGTTCACTGGTCCCTGTTCCACACTCTGGATATTTGGTTCATGTCTTTCTCCTTTCCACTCTGTAATGTGACTTAACTGTAAGTTTTTCTGAGGCCAGGAATCATGTATTTTAAACTTTTTGTTTTCCCAGTACTTAAACTCATTTATCAACTTAGTCCTAAACAAGTGCTTCTGGGGCACATGACACCCGGAGAATGAAAGCACACTCAGATAAAGCTTAAAAACCAGAAAATTTTTGGAAGACAAACCATTTGATAGAAAAAAAAGACAATATGGACGAGGTTGCCAGTAATGCAGGAGAAAATCTTTGGGAACAAAACTTCTAGTCTCAGATGATTCTGTACCCATGCACAGGGTATTCAAAAGGAAACTCGTTGAATTAGTCCCAGGGTATATCATGGCCATGGCCATGTTTACTGTAGAGTGGCCTCCCAGTTCATCAGTTCTGGGAAGCTTGTACTTGACAGGGCTTTGAGCTGTGCTGCCTTGAACCATTTACCCCCAGGGTAAGAAGTCCCTGCCTCCTGTCCTCTAAGTGTCGGTATATGTACCTGCACTACAATAGCCCAAACTGTACTTCACTGTGGCTGGAATTAGTCTAATAGTTATTTATCATACCCTCAAGTGATTTTTTCCTTTCTTTTTCATTCCCCTTGCCCCATGTTAAATTTGCTTAGATCAACAGCCTTTGCTATAAAAACAAGGCATAATTTGAGATTTCAGTGCACTGGGTATGTTCCAAGAAACTGCCACATATGAAATAATTCTTGACCATCCCCTGTTACCTTCTTGCTTCATTTATCTACTCAAGTTATAGAAATAGTCACAAGGAAGAGAATTTCCTTTACTATAGCCAACTAAATAAATGAAATAATTACCTTGACTCTTGTAAATCAAAACTTGTGTTCCAGAATAATATCATAGGCCCTGGGAAGATTTTTTTTTAAAGCTAATTTCCTTCCATCAAAGAACTTGATCAAAACTATATAACCCCAGACATAGCTAGATAGGGAGGATTATGCTTGGAATAGCCAAAGGCATAGATAATTCCTTCCTTCTTTCACCACACCCTCACTCCTGCCTAGTTGGCAGGCCTTATGTGTAGGTGGTAAAAACTGCCCTTAAGTGATACAGTGTGAAGAAAAGGTGTCCCATAATGAAAACTAAGACTTCTCTTTTCTCCTCTCTCAAGAAAAGCCTCTGGGACTATGATTAGTAGTACAATTTGTGAAGGGAAGGGGTAGGAAGTTATATTCAACGGGTAGCAAATTAAGAGCTATAGAAGAACTTGATACACATGATCCACACTGGCAGATTCTTACAGATACTGTGCCTGGGGTAGAGGTGTCACAAAAGAGAATGGGATGTAGGGTTTGGGGAGGAGAAGCTCTATGTGGATCCAATGGGGCGGTATCCTTTGGCATTTTTGTGCCTCAGCCTGTCCTGGGGGTAGAGTTATACCATTGCTCTACCATTTCAATTATTACCCTGAAACTTATAGCAGATCTCACAAAAATCATTATTAATCATTATAACAACTCCAGGATATTTGAAATGGGACCACAAAATGAATGGACACAATTTGAAAAATTTTGAGATTTTAGGGGCTGTCAGTGAGGATGAGGAAAGAGAATGGCAATATATTTTGAAGAGAATATAAATTAGTGCATTACTTTGAGAGCATTTGGCAATATTTGGTAAAAATGAATACTTATGTCACCTTTGACCCAAACATGTCACTGCTAAGTTTATACCCTAAAGTAGGGGTTAGCAAACTGAAAAAGTTCCAGAAAATGAAAAAGTCCAGATAATAAATATTTTCCGCTTTACAGACTATACATTCTCTGTCATAACTATTCATCTCTGCCACTGTAGTGTGAAAGCAGCCATATACAATATATAAACAAATGAGCATGGCTGTGTTCCAATAAAACTTTATTTACAAAAAGAGATGGTGGGCCAGATTGCACCAACAGATAGTTTTCAGACTCCTGCCTTAAGGAAACATTTAATCTTATACACAAAGATAAATGTGTAATAATGTTCATAACAGCATTGTTGATAATAGAAAAAATTAGAAACAACCTGAAGTCCATCACTGGAAGGATGAATTGTTATAGATATGTACAATGAAATACTATAGCTGAATAAATGAATAAATAAGTAATCTGTATCATTAAATCTCACAAACATAATGTTCAAGTAAGAAGGATGCATATAATATGATATAATTTATTTAAAATTTTAAAACATACAAAACAATTATACATATTGTTTTGAGATATAGACATATGTAGTAAAAGTATAAAAACATTTATGAGAATGACAAACACCAAATTTAGGAGAGTGGTAACCTTAAGGATAGTGCTGTCAGGGAGAGGCACATAGAGGACTTAATTTGCAATTTAATGTTTTATTTCTTAAACTCATCAAGAATAAACAAATGGTGGTTAATGAGTGCTCATTATACTGTATCCTAGACCTTTTTGTATGCCTGAAGAATCTTAAGATTTAAATAACTTCTAGGGTTTTTAATTTGAATGCCTTTGTATTGGACTGTAGTTTTTGACATATTGTTGATACACAGCTGCAATAACCTTGAATCTTACTGTCTCATTCAGTGATGTCACCTACAAGTTCCATAATCGGTCCTGTTTGATAGCACATTTAACATGAGAACACTTGTGCTGGATAACAAAAATGCTTTCTGTAGCCTTGGTCTTCCAGAACGCTCTTATTAATGATAGATGTGATAGGTTGCTATGGAAAATTGCTGCTTAAGGGGAAAAAGGATTATCAGAATTTTGTTTTGTTTTTTCATTTATTTGTCTTTAGAAACTTTACCATTAATCTAGTTCTTGTCCAGAGTCCAAGCTTTCATTGTTTTTCTCTGTTTTTTCTCTTTGAACATTCTAGTAAGAGATTCAGCAACAATTTTTGTCTTTTATTTCACATCTTAGCTGGATGAGTTTAGATCACCAAGTCTCCAAGTTAGGTGAATTTCTTGTTCTCTAGAGAGAATTAGAGAAATTGAAAATGCCTTCCACATGGGAAATTGATTAAGTTCAGATTTTTCCCACACTGGGAAGATGCTGACTTGGATTCACAGTCATAATATGAGTCAGCTGCAGCTGGGAACATATCGTCCACTTACAGTGAGTTGATCCATGCTTGGGAAAGGTGACAGACCAACAGGGCAGGAGAAAGAAGAGTTGAATTTGTTTCAGTGTTTAGGAATTTTTTCCATGAAGACATGCCTTGGAATACCACTCACTTTTACATGGCCGTTAGGCACAGCTGTCTGGGAAGGATTCTTGTTTATATAAGACAAATGGTCTTTGAACTTGATAGAATTGAACTATCCAGGACAGATCCTAGCCTACTAACTGTTGACATACAAGCAAATACCACCAGAGCATCTCTCATATGCAGCCTATGAGGTCAAGGTAGAGTGACAGCAAACTCCAAAAGCATATAGTTTACATGGTTATTGTTCTAAAATAGTGAGAATTCATTTCAGGGGGAATTGCCAGCATTTATCCAGCACACTGCATTCTATTTTCTTGATATTTGTTCACTGCCATATACTTCTGATCCAAAATACAAAGTTGTCCAAAAAATGTGGAACACACTGACCTGATCTTCTCACTAGGGAAATAGCATTACAGGAAAGATGAAATTATTAGAATAAGGTTTTTGTGGGAAATTAAATATTTCAATATTTATAGGAATGATTCATTCCCTACCTCTCTTAATAGCAGCTTATCTTTATTATTTAAAATTTGGGACTAACAAATGTGTTTTCTAACAATGGTAACTTTGATGTTCAAAAAATTGGATATGGCTCTATGATGACGTTATATAATTGATATGTAAATGATAAAACTAAAAACTCTTTTCAAAGCCAATAAATATTCCTCTATAGTGTAGTTCAGTATCATTCTTCATTTACTATTTCCACGTTTCTTCTTAATAATACTAAGATAGATAGTTTAGTTCAGTTCTTAATTGAAAGAACACAGCATCTCAATTAATGAGAGCTGAACTAAAGAAGTTTTTCTCTAACAAGTTTGGTATTTAGTATCTCCAAAGACAATATTTTAATTAATTTTAAGAAAGCATTTTAAGGTAGCTACTGTATGCTGATAATTATGAAATATTGTGGAGGAGAGAATACCAAAACAGAGACTTCCAAAGTTATATACAATTTCTTTGAATTTATATCTTTTAAAATGTCAAAGTTGTTCTTTTTGAGGATGTTTAAACTATATATTGTGCTTTTGGATTTTACAAATATCCACTGCCCTAGAAGAATTAAAGTTTATTAGCTAAATTATGTTGTAGAAAAAAAAATGGGAATAATAGTGAGGAGACCAGCATTTGCTTACTTTTCTTCTAAGACATTTTATGTTTCTTGATTGGTTCATTGGTAGGTTGGTTTTGGTTTTGGTTGCCCAATTGGTTGATCATAAAACTCTCGGAGATGTATGACTGAAAGGAGAAGCAGAGATGATTTTGGAAGAAGTCGTGGCTGCTCTTGAAGTTGAGATGGGGTCAACGGGAATTTATTTTTTAGTTGGAGAGGGGAGTAAAGAGGAAAAACAGTGTCCTCTGGACTGATTTTGGCCCCTTAAAAAAAATGGACTCTGACAGAGGCAATATGTCTTCTTCACAGGGACTTTACTGGAAAGAATGAGAGTAGGAGGGGAGAAAATAACCAGTTCTACATGAAAACTGAGTTTTTAAGGGACTACATTTTACTCTCTCCTGAGAAACAAATGCATTATGTGGAAAAAGGGAGAAAAATGCATTATGTATAAAAAAGGAAACTACATGTTTCATAATGGCGTTATTCAGATAAAACAAGACAATATGACAATGCTTTGAAATCCAAAGCTCTGTACATGTGTAAGTGAACACTGTGAAGAACTTCAGTGTAGGCCCGTACTTAACTCTATAAACATCTGCCATTTGTGCTGTGGCAGTACTTTGTCAAGGTTCATTTGAGGATCTTTGGGGAGCACTTGAATTCTATGCCCATTTTCTTGTAAAAAAAAAAAAAAAACTAAAGCACAAAGGAAATTGAATTAACTTGACAAGATCTCACCAATGATGACTAACAGAATTGGCAATTTTAGATTGGTAGATTATTCTGGTCACTAGCTCTTACAAATTTAGTTCTTCTTACATTAGTTTGTGTTAAGTCATATCAGAATCTCTTTGGAAAGTCTCCTCTCTCCAAGTCTTGGTTCATTTGGTACAGGTCTGGCTCACACTAGCTAGCTCCAGGGATGGGGATATATCCCAAATCTGATTAAAGAGTGTCCCACTAGTCTTTGGTCACAGTTATTGGTTCAGAGTTAGGTACAAGGTCCAAGGTGAGCCAATCAGAGTTAATAGTAGAAGTTCATTGGTACTATCTTAATTGGCTTGCTAAACTTGTTTAGATCTTTTTCATCTTTTTACAGAGACCCTGACTGAGAATAAAACAGATAATGAGGAAAACAGGGCTGTGAAATAGAGACGCAGTGTCCTAATAATATCATGTAGGACCCTGGATCAAACTATCCTGAAGCCAGATTCAACTCTTACGTTCTTAGTTATACATGTCAATAATTTCATTTTTGTTGTTAATTTACTTTCAGATTAGTATCTGTCATTTTCAGCAAAACTATCCTTTTTTTTTTTCATTTTCTTCTCTTCTTCCATTTCTTCTTTCCTTTTTTGTTTTCATTTCTTTTGCTTTTAATCCTTTTCCTCCCCTTTTTGCCCTGTTTAATTTAAAAGTCCCTCATAAGAAACTACAACAAATAGAATCAGATAATCCAGGGCCTTAAAAATTAGGATAATGGTGTTGAACTTTATCATTTACACCCTATTTTTATTTTAAATAAATAGCAGGATAAGAGTTGTACATTAGGATGACTACTCCAGTAGAAGCGCATGATAAACATTGAAGAATGAAGAGTATATAAATGAAGAAACAATTAGGGTACAGTACAAACTTAGGAGGAACAATTCTTGCTTTAGAGTATTAACCTATTAGAATGGAGATGTAGGAATTGATACAAATAATAATAATCTTTAAGAGAAACGTGAGTGGAAATTGTTAGCTAATCAAATAAGAGAGATAAAGGATAACTTATGATGAATCCAAGGTTTTGAGTATACATGACTGTGACTTTGTTGGAAAAATTGATTATTATAAATAGAGAAATAGTGGAGGTGAACTAGTTGAAGTCTGTAGGAAATTGTAGGTTGGGTTTTGTTCTTGCTGAATTTGAGTAGGGGCTTGAAGAAACAGGTTTGAAACTCAGAAACATCATTGCTGAAAAATCAGTTGGAAGTCATCCTATTCAAAGTGATCTTTGATGTTGTGGACCAGAATGGAGTCAAGGAAAAAAATCAAGATAAGAAGGGATATTCAAGAATTTAGCTGTTTTGAGAGAGAAATACAATTAGAAGGAGAAAAGAGAAAGAGGAATGAGAAAATAGAAGAGAGATCTCAAAGTTCAAAACAGTAGGAGGAAATCTAAAAATTGTTCTGATAAACCAAGGATAATTCAAATTTCAAGACAGAAAAATTGGTGGTCTCAAATATTTCAGTAATAAGAGATAGTGCTGTCAGGAATACCTCATCCAACTTATTAAGAAGACCTTTGAAAATCTTTATAAATTAAAATTCACTGAAAGTCACAAAAATAAATTCTAAGTGGAATAGAATGAAACATGAACAAATAGAAAAACTGGAAAGAAAAGATGCCATAGTACATAACATTCCTGTTTCTTGAAATATTTACTAAAATATTTGTAGCCCATGGATGTTGATTTCATGATAAGGTACAGAATGCTATCCAGATGATTTAAAACAGTCTTTAACCTCATGAACATAACTGAATTTTGTAAATGTTTATGATTCATCTTCCCCTCAATTTGGCCAGGTTTCTAGCTCCAAGATATAAACACCAATACAAAAAAAGAAAAAAAGAAAAGAGAGATTTATCAGATTTCCTGATAGAGGAAACATTTGTAAGCTTAGAAGTGGTAGGAAAAAAAATCCTAAAAGAAAAGCTCATTATATTTGATTCCAAAACAAAAATAAATTTCTGAATGCAAAAAAAACAAATTACTGAATAGGAAAATATGTGTGGCAAAATATGACAGTTAATCAGTTTTAAAAAGAGCTGATGAAAAAATCCCAAGGAAAGAATAAGGCAGGAAATGAGGTATGGCCCATTTGCCTATACTTTATCCTTCAGTTAGATTCTGAGCTCCATGAGGACAGAGACCATTTCTATGTTGTTTACTTTTGCAATCCAGCATTTAATACATTCTGTCTTGGGATAAGGTGGGGGTAATGATGCTATTTCCTCAGATAGGGACACAAGAGGAAGAGAGGGTTCGGTGTGAAGATGAATTAAGATCGCCTGTGCTGGCTTTGTGGTACAGTGGCACATCCAACTTGAGACATTGAGTGCACCTCTACCATAGAAGGGCTCCGGGAAGAAGTTCGAGCTGGAGGTATGGCTTTGAGAATAATAAGCATATAGTTGCTAATTGAAGATATGTGATCTTCATCACCCAAAGGAAGGTATGTAGAATAAGAAAGGACTGGGGAAAGAATGCCCAAGAAACCCAATGTTTAAGAGAAAGGCAGAAGAAACAAGGGAAATCAGGGCACTGTGTTCCCATGGGAGTCTGGGGAAGAGAATATTTTAGGGAATAGGGCATATTTCACAAAAGGAAGCATAACTGGAGCATAGTATATGTTAAAAAATGTTAGCTATTATTATTATTATTATTGAAAATAGATTAATAGTAGGGCCTTTATTAATGTGCTATTGAATTCACCAGGGGACAGAATGGAGCTGCAAAAGGGGAATCAATTGTCAGAGCTGCATAGAAAGCTGAGCTGCACACTTGCTGTCATTATCTTATAGCACGAACTACTTTGTAATGAATAAAAGACACCTGCAATGCAGCAAAGTGCAGATGTAGTACGATGCAGCCAAGACACCAGGAAGAGCAACAGAGCCTCTTTTTCACCCGCACCAGGGATTGGAGCAATGACTCCATTATGTGAGACTATGAGTCTCACTTATCAGATGGTAATGCAAATCTCCTGAGACTTTTTAAGTGAAAAAATTCAGGATACCACAATTGAAGCAAATACGAATCATTTTTATTTTATAATTACTTAATGTCATTCTCAATTAAAGTATTAAATGATATTAAATATTTTATGGTTTCAGAATTGAAATGTATTGAAATAGCTATTAAATACTTGCCAACAGTTTTTCCTAAGTTGATTACCATAAGAAAATAGAGAAAAGGTCTTTCGTGAGGCTAAGTTGATATAATTATTTTTATGAAAATAAGATTACGTCTTATGGAACTGATTGCTGAGACAGGTACTCTTATCACAAAGCAAAAAAAAAAAATTAGTTTTGCTGTTCTACAAAATGTTGGACTGACTATACCAAAAATAAAATTCCGAGTCCCCACATGGTGCAGATTAGGCACTCATGAGTATATTAGTGTGTTGATATAAAAGTTAAATATGTTCAGGAGGGAGACATAACTAAGTAGGGTAGAATCTATGAAGGAAATAAATTTTTTTTTACTTGTTTTTAAATTTATTATCATTTTAATTTTTATTTTTTTAATTAGAGTTGACATTCAGTATTATTTTATATTAGTTTAAGATGTACAGCATAGTGTCCAGACATTTATATAATTTACAAAGTGATCTCCTCAATTAGTCTAGTACCCACCTGGTGCTATACATGGTTATTGCAGTATTATTGACTATGTTCTCTATGCTGTACTTTACCTCCCCATGACTACTTTATATGTGCCAGACTTTAAATTTACATTTCATTGTTTGGATTCTATTAGGATAACCTCTTAAATTAGTTTTAAGACATGTATAGTATGCTCTAGGCCAAAATCACTAAGGCTTTTAGCTATCATCTGTTCTGGATGTCCTATCTTAAAATGCTAATATCGGCTTTGTATTCATTAATTGTAAAAGTGTTATGAGCTGAATTGTGTACTCTTAAATTTATATGTTGAAGTCCTAACTCACAGTACCTTAAATGGTAACTGTGTTTGGAGATAGGGTCTTTAAAAAAGTAATTGAATTAAAATGATCTCGTTAGAGTGGGCCTTTATCCAATGTGGCTGATGTCCTTATAAGAAAAGGAGATCAGGACACAACACACAGCGGGAGGACTTGGTGAAGACACAGGGAGAAGATGGTCATCTATAAGCCAATGAGAGAGGCCTCAAAAGAAACCAACCCTGCTGACACCTTGATCTTGGACTTCTAGCATCTGAAATTATGAGAAAATAAATTTCTGTTGTTTAAGCCACTCACTCTGTGGTACTGGGTTATAGCAGCCCTGAGTGACTAATGCAGAAAAGAACAATGTTGAGCTTTCACTTGAGATCTTACATGCCAGATTGTCACAAGATAATTAAACTACAAGAAAACATGCCTGATAATTCCCACATGACTTTTATTCATTTCTTCCTTCACAATTTTCAGTTACTTTGGGAAAGGGAAGTTTGATGTCTGTTTATTCATTGTAACCCAAAGGTTGCTGGCATCCTGTAATCATTCTGTGGTTTTCCCCACCAGCAACCTTGAGGCAGGAATCAGAGTTTACTACATGGCCCCCAAAAAGAAATTCATTTCATAACACATAAATATACATTGTGGATTTTACTGAAGATTTTATGGAAGACAGGGGAGAAAGTTTGCATCACATACCACTCAGCAAACTCCCATTAATCTTTTGGTTTCTCCACTGACCATACTTTCCTCCCCCCACATAGCTTCTAATTCCTTTCCATGCACTCTTTTCTGAAGACCTAGTTTTATCTTAGTCTTTCCAGTCTTTGAGAACAGCTGACATTCAGGGTTATCAAAACATTTACCGTATGTAATGTGTGACTCCTTAGAGAGGGATTTTGTTCTATTAAGCGAAATAAGATTTTTTTTCTTCATAGTATATGGTTCTGAGAAACAAATATTTGCTGCTCAGAGTAAATTTTACTGTGGGTGACATAAAATGAAGATAAAATGCACCCTTTGTGGTACCTAGGTCTTTTCAGGCATACAACCCATCTGTGCTAGAATAATGGCCCCCAGATATGCCCATGTCCTAATTCCTGGGTCCCAAGATTGTTGCCTTATATGGAAAAGGGGGCTTGGCAGATGTGATTAAGTTAAGGATCTTGTGATAGCAGATTACCCTGGATAATCACAAGGAGAAGGTGATGTGATGACAGAAACACAGATGGGAGTGGCATGTTTTGAAGTAGAAGGATGGGAACACAAGCCAAGGATTCCAGATGATCACTGGGAGCTGGAGAAAGCAAGGAAACAGATTCTCCTCTCAGTGTATTCAGGAAGAACCAGTCCTGCTGGCACCTCGTCTTTGGTTTAGAAAAACTAGTTTTGGACTTCTGACCTCCAGAACTGTAAGAGAATACACCTGTCTTGTTTTCAGCCATGAAGTTTGTGTTAATTTGTTACAGTAACAGTGGTAAACTAATACACCATCTTATCTCATCTCCTCTCTCTCTTCTATGGGATTCACTTGGCCCAGTTCACCAGGCAGGGAGGGGTCCTTCCGCATCAGTTAGAACAAAATGGCTCTTGTGTTTGTGGATCTGATGAGTAGCTTTTGTTGCCATGTCCACATAAGAACAGGTAGAAATCTCTAGTGAGGTGTGTAGCAAAGAATTAACTTCCTTCAAAGAGAGGTTTGGCTTTTGCCCCTGCCTCCTGGGAGATAACTTTTAGGCTCTTGGAATGCCCTTCCTGATAAGAATGTCTTTGTTCACTGGGATTCTTAAACCATGACAGATAATCTGTGGTGGTAATATGATTTATGATAGGTGCCCTAGGTCACATAATAAGGTGGTTGACTCTTTCTGTGTAACTGAGCCCCAGTAGAAGCTCTGGTCACCAGGGCTAAGATGAGCTTCCCTGGTGGCAATATGCTATACTCTGTGTATTGTCACATATCATTGCTGGGAGAGTAGGCACTGTCCACACAACTCCACTGGGAGAGGACACTGGAAGGTTGTATGTAGAACTCTCTTGACCCCTGCCCTCTATGACTCCTCCCTTGGCTGCTTTTTAATCTCTATCCTTTCACTATAATAAACTGTAACTATGAGGTAACAGTTTTGCTGAGTTCTCTAGGTCCTTCTAGCAAATTATTGAACCTAATGGTTTTAGGGAAACTTAAAGTGGGTGCCAGAGGTGGTCTTGAGGATCCCCAACCTTGTACTAGATGCCAGAAGGGAGGGTGGTTTTGGGTACTCCCAATCTTTGAACTAGGTCACTGGCCTCTCCTCTCTATCTCTGAGCCAGGGCTCATCCTTGTAATTGTGACCCCATTATCCCCCGCTGGGATGGAGTAGCTGGTGGTGGGTGGTAGGGAAAGCCACACCTGCCTTCCATCTCCCCTCCAAGACTTCTGCAAGTTGTAAAGGAAGGGATCTGGGTCTCCTGTTCTTTTTCTCTGGGCCTAGAACATGGGGAAATAGACCCTCTGATCCCTTTGTCAGTACAACCTTTTGCCTACTACAGCTGTGGTAGCAGAGAAAGGAGAGCAACTGTCTGGTGGAGCGATGGGGTAGCAAGCATGACATTTAAATCAGTAGGTAGAAAGGAGAAGGAATGGTATTTCAATAACGGTTTTTATTTTATCTTTTATCTCCATCCTTAAAGTAAATTTTGTTTTTGGTTTCTCACAATCTTTCTGCTAAGGGTGGTATGTTGGACATCTTTATTTATAACAAAAGGCTGGATGCCTTAAATCAATTTTTTCAATTAATGTAACAAGTAAATTTTCTTTGGAGGAGTAGTTTTGTTTTGAAAACCTATTTCACTGTGCTTGGAGAGTGGCTAGCAATGAGACTTCTTCCTGGGATGAATTAATTCAGATTTGGATATATAGTTGATTCTCATTATTTGTTGTAGTTTTTTGTTCTATAAAGTTACTGCAAACACTGAATTACAGGGTTAGTTTCCTGCAAACCTCTGGTCACAATCAACTGATCAATACATAACCTTGTTTTATGTATATTTATATTTAAAGACACCTTATTTAAGATATTGTTGATTCAGTAACTTTGAACTCAGTGCTAACAGCACGATGACTCACACCTGAAAGAAATTTATCTAACATATGTATTTTCTCCCTAAGGCACATCACAGCCTTCTTGCATGCAGGAACACTAGATAGCACTTCAACATTTCACTGCGAACCATTTTGTTGGTGAAATCACCAACAAAAAGCACAAAAATGTGAAAAATGTGCACTAAAGGGATCATGAAAAAGACACTTGTTTACAGTATGAGAGCTGAAACAAGAAGGCAAAACATTGCCTTGTTCGACCTCAGCTGGGAACTGGCACATGAGGCAACTCAAATTTTTTGCACTCTGTGTTTGTCCCCTAATGACCGCAAAAGTACTGTGAGTATTGATTTGAGGATTATAAGTAAATTCACCAAGTAGACAAATTCACAAAAACCAAATCCACAAATAAAGAGAATCAACTGTATCACCAGGGAAAAATGCTGATTGCTCTAAAATATCTTTAAAAGGATATCGATACTTCAGTTATGATGTTCATGTCTCTGTAAGAAATGAGAGCTCCTTATATTTTTCCTACTCTATAATTGAAAAGGGAGCAGGGCTGGAATCTCTGTCCCTTTAGCCTACCTCATGCATCAGATGTGTGCTATGGGAAGTCATCAGCCTCAGTAGGGAACTTGGTTTGCTTGCTAGGTGGTGTTCCATGCTGGAGGATGCAAGGATCCCTGGACTTTTTGCCAAGAATTAAAGTAGTTGTGTAGTTGTGAAGAAAGGGGTAGAGAAGGAAGGAAACCAAGAATGAAAGGGTAATTTCTAGGTACTATTGACCAAAGAATAAGAAGGATAAGGAGGAGGAGGAGAAGAGTCTGAAGAAGAAAGAAAATCTGAGTCTCTCCCAGATCGATTATGAGTAATATAGCAAGATCATACTTACTATGAGTAAGATAGTAAGAGCTTCTCTAGTGATGGACTGATCCAGGCTACTGCTCTTCCAGCTGTTGTAAGGCATGCCAGCAGGGTTACTTTTTTTTTTCCCCTCAGTCAAAATGTTTGTTCTGTTCTTAATTGGGTTCAATGATAATACAAATATTGCGAGCCAGGCTTAAGTTTCTCTTGTATTATGCTTTAAATGTTCAAAACTTTATACAAAACCACACATGACCTAGTGTCTTTCACAATTCATACTATGGAATCTTTGATTTAACTGTAAGTACTTTGAAATAAATTTTCTCCTTGACCACAATTATTGTAGATTTGAAAAGACTTGCTCCCATTAGAATTACAACAGTAATATCAATCAGGTCCTCAGGTAGAAACGTAAACACACAGGAAAAAGAAAGAAGGAATGAGGGAGAGAGAAGATGTGCTCACCGACATTGTTTCCCACGAGTGGCGTCTAGATCCAAATACCAGTGCAATAGGTGCTTCCTGAGTCATTAGAAAGGATTTAAGAGAAATAACCGCATGCCGCACTAGCTGGGCTCTGTAAAGAGCCTACTTCTTCACTGTGTTATAGAGACATCATCATCATTCTTGAGGTTCTGAGACTACTGTTAAAGTTCATAGGTGATCTCTGAACTGATGACTGCAATACACTGAGCCTTCAGTCAGGAACAACAATAACTAGCTGGTATTGACCAAAAGCTTTTTAAATGGTTTTCTTCGAAACCCTTTACATGTTTAAGGTATTTAAATCTTACATAGGACTTTGAGGTGGAAATAGTATTTTCCCCAGTTTGTAGACAAGAAAAATGAGGCATATGTTAGGTAACTTGCTCTAGAGATCATATGTATAGTAAAAATAGTCTTAAGACGCAACTAAGGCCATGTGCTTACAGAATACATTATGCCATACTGCTCTTTCTTAAGGAGGAAATGAACTTAATTTTTTTAAAGTTCAAATTTCACTTATCTGAATGCTAAGATTAATTTTTAAAATCGAACTAAAGGGTATATAATCCATTATGAAATAAAATAAAAATAAGATAGTTATTGACAGTAACTTCTTACAGTATAGATCTGGACAGCTTTGGTTTATGTTTGTTTATCTAGTGGTATTCAGTAATCTGGTGATCCATCTAATGATCCTTTTGTGAGCAACAGGAGAACTGGGAGAGTAACATAAGGATCAGTTTGTGAAGGTCTTTGTATCACAGAAAAGGAATAGAGACAAGAAAGTGGAGAGCCCAGCAAGGCATATAGTAGGGAAGCAGAAGTCCAGTTCCCTAGGGAAGGATGGCCAAGGAGGAGTGTGTTACTTCAAAAATTCAGAGACAAGAGTCAAGGTCACTGGTAATCTAAGAAGGG
Source organism: Eidolon dupreanum (assembly GCA_028627145.1). Classification (NCBI taxonomy): domain Eukaryota; kingdom Metazoa; phylum Chordata; class Mammalia; order Chiroptera; family Pteropodidae; genus Eidolon; species Eidolon dupreanum. The sequence goes on from CM053501.1 coordinate 38,111,452, forward strand.
TTGAATGGACACAAGGTCAAGGGAAACTACATAGGAAAGCCGAAATAGGAAGGATCAAAAGACAGAGGGGCAGATAGATGCTGAAGTTCTATTGCATGAGCAAGACAGGGAAGCCAGAAATGTGTGTAGAGGTCAGAACAAGGAGCATTTTGAAAGGGAGAGCTAAGAAGTCAAAATCAAGTCAAAAGTCAGAGGTCAGCCTTGGCCAGCTTAAGTCTGAAACACTTGATGAGGTGAATCAGAGCCCTGGACAGTTGGGCCCAGTGACCCTGCAAGAGACGTGGGTGAGAGGCTGGTGCCAAACCAGATGAAGAGCTGCCTGGTAGGACAGGAGGAACAGATGAGGCATAGGGTGGGGCGTAGAGAAACAAGAAAAGTACCTTTTAAATATTTCTAGTTAGAGTTGGAGACCTGGGAGCAAATTTTCCTTTTTGAGGGGGAAAATAAATGGGTTCTTCAGTTACTCAGGAGTTCTATTTTATGATTTACACAGTTGCTTTATCTTTAACCAGAGCTATGTCTCTTAAAACTTTATTGCTTTTTGGGGAGGGAGGATGTTTAATGTTTCTTTTTTCTGTATGCAGTTAGATAGCTGTGTCTTAAGCTGATGCTCATTCCTTAGGCAATATATGATCTGGAGAAGAGAACAGAATAAGTTTTGAAGCTTCATGTAGCAAATTAGTATTTGAAAAGGTGAGTAGGAATGATCTTTACCTTATGCTGGAGAAGAGATCATAAAAACATTTGAAAGACTTGAACAGTTCAACTTTGATTCATCCATTCAGTGAATTGTGGTTGAACACTTACTGTGTTCAGGACTCTGCTAACTGTAGAAGTTATGCCAGTGAGAAAGACAGACAGGACCCCTGGACTCCTGGAGGTTACATTTATCGCTAAGTTTGCCCAATAAGTCCTCTTTTTGCTTTTGTTGCCATTTAAAACTGAAACACTTCAGGATGTACTAAAGTTAAATGTTTAAGCTCTGCTCTAATCTGCCTGCCTGCCTGCCAGTCCGTCTATCAAGAATACTCTCCTCTGAAAGTGAAAGGTGCTGTGCTCATGAAGGGAGTAGGCATTCTTATTGTCAGTTATCTTATAAAGAAACTGATCTGAAGACAAGAAATGAAAATGGGGAGGTAGACCCTTGACCACAAGGAAGAAAACATTTCTCTGGGGGTCTCAGGTGAGCCTGGTTTCCAAGGGCACAGAGTCAAGAATATGCCCCTTGGTGGGAACAGGTTACTTCCTGCCCAAGGAAGTAGCTCTTGGATTAGTGAGGGAGACACTTGGAAGGACCTGCAGCTGCTGACTCTGAAAGTAGCCATGGCTAGTAGGGTTATAATTTATTTTTTTTTTTGCTGTATCTCAATTACTTTTTTATGCAACTTTTAGTAGAAAAACTGTCAACAGTTGCCACTTGGTCTCTGCTCTCTATAGGAAGTTACATTTGAGACAAAGCTGTGAGGGCAGAGTGGCAACGGCCTCTTTACAGGGTTGAATAGTGACTTCCCTACCCCCTCAAATTCATGTCATTCCTAGAACTTCAAGATGTGACATTAATTGGAAATAAGGTTATTGCAGATGTAATTACTTAAGTTAAAATGGTCATACCCCATAATCCAAAATGACTGGTATCCTTATAAGAAGAGAGGAAGAGACACAGAGATGGAGACAGACATGGAGGGGAATACCATGGAAGATGAAGACAAAGGCAGAGGTTGGAGTGATGTGTCTTCGAGTCACAAGGATTGCCAGCAACCACTAGAAGCTACGAAGAGGCAAGGAAGGACTGTCCACTAAAGCCTTCAGAGAGAGAGCAGAGCCCTCCTGACACCTTGATTTTCAGACTTCTAGCCTCCATAACTGGGAGGAATAGATTTCTGTTGTTTTAAGCCATCCCCTTTGTTGTACTTTGTTACAGCAGCCCTAGGAAACCAATGCAGCCTCCTATTCACAAACGTTATTTACAGGTGCCTGGAACATACTGTTAAAATGATAAAAAGGGGATTGTATTCTTCTAAGAATAACATTTTACATTTCTAAAGAAGGGGTGGACCTTACAATTGTAGTCTACTTTTTTAATGTAATTGTTGCAAGGATAATCTCACCTAAAACGAAGTATGACGTTATTTTTCCTCCCTATTTAAACTTAATTTTCATTTTATTCCAATGAGATGGCAGAAACTTAATCTTGATCAAACTGCCTTTATTTTCCCACCTCTCAGAATTTATAGCTACATTTCAAAGTATATGTATAGTAAGTACTCCGGCGTGGAAGAGGGTAGAGCTGCATTTTTCCTGGCGCCATCTTCGCCTGCTGGGAACATCCATTCTCCCCTCTGGGCCTCAGTCCTTGGACTCTGTGGCTCAACATTGAGATTTCCTTGTTCCTTTGCTCCTGACCCTTCGCTCCAGGTCCATTGTTGTTCTTTGCTATGTTCAGACTGTGCTGGGGTGTGGGGATCTCTGGAATGTTCTCTAAGGTGCTATTTTCTACACTCAAGTAAATAGCTACTCTCTCCCTCTGGGCTTGGGGATTGGCTAGAATAATTCTTTTTATCTCTGCTTTCTGCTGTCACCTCGCTCCCATGTAGTTATGAGCGCAGGGTAGGAAAGGGGAAGGTGGAGGAATATTGGGCAGGAAATGTCAGTTAGTGTTTTAAAATACCGTACATCCATGGTTCTCTTCTAGAAAAATAATTACTAAACCTACCAAAAAAATCCTACCCAAGTACTCTTTCTTTTCTAGGTGACCCTCTTGTGTTCCTCCTACCCACCCACCTCACCATGATTTGGGGCTCCATCCAGAATGTGTTCCTTCAGGACAGTAACTCCCACAGGCAAAGCAGCACCTGACCATGTGTGTGATGTAGTCTTCAGCTTCACCAAAGTTGCGCGGGTAAGTGTGGCTGACGTTACTGTCTCCATCATCTGGGGGTTGCTGCTTGTTCTCTCAGGAGGTTCTCCATCTTTCCAGGGCAGTTCTGCTATGTCCAGGTTGCTCAGCTACCTGTGCTGGCAGAACTTCCTACCTGGGGTAAATATTTGTTGGGCCTCACATAACAGATTTTGAGAAACTCGTTGCTTAAAGTAGTAGGCAAAGCGGGCTGGTCCCGAATGTGGACTGCAGCCCAGCTGCTTCCTTCTGAGTCAAGCGGCTATCTCCGAGCTGCTCATGTCCGGCTCCAGTGGGGAGACAGGCTGAGGCAGCCTAGGTCTTTCCAGGTCCTGTGCGGCTCCACTCAGTGGACCCGCTCTGGTTTCCAAGATAGTTTTAAGTCCTCGCTGCCATCTAGATCAGTAGCTTTATGAGTGCAGTCTACATGTAATGTCCATCTTTCCCTTGAGCTAAGTGAAAAGAATGGTTCAGGTGCCCTTACTTTCTTAGAAATTCTGGGACTGGGCAATAACCTTCATGGATTTGTGATGTTAGGAAGTGAGATGTTAGGAAAGCTGTAGATGAGAATCTCTCATATTAGAGAAAAGCAGAGAACTTGAACAATTGGGGGCTGATGGGTTGGGGTGAGAAAGAATATATTCATTCTGTCCTCGGCCCAGGTGGTAAAGTTCTCAGTAAAGGCTTATAGGCAATGGGTTAAGCAGTTAATGGGTTAACTAATAGAAGAAGCCAGAGAGGAGACCAGATTTACCAGCCATTAGGGCCAAGGTATATTGTAGTATCAAAATCCTGTCCCTTTGAAACCTGATCATTCAAAGATCATTCCATAGTTGCTCTATTTCTTTTCTTTTGGGGGATCTTTTTTTAGATACCAGATACTTCTTTTGCATAGCTAACTGGTACTAAGGGAACTAAGAAAACACATTTGTGTCCTCACTTGAACCGGAGTTAAAAAAACAGTCTCTCTTCCTTGGTGGTGGGCATGGTGACAGCATCAAGAATCAAAGATAAAGGGCCATGGGGATGGAGGAGGAAATTAGGGTTCCTTATATACGACATTTGTATATTTTTGTTTCTATAGATCCCATTTTTGCTGAAGTCTTAAAGGGTTGGTGGTTTGATTTCAAGAGGCACAGAAATTCCTTCCAAGTTATGATACAAGGAGTCAGAAGTATGCTGGGCATGTCAGATTTGGCCCAGCCCCAGGGCAGAACCCTTTACCTTACGGGACCTTATCTGGTTAGGGCAAGTCCTGATCAACTGCTGCGAGTGATCTTCCCACTCACTCGGGAGTGTGAGGCTTAGCTTACTTGGCTTTGGGTCTTAACAGAAGGATAGAATCCGGGACTGGCACTGGCAGTCAAGAGGGCGTGGCTTCCTTGGCAGTGCTGGCTACCTGGTGGGTGCAGTATTTGACCTTTTAGCTGGCATAGACATGCTAATGTGGGTGGGGTCTTAGATACCAGATATCTATATTTTAGAAATGTCTGTAAGCAGTCCCCACCCCACCCCCGTACCAAATATTTAAGAGGAAACATTCTTCTGAAATATTAAAATAAAATTTATAAAGGAGAGGGAAATTTTTATTGTTTGGTGGAAAAGAAGCTAATGCAAAAGTTTGGATTTGGAGAAAAGTGCTAATCTTTTAGAAGAAATATGTGTGGATCTTATTTTGCTACTAATTGGGCACATCTAAATCTAAACTTAGACACTTTGCACTACTCAGATAATAGATGTTGCTGTACCTCCGTAGGATGGCTATGTTATTTTGAGTATAGTGTTGAACTATTTTGATCATTCATGCTAATGCATTCATTCAGTGTGTTGTTATGAGCCCTTTCTCATCCACACTCATGTTTTCCTGTGTTCTGAATAAAATTTATGTCCCAAGAAATGCTAATAGGTATTTTTGTTGGAGAGGGGGAAGTAGCATGGAGGGGACAGTCCATAGTCACCCTAAATTTGAGAATTTAATCTGGATTAAATAAAAATTAGACAAATATCTTTTCAGAAAGAATTCTCCAAAGTATTTAATATGCTCTCTCTATATCTTAATCACTACCTACCCCAGTCCTTTTTGGGTAGAGTATCTGTTACTATTATGCAGGATACTTTTTCTGTAAGAAAGTTTGGGAAACACTATTTGATTCTAAGGAGACAATGAGATATAATTGGTTTCATCATAACCAGAGGGATTTAGCAGTTGCTTGTGAAAGTAAAGCCCTGGAACAACTGTTATCTCCTTTTTCTGAAAGCCTGTGAGAAAGACATTTATTGTTTCGGGTAACATTATATAATCTTTTAAAGAATGAGGAAAACAAATCATGGAGGACCCTGCAATTTTCTGGTTTTAGGAAGGAGTTTTTTAGAACATTTTATCGATTAATACACCTTTGTCTGAAAAGAATACAGAACCAAATCTGAGAAAGTGTCTTTGTTATCTGTTGTTTAATAACAGTTTTACCAACATGTAGCAGGTTAAAACAACAGATGTATATCAGCTCACAATTTCCACAAGTCAGAAATTTAGGAGTGACTTAGCCGGATTGATATAAGAGTCTGTTATGAAGTTGCAATCAGGATTTAAACTGCAATATTCTTATTTTTAATTTTTTTTATTTTATTAGTTTCAAGTATACAGTACATTGGTTAGACATTTATGTAGTTTATAAAACGATCCCCCTCATTGGTCTTTCACTCCTCTGGCTCTCCTCCTAGCCATTACGTTAATGCTGACTGCATTCCCTATGCTGTGCTCCCTATCTTTGTGACCATCCATCAACTACTAATTTATGCTTCTTTAAGCCTTTACTCCATTCTCCCAGTCCTCCAACCCCCCTCCCCTCTGGCCATCACCAGATTGTCCTCTATATTTGTGAGTCTGTTTTTGATTAGTTTGTTCTTTTTGTTCCATAGATTCCACATAAAAGTGAAATCATATTGTATTTATCTTTCTCTTTCTGACTTATTTCACTCAGCAGAATAACGTCTAGGTCCATCTATGTTTTTGCAAATGTAGGATTTCATTTTTTAATGGCCAAGTAATATTTCATTGTATATATGAACCATAACTTCTATATCCAATCGTCTGTTGATGGGCATTTAGGTTGCTTCCATATCTTGGCTATTGTGAATTGTAGGCTGCAATATTCTTAAGACTTGACTCGGGAGGAAGTTCTACTTCTAATATGGCTCATCTACATGTCTATTGGCAGTGACCTCTGCTCCTCAGCACTTGGGCCTCTCTTTAGCCTACTTGTGTGTCCTTATGCATGACAGCTGGCTTCACCTACCTTGAGTGATCCAAGTGAGTGAATGAAGAGGAAGCCATAGTGCCTTTTCAAGATTTAATCCCTGAAATCGTATACTGTCACTTATGCTTTATTCTATTTGAGAGAAGTGAGTCACCAAGTCCAGCTCTCACTCAAGGGGGGATATTTAGGCATCACCTCTTATAAGAAAGAGAATCACTGATGTATTTTAAAGCCTCCACAGAAGGTTTAAATAAAAAGGACACGAGAAAAAGGGGCAAGATAGAGCGGTGCCTGGATTATTTGCTTCAGCATCTCATTGCCATCATCAAGGATCTGAGTTCTTTCCATCTTCTGTTCTGCCATGATTGGTACCTTGGTTTTTTGTTCAGCTCCTAACATAGCTGCAAAATGATTGTGCAAGTACTGGCTATCTTGTTGAGTCACAACAATATCCAGCAGGACAAATAGATTGTGTCTGCCTTGTGACATGAGTTTTGAGTAAGGAAACCTTTTCTAGAAACCCTCGATGGCTTCCTGTCTTGAGTTCCTTATCATAACTGCATTACACATTCAAAACTAAACCAATCATAGACAAAAGACATGAGATTACCATGAATGACTTTCATAGATAAAGATGTATTCCAGAGCTAGGGATGCTAGGGTGGATGCTGAAACAAATTAGAGTTCCCTTTACAAGGAGAAAGAGAAATGGATACTGGGTTGACGATAAATGGGTAACTAGCTGTGGATCTTCAACCTCCTTGCATAATGGTTTTCTAGTCACCATGCCATGTGTACAAGGGAATGTCACCTCTTTTGTAGAATATAAAAGCTTACACTTCAGACAGAAGATTAAGTCTAGGGAACCCCTCAGTAGCTCTTGATATAAAATTCATTCTCTTTCAAAGATGTGAAAAAAAATCAGAAACTAACTTCAAAATACATCTTTAACAATATTCAGTGTTGGTGAAAGAGAGGGGTTAGAGATTAAATGAAATTCACCACTTACATGGGAACCGTTATAACATCTGGGATGAAGTGAAGGGGATGATACTTCTTTTCATTTGTTGTAACAGATAAGAGTGAAATTCGTCATTTGTCTTAATGGGAGCCTAACATTTAAAGAGAAGTCTTGAGCCATGTGTTATATGGCCTGGTAGTGAATTGGTTGTCTTATATTTTATTTCCCCATTGTTTCACATCCCTTGCCTCCTCCATGCTCTTGATAAATCAGAGCCCTGCATAAGGCAGGTGATTGAGGGCCATAGGGCTTGTTGCCTCTCTGTGCTCCTGAGACCTACAGAGCTATGTAGGGTGATTTTAGCATTGCTCACCCAAAGTGCGTCTCCCCAGCATTTTCCTCATGTCTCAGCTTTACTCTGTTTTAGTCATTTCATGGAGTTTTTATAATTGCCTGAAGACAAATTCAGGGTAATAGAAGGTAGAAGAAAATGCAAAAATAATCTCCCTGTTTTAGGAGGAAAACTAAACTTGCTCAGTCCAAAGGAATTTGATTAGGTGCTTTGCACTTAATAGGTTTTTGCTTAACCATTCATTCACTTCTTTAGCTTTGAGTCTATCTGAGGGCTTTAATTTTCCATTGTTCAGGGGGCAAATGAATGATTGGGAGTGGAGAATATTGTTTGTCACATAGGAATCACCTTGACAAATTGAGTAACATAGAAGTTTCAGTATACAGAATTAGTTCCTTAAGGATTTTACCTGTCCTGAAAATTCATAAAGGTCACTGTGCAGATTTCTCATTTCCTACTGAATGCTGTGTTGGTCACACACATGTTAAGAGAAAGAGAGGAAGATGTCTTTTTTAAAGTCAATTAGACAATAATCAGGAGATCTAGATTAAAAGTATCTCAATGTTTGTAGCCAGTTCAAGCTCCTTAGCACGTGTTAAGGAAAGGCCTTTACGAGAGGCCAGACCTCTGCAGAGGTGGTTTGTGAATGTTGGCTTCAGAGGCCCAGAGGCTGACTGTGGGGGTAGGTGAAGGACGGACCCAGGAACTCCCCAGCCCATTGACTCTCCTGTTTAAAATGCTTTGGCAAATTTTCTTAGTATCTTAATGTTGCCTCTTTTTGGATTATATACTTACTCTAAGTGGTATAGCACTTTATAAAATATTCAAGTCATTTCACAACTGCAGTATTTTGCTAAGATTAATTTGAAACTAAGGGCACTGTAGGACCCCCGAAGAAGTTAAACTACTAACAAAGACAGTAGAAATAAATGTGTAATCTAAAATATTAGCACCATTTGCTAAATGATCCTCTTCCTTTTGTTGTAGGGAAAAGTGTCACCTACTATATCATACTGGCCCTGATTGGCTCAAACTCTACATATAAAACATATAATTATTATATATATCTTAATGGAAAGTATGCATATGATGACATAAAGAACACCAAGTTAGATATGCTCTAAGAATAGGTGTATTAAAAAAAAACATACACACCCCGGAGGGTACTTGAAGATTTTCCAGCGAGTATGTAAGTTGGGATTATTTTAAGGAATAAACTTTCATTCTTTAACTTCTAAATGTATTCATTCCTAAATTGGCCACCTAAGAAGGTGCCTGTGGTCTGTGGGTTCTCTCTTCCCACCTCCCCTTTTACAGCTGCCTTCCTCCCACTTCACTCATCCTAAATTTGACCATGATGCATTGCTCAGGACTCAGCTATCAGGGTGCCAAAAGGACAATTTAAGACTTCACAGCTCATAAGGAAGCGACCTTTTGACTTTTTAACTATTCGAATTTATGATAAAAATTCTAGATGTTTACTTAAAAATCTGTTTAGTAAGTAGTTTGCAAAATTCTTTTCAAGGGTACATGAGCAAAAATATTTGAAGACTACTGCTCTAGAATGCCAATTTATCTCCCTCAGGGTGGGGAGGAACAGGAATAGTCCATGACAAAGTTATCAAGTGAAAAAGCCTCTGGCATTCATTCCTCTTCATCCCCCCACTCTGCCTTTCTCCTGGAATTTGCACAGAAATTTTTGGCGGCCACGCTCCCCAGTCCAGGGCCCCCAAAGCTCCAGACTTTTCCCCTGTCCCCTGCTGTCTGTCCCATTCTGGGTTTCATTCCCCTGGAACTCTGACCTACACGAACAAGAATCAAATCATTCAAATAATTTTTTTTTACAGATCTCATTAGATTTTATAATGTACATTGGTCTTTTCTTATTTGAGTGCCCATGATGTGGTTTGGAAAATTTCCCATTTTTATGGATCTAGATTGGATGCTTAGCCCATCTCCCATGATCAAACACGAACGCTCCAGATGTTACCTTTACTAACCCCTCATAGTCATACATATATCACTTGTAAGCACTTAATAAGTAGGAACTCATTTAATCCTCAAACTGCCCTATGAAGCAGGTACTACTATTATCAAATTGATATAGTTGAGGGAACTGAAGCACAGAGAAAAGGTAACTTGCTATGGTCACACAGCAGGTAATTAGAAGAGACAAGATTTGAATCAAAGGAATGTGACTCCAGAGTCTAAGCTCTAAGTCACCATGCAAATGCACATGGCCCTAGTTCAAATAGTCAGATATCATCAGCGCCAAGCTGATCAGAAAGGAAGGTTTCGGTGTTGAGACACCCAGTTGGAAGAATGCACAAGGGGCTGACATGAGAATGAAACAGCAGGCACCAAAGTTTATTGCGGGGAGTGCGCTTCTATTGCTAGGAGTGCAGTTCTATTGCGAGAAGCGCGTTTTTGCTTCTGCTCTTCTTCTGCTCCCTTTCTTGTCTTCCCCTTCTGCTCCACAGGGGACCACATGGCTCCACATATGTCAGAGTACTATAGTGGCATTCAGCCACACATGCATGATACAATAAGCTGAATTATGGTTACATATTTTAGGCACAGGGGCCCTACTACTCTAATGTAACATTCTAAATCCAGGGTCCTATTCCTAGCCATGAGCCTGGATCACAGCCAGACTTGAGACCAGCCAGGCCTGGGACACACAGATAAAATCACTGTAGACTTATTCAAGAGCTGGTGCTTCAGAAAAGCAGAGTTAGGATACCACCTGGGACTTGGGAGGGCCGCTGCAGCTACGATATGGACTTTCCCAGGGTAACAATGGCAGTGATGGCCAGTGACAGTGACTGGAATCCAAGGCTGCCTTGGGGTGCAGGCCATATACAATTCAACCTGGAGTGCCAGCAGGAACAGCTGTGGACCACTACTGGGATGTGACTCTGGACATGCAACTCTCAACTTGGTTCTCTCTCCCTCCTGGTAGTCCTGGAAAAGCTCTTAGTTCATGCTCCTTCATTTTCATGCTTGCCCCTGCACACACGCGCTCCCTTTCCCCCTCTTTCTCTCTCTCTTTCTCTCTCTAATCGATGTGACTATAAAACTCTATATAGTTGTACTTATCACTATATACTATATGTAATAGTATATAGCTCCTATATATCATATCAGCCAGAATAGGCTTCTGTTGCTTGCAACTAAGGACCTTAGTGGTAAGCTTTTAAAGATAAGGAATGGGTGCTTCTTTATGTTTGTATATTTCTTGGCTTCCAGCATAAAGGCCCTCCATGGAGCAGATGCTCAAAACACATTTATTATGTGAATAATGAGCTGATGCACAACAAGGTGTTGGTGGATGATAATGACTTATAGGGACAGTGCTTCTAGTAATATCAGCATTTAGACGCAGGCTCTTAATGTCCCAAGGCACTGGTCATAACCCACTAATGGGCCCTGAAATCAATTTAGTTGATTGCTGCTGGCATTTAAAAAATGAAATAGACTCAATTGTAATAGAAAACAATGGAAAATAGAGTGCATTACGGATAGAACAAGTACTATTTCACAAAGTATTTGTTTTGATTGTGTTTATGTGTTTTGCATACATGTGTATGTATGAGCATAAATTGGGTTGTGGTGTCATTATAGGCCAAAAATCTCTAGAAACCATGGCCATAGGGTAGATGTGACTAATGGTCAACATGTCCCATCTCCTGGCAGAGTAGCAGAGGGAAGGATTGGGAGACAGTGGTCCTGAATTGTCTCAATGACTGTCTGCCCCACAAAACATGAGGCAGACCCAAGAAACACATGAATATTCACTCACACAGTAGTTATGTGGAAAGAGAAGACCATGATTCACATTAATCCTCCTGCTCACTCCCCTCTACACATATATCCTTTTTAGGCAAGACAGATTACTTCTCAATCATCCATTTAGAATATAAGGTAACTACACCTGTGTGAAAGCTAGTAACACTTGTAAATTGGTGTGTTTAAATGTCTGTTCTCAGGCAAATTTTCCATATTATGTAGTTACTAGTGTATTTTCAAATATAAAAGATTTACAATTATGTATCAATGTATCTGTATTTCATAAACTTGCTTTTTTCCTACTCCCCATTTTCATTCACATGTGCACTTTACAACTTAAACAGGTGTGTGTGTGTGTAGGTGAGAGAGAGGGAGAGAGATATGAAAGGGCATGCTTAGGTGACCAGTCATACATATCTGACCTATGCGTCCTTGGGCACAGCTTCCTGAAATTTGGGAAGGCTGTTTGCAGTGAGAGAATTGGGGCAGGTGCCAAGAGAAACACACACACACACACACACACACACTCACACACGAGATACCAAACCACTACATGTGAGAGACATGGAGGTGTGGTGGGGAAAGAAGCAGTAGGACCCAAATGCACTTGAGCTCCCGTACCCAAGACAGTGCTGCGCTCTGTTTCTGTGTGTGATTGCCTTTTGCAGTCTTTACCCAAACTACTCCAGGCATTTTTTATTCGGACTAGTGTCTTAGGTCAGGTTCCCCAAAGGCTAACTCTGAGATGAGAATCATGTGCAAGCAATGTATTAAAGAAGCACTCCCAGGAGAGGCTGAAAGGAAGTGGAGAAAGCGCCATATAAGGTGCATGTCATGTAGTCTATGGAAGGTGGCTTCGGTCTCAGAGCTCTCTTGACCTGAGACCAAAAAGCTGGACTTCCATTGTCCTGCACCATCAGTCATCAGCTTAGGGCCACCCCGGGGGCATGTAAACTCCAGTTCTTTGTGTGTGCAGCTCAGAAGCCTGAGGGAGTCCTCAAGAGAAAAGTCTGTAAGAGGCCCCGGGAAGCAATAGCACAACAAAGCAAGCAGAAAGGCACCCAAAAATGGTCAAAGGGATCTGAGGGCATCAGGCTAGCTTTATAGCATCGATGATAGCTGGTTTGAGTGACTGTGCCTATAAGTAAAAGGACTTTTATCAATGCATAGACATGGTTCAAGAGAATAAATAAAAGAGAAGAGCAGGATTTTTATAAAAATGGAAAGACATCCCCCTGAGAGCAACTTTGGGGCACATTCCTAAGTTTATATCAGAGAAAGTTGCACATTTAATCTTTTTAAGCTTCTCTAACCACCTAAGATGGGCATGTTCCACTTTAATGGTCTATTTTGCAAGCAGAGGGAGAGACACAGAGAACTCTTTCTGCAGTTAAGTACTTCAGCCAGAGACCTACCAGCCATCATACTTAAATGGCTCTTTATGGCAGTCCTTGGATCTGAGGTTAGATATGTCCCTTAGCTTAGTGTCTACTTCTGTATATGTCATTTACATTTACATTTTTTTTTCTGTTGATGAACTCAAATCTAAAAGTACCAGTGACCACCAGGTAATCTTACTTTCTGAACCCTAATGATGGTAGCATTTCCTTTACTCTCTAATTCAAGCTGGGTATGCTTTTAGTTTAAAGTACATTTGTGGCTTGACTTGAATTTAAGATTCCCTTATCCATCATTAGGTAACTTTAAAGCTGATGATATTTCAGTATGGAATCTCTTCTACTTGCCTTACCCTCTCCTACCCCATTAGTCTTTTGTAGTAACAGCACCATCCCTATAATCAGAGCCAGAGATGGAAAAAAAGGTAGAACTGAGAAATTGCCCCTTTTCCCTTTTGAAGTGAGAAAGTCTGTTTCAGCACCCATCCTTCTCTTACACCTTATTATCCTATTAGTTCTTTTGGCTTCTGGTTCTATATATCTTCTGATTGTCTAGTGTCCTCATTTTAAGTCCTTATCATGTAGGACCCTGAACTACAGACTCATTTCCCTGTTAATCTGGGAAGATGCGCATTTGAATCTTCTTAAACTTCTTTTTCTCCCATCAAACTTTACCATTTGCCTATCCTGCATTCTATTTATATAAGGTTATTCTTTCTGCTAAGAGATATCTTGATGTTCTTGTCCACTGGTCTGTTGTACTACATTAATGATAACATGCTAATTACCCATCTTCTGAAAACACTAGCAAATTTGAAGAGAAGTATTTTTATAAGACTCCTTCAATAATGAGGCAGTATAATGTAGTAAGAAGAGTAAAGTACTGGATTTGAAAGAATTAAAGTGACATTGGATTAAATCCATCTCTCCCTCATATTCTCTACTTACTTGACCTCTCTGAACCTGCCTAACCTGTCTTTACACAACTGTAAAAAGAAGATACTAACACTTATCTTCCATATTTTTGAGGCTATTTAATTAAAAATTATAAAGAGTACCTAGGTTAGTGTCAGATAGAATGTAGCTAATACATTATGTTAAAAAAGCAACTCAAATATTTCTTAGACACTCTGTACAGAAAGAAAGATACAAGTGGCATCTCTTAAATTAGACTCCATTTCACTTGTGTACCACACCGGCTCTTCTCTAGTCTCATCCACCAGCCAATTATCCATTCATCTGTTTATTAACTTTTTATGTACTTATTAGGTGCTAAAGGCTGGACTGGGTACTTGGACAGATACAAAGATATTTAACATAGTTCCATGCTGGCTTATTGATTGTGGTAAAAAAAAAAAAAAAAAAAAAAAAAAAAAAAAAAAGTCTAGGTATTTTAGTTGTTGGAAAGGCAAGAAAGATAATAAATATCTCAATCCTCTCTGAAGTTTGTCCATGAAAGTTCAGAGTCAAAGAAGAGAGACAAATCTATACCTCTCTGGGAAGTTGTGGAAGAGATCATTTTCAGATATATAGAAAGAACAGATTATGAGTCAAGCTCCAATGGTAGGGTCAGTATATGGACATAATAGATGTGCAACAGCCAGTAGTCAAGGGCATCAGAAGAACAGGGGAAGGAGCAAGGTATTTAGTGAATGAAATGAGGAGGCTCAATGAGTAAACCCATGTCCACTTAAAATGTGACCAGCAAACCCTAATTTGTCTTACCAGGGTGGGTTCGGTCACTTATGGGAGCCACACCAGGCTGGATGAGGGAGTCAGCGAGAAGAGCACGATAAATGGAAGGAAGAGGCTGGAGAGTGTTGCCATAACAACTTACACCACCAGTTCATAAGCTGGGGAGAAATATTGAAGTGTAATGACTGCTCTAACTTAGATATTGGATAACATAGCATAAAATTTGTAATCTCAGAAAAGCTAATTATACTAGATTTACATCTTTACAAGGTAGATGGTGCAATACTTACCACATGAACTCCAGAGGCTGAAAGACTGAAGATTATGTTTTGTTCTTGCCACTTATCACTGTGTACTTTTGGACAAATTATTTAGCCTCCCCACAACTTTGCTATGAGTCTGTAAAATGAGGGCAAAGACTAGTATTTGCTTATGGGATGATTCTAGACACTGAATGAAAGTCTGTATGTATATGGCTCCACACAGGGCTTGACACATAGTGAGTAGGCAATGCGTATGAGCTGTTATGGGTCTGGATTCTGCATGTCTGCCTAGAGGTCTCCTCAAGCTTATGCAAGCTGTCATATGGTTGTGCCTATTTTTATGTCTTTAGCCAGTCATAAAAATAACTTTTAGATCTTACAACCGAAGCCAAAGAGAAGTCCAAGTTGAGCCTGAAGAGTGAAGAATAGTAGCACATTTATGAGTCATTTAATCTCTTTGGCATCTCCTTTTCTCTCCTATTTGTGAATTATTTGTGGGATCTGCACTTTTAGGAAGAAGTCCAAACACATCTCTAGCTCACTCAGGCTCCAGGAGGGTTCCTCTGGGGCCCAGAAGGATTTTTGCCACATAGTAGGGTTTGTCTTCTTGATGAATGGTGTTGCAAATGCATTTAATACCAATGCAGATATTTGGTATTTATCGGGTTGAATTAGCAAATAGGTAATGTTTCTGGGAAAATGTATAAGTAAAAAACATTCATCAATTTACTCAGAAACTTTATTGAGCAGCTATGATGTGGCAGACACTGCTTTGTGCCCTGGAGATGTTCAAACTAGGGTGCAGGGGTGATCTCTAGCATACTTAACAGCTAGTGTCATTTGAGTAATTATCAGAACTGACACTGGTGATGGTAGATCAGTGTCCCTGCCCCTCTGAAACATCCAGGACCAAGAAGGAGCTAGGGTAGTAGGGGATCGTTTGGGGGATATACTACAGTAGCTATATGGACAAGTCAAAAATAATAATTTAATATTTGGAAACCTGTGTTTTAAAAAGCTGGGCATACTAATGCATTCTGGCAGTGAACAAAACAGACCAGGTCCCTTCCTCACAAGGCTTTCTTTTTTGGGAGTTACTCCAATGACATCAGAGGGCTTATCTCCTGGGAGAGCTTTGAGTATCTTGTAGTCACAGAGGCCAAGTTCCTTAGCTCCATAGCCCAGGGCCTTGATAGTACCAAACAACATCATGCCTAAACCTATACTTGGCAAGCAATTCTATCCTTAGCATCTTTCATATTTTTTTAAATCTTATCTTAGATATTTATAATTTATGGTAAGTTTCTTCTCCTGGAGAGAGCCAGTTATGATAAGTATATGGGTCCTTCTGAGCTGTTCAGTTCTTAAGGTCCTTTTGGTTATGAGGACACTTCTACCAGTCCCACATGGTAAAGACAGCAGCCAATTAATTCCTACACGTCGACCTTCCGTGATGTTCCTAGTGAGAATTCTTATTATAGACAAAAAAAAAAAATGATGATTTAAATTATCCACTAGAGAAGTTAAGTGGCAAGTTTTTTATTCAATGTGTATTTATAAAAACTTACAATGATTCCATGTCAGAGACTAAAATGAATGTTATTCTTCTTTGGCATCCAGAGTGAAAATTCAGGGAGATATATGGATAATCAGAAGTGCAGATGGTTACACTAGGGTACGATCAGGGTAAATTTGGCTACCTGAGGATATTTGAATTTAAAGAAATGGAAGAGATAATATCAGTCTAGTTCACAACAAATTCAGTAATTTATATTCTCTTATAAATGTGTTTTATGATAACAGTAAATTATGTGGTACCTGCCTGAGACTTACTAATCAAGTCAGTCTTATACGTGGAAAGAGAGAAAGAAATCACAATTAAAGTTGTGATCCAGTCATTTATTCATAACTACCTACTTAATCCACAAAAGGAGGAATTTATGGTGGGAATTGCAAGGATGATAATGCAGCGATGGCAGAGCAATCTGTATTCAATTGTGCCACTTATGTTCATCGCAAAACTGTCAGATGAATTGTTACTGCTAGATTGTTATCTGGTGTTGATAGGAAAGGCTAAGAGAATACAGCTAAGTACTGAGGCTCAGGGTAGTATTTTGTATTAGAAAATGAAAACTTCGACATGTAGATGGGATACATTTGATGCGCAAGCCATTACAAAAGGATAAATGGAATTCACATGAAAATACTTTTTTGATGTAACCTCAGTTCTCTTTGGGGGAATTTTAGATCATGAAGACTTAGAAGCTGCTTGGGCTAGAAACAGGTTTGCTTTTCACGGGGAGAGCAAATTTATCACTTCAATCCATTTATCAGTGATATCTTGTGCTGCTAAATACAGTGGTAGAGAAGCTGATCATATTTCATTTTGTAAATGCACAAAATAGCCCTCTTTCATATACAGAGCCTCCTCAAGTAACGATGGGATTACGTCCTGAGAAACCCATCAGTAAGTTCAATGTATTTTAGGCTGAAAATGTATTTAATACACCTAACTTATCAATTGTCATAGCTTAATCTAGCCTATCTTAAACATGCTCAGAACATTTACATTGGGCAATTATCTTGTTTCATCTCAAGAATAATTGCCTTTCTCTTCCCACCAGAAGCAGGAGACAGAGCGTACAGTTTTGTAGACATGATGAGATGGGAAAACACAAAACAATATCCAAAACAGCACTGGCAAAACAGTATACTATAGAATATGAGTTGTTTACCACTGTGGCCACGTGGCGAACTGAGAGCTGCTGCTGTCCAGCACCATCAGAGAGAACCCTACAATATATTGCTAGCTGGGGAAAAGATCAAAATTCAAAATTTGAAGAGCAGTTTCTACTGAATGCATATCACTTTTGCACCATTATAAAGTCAAAAAATCCTGTCAAACCATTTTAAGTTGGGGACCATTTGTATACTAACTCCTTCAATTAAACAACTATTAATACAAAATTTGATGTGGTTTAAAATACTGTTAACAAAACCAGCCTGTGTGCAAATTAGCACTTTATTTGTTGTTCTGCATTGATCAAGGGAAGAAATTCAACTCTATCTTCTTCCACTATCTTAGTTTTTAACAGGAATTTGTCTTTCTCTATGTGTGCATGTGAGGGGGTAGAAGTTATGACTCTAATTATTGTTTTAATTCATATTACTGAGAAAAACAGGGCAAGAAAATATTTTACAAATAACAGACACATAAGTTTTTAAGAGTAGTTTAAAGAAATAAAAGATTTCTCAGTTCTTTGTTTTTAAAGTAGAGGCTCATCATATTACATATGTTAAAAGATTAATTAATAGATGTATTAACCTAATTATTTCTCCTAAACAATATAAGTATTTCCCTATTTATAGAACTAAGTGTACTGAATGATTTTCCCGTCCTCTCCTTCCCCGCCTTTCACCCTTGACTTTCCCCTTCCTCCCTTCCTTCCTCCTCCTTTTATCTAACAGGTATTTATTGAGTACTCATTGTATAAGACTCAGTATTCTAGACATTATGAAGATAAAACATGAGGATCAGATGAAAACGTAATAATGTTTACTTAAATGTTTATCGGACTTTGGTTATTGCAATTATAGAGAATAAAATGTGTTTCTGTTCAATCACAGGGCTCATTACTTACAGATAGGGAAGGCTAAATTGCATATTAACTTTCTTAGACTTTCTTGTACTTCTGTGGCTTTTCACTATGCAATTTAATTGATTCTTTAAGTTAAATTATAATATTGCTCTACCTATAACTCTCCATTGGCTCTCTATTTCACTCCAATAAATGCCAAAGTTTTCACAATGGTCTATAAGGCCTCACACGGTCTGTCATGTTGCCTCTCTGAATTCATGTTCTGCCACGCTCCTCCAAGGTTATGACATGTGGCTGAAGCTGTAATTTGAGTAAAATTTATAGACTTGAATTTCTTCACTATTAACAAGAATTTTTAATTGTTAACTAAGCATGCAATTTAAGAAACAAAAGAAGTAATGAAGCAATCAAATTTTACCGATCGTTGATTATCGGGAATGTGAGTAATTTTTATTCTTTGTACTTTTATGTCATTTTCTACAATATCATATATTAGTTTTAAAATTAGTATAAAAAAAACTGGTCAGTGCAGAAATGAGAATTTTAGTTTAGAAAAAGGAATATTATTAATAAAGGAGAACAAAGTAAACCCACGAAAGCATGGCAAAGGAGAAGAATATAATTTAAGTTTTATAGTCTGTTCCACTGTTTTAGTCATAATAGAACTGAAGTAATCAGAGAAAAGTTAGAATGCCAGCAAAGAAGTCTCAGAAAACTGTCAGCTAGGACAGAGGCAATCCAAGAAAGCAGAAGGAAAAGTAGCATGTTTTATGCAGAAAGCAGCTGTATGAATTTTATCATGCATGGAAAAATTAGATTCTAGAGAAAGAACACAGGAAAATATGCCTGAGTTGCGAACCAGCTCAAATCCTTTTCAGGAAAAGGTCAAACAAGAGTTCGCCTTTGGTGTCATATAGTGTGAGTTACACTGTAGAATGTACTTTCTACTCTTTCAGTACTGAATTAGTTGTCAAAATACTTGTGTTCTCATTCTTTTCCTAACATTTACCAGCTATAGGACCATGGGCAAATCATTTAATTTAGTTAATAGTTTTCTTATTTTAAAATAAGCACACAAATATCTGTCTTTCCTATGTTACAAAATTATGGTGAAAATAAAATTTTTATCAGCATAGGAAATGCTTTGAAAATTACAATGTTATTTAACTATAAGATTTTATTTATTATTAACAGTAGTGTATGCTGACATCTGTTATAACCAGATTTGAATCTAATGGAGTGAAACCTGTCTTCCAAAACCAATAGTGTAATCAGCAATTTAATAATACTAAGTGAAACATGATGACAAAATAAATGTATTGAATATTGAAAGAATAGATGGCATTTAATTGTGGGAATAATTCCTTATTCCTTCCAGTAGGGAATCATATTGTGACCCAAACATTTTGTATGAGTTTCTCTGCCTGCCCCTGCCACACCCCAGTGCCTGATAGATACACATTCAATTTTGCATTATCAGAAAACCCTGAAAAGTGCACAGTGGTATTTGCTTAAGATTTTTCAGTAGAAAACTAAGTACAGTCTGTATGTTAATTGAAATTAAATGATGCTGATCTTCATCAACTATAAGAAGGAACTTGAAAGTTATGAGATTCAAGGCATGAAATATGTAAGTTATCTTTCAGCAAATGAGCAGATATTCTGGTGTAAATGGTTGGTGGCCTCTCCTGTGTTGATTACCTATGAAAACACAGATTTCTGGATAGTAGCTGTTTCTGTATTGGAAATGCTGGTGATTGCCAAATTTATACAAACTTCAAGACTCAAATACCCACCAGTACTGGTACCCATTGGACAACTTCATTTAGACATTTCATAGACATCTGAGACTGAACATACTTAAAGCAGAATTCTTGATTTTTCTTCAAAAATCTTTTCTTCCCCTAGTCTTCTCATCTTAGTAAATGACTACCATCCACTCAATTGTTAAGCTGAAACTTAGTTATTAAACCTTTATTCTTTAGTTGCCCTCCACCTCTAGAATGTATTGCAATCACTGTAACTTACATCCACTCCTACCTTTCTAGTCCAAGTCACCATCATCTTGCATATAGATTTCTTCAGTAGCCTCCTACCAGTCTTTCTGCTTTCTCATGCTGCCCTACCCTAAAATCTATTTTCTGAATAGCAGCTAAAATGGTCTTTTTGAAAACATAAAATATGCCACTTCACTCTCTTTATTAAGACACTACTATAGCTTTCTATCACAATTATAATAAAATCTAAGCTCCTTACTTACCATGAGCTATATAGCAGGGCCGATATGTATCCAGCATGCACTGGTATAGCCTTATGGATTATTTACAGACAGAACTCACTCTGATTGGCTGGTGCTCATGCCATGTGAGTTAAATTACTTCTGCTGCTAAGTCCCTACATGATCTAGTAGTTCTCAACTAGAGATTCTCAAATGTTCCAGAGGACATTTAGTGATGTCTGGAGACATTTTTGGTTGTCACAACATGGGTCTGCTACTGATATCTATTGAGGAGAAGCTAAGAACAAAACTGGACATCCTGCAAGATAAAACAGCCCCTGAAACACAAATTATCTGGCGGCAAATGTCAATAATGTCCAAGCTGAGACACCTTGAGATAACCCTCTCTTCCCTGCCTACCTTGTCTGTACCAGTCTCTCCCTCATTCACATTATGCTCCACTACCTTCTTGTTCTCTTTGGCAAATTACTACTGTCCTAAGCGTTCTCCCTTATGTCATCTGTTTAAATTTTTTTTAGAGAACTGAAACTATCTAATATTACCCTGTTTAGTTTTTTTGTTCCTTGTCTGCCACTCCCACCTAGAATGTATGCTGTATTGAAAGAAGAAAATGTTTTTCTGCTCTTGCATGGAGAACAGTGCCTTGATGTTTGCTGTGTGTTTGTTTGTCTTTCCCCTCCCTATCCTTCCCCTCTCCCAACCTAGCTTCACTTATTTTTCACTACTACCAATTTCTGAGCTCCACTCTATCCCTAGAGGGTGTAGTAAGGTTTAAGGATAAGATGAGCATATCCGTTTCACATATCAGTGGTTAACAAAAGCAATCCAAAGTGTACTGATTTGTTTTTAGTCCCCATCAGATTGTCTGTGAATTAAAATAACTGCTTATCAACATTTCTAGTATCAGCAGCATAAAACAGCTTCAAAAGGCATGATAGCCAAAGCCATTCCCCAGAGCCTTCCACTCAGATGGTGTCCTAAGAGCTGTTTACAAACATTATTTGCCTAGACATCTTCTGTTTAACTTGAGTTATGACTTTCCTGGTGATTGAATGTCTTACAATGTTGTTGCAAAAGATCGAATTTCAATTTATTGTGATAACTGTACAAATATTGTGATGACTCTTCACTTCATGTGAATGGCCTCTCCATCCTGGTCTTGAGATTACCCCACTCTGTCCATAATCTAAAAGCCCACTAACACCTATAGGGCTGTCTGCCATTGTGTATCAACAATCATGGTCCTGCTGCCCCAAAATAAGTCATTTAGGCAGCATGGATCATCAGTACAGTAGAGAGCTGGGCCAAGATCTGACTTACTTTGAATCAGTCAGTTCACTAGGCTTATTTGTCTTTGGAATTAGAGGATCATGTTTCAACACAGAAGTGCCTGTGTTTTTGGAAAACTGCCGATTTTCCATTTGGTTTGACTCTAAAAGATCAAATTTATGGGAAAATCCCAACTGACTCCACAAGTCCCACCATATTTAATTTTGTTCCAGCAGGACCTCAAACTAAAAAAAAAAAAAAAAACAAAGAAAATCCCTCAAGGTTATGCTGATAGAAAACCTGATTAGAATGAATTCATTCTAAACTTTATGTCCATTAAAAGAAATGTCCATTAAAAGAAACCAGTTTTTCCCTTTAAACAATAAAATTGCCCATCATAAACATAAGTATTGATTCGCTTTAATAGTCTATACTCAAACTAAGATAAACTGTTATTTGGAAAACATATTAATATTATTTACAAAAACTAAAGCAATTCATAGGTTAAAGTCATATTTTTTAAACCTCCCTGTAAAAGTTCTGCTTCTATCCCTTTATATCTGATGTCATGATAAGATTGCAAAATGAATTGCAAATGCTCAGGTTCCCTGAAAATTAAATGAGGAATCAGCAACTTAGATTTAACCCTTAAGTTAGATGTGCTTGCAGACACTGTTTTATTTTCCATTTTTCCATTTTGATTTTCCATTTTTGTGTTCTAAAATGAGTGTATAGTTCTTCTGTTGTAAATAGTCTTTATTTTGCTTTGGAAATATGGAATAAAATTTCACTAGAAACTTTTTAAAATAATACTCGAATGCCACCTTGAGATAGTGCTCAAGCGAGATAATCTGCAGAAGAAAGAAAAGGTGTTTTAAGGATTTTGTCTTTGATCAATGAAACAATTGTGCTGTTTCTTTTCTTAAAAGTCATTATTTTCCTTACTCAACTTATAGTTTACATAGAATCTACCAACTGTGTGTTGCCCAAGTTCATGTTTTTTGCATTATTTTCCTATTTAGTTCTGAACGTTTGTATAGTAGTTGCAATTAAAGCAGAAAGTTGTCCTGATGACTGGACAGAAATTATTTGCAGCCGCTGGGCTTTTTACCCTTTGTTTCATTTTCCTGGGATTTGGATGGTATCTTCATCTAGACAGGAAGATCTGGCTGCAACTGTCATACAACAAAGCAAACCCTCTGACTGAGCTGGACTTCCTGTGTAATATCATGAGACCTGCTGCTGGTATGTCAGTGGCAAACATGGGGAATCAATAAAGTTGTTTTTCCACTGGAGTTCTAGATTTTTCTCCAATTTAATGCTTAGTTCAGTTAATCAGTGTTTTCCTTTTGCATAGTAGAAGGCTTATATTGCTGGTGGGCTTGACTTTTGTTAATAAAAGATCTATTAACCCCCAGATCTAAGAAACCCCAGTCTTCTTGGGGCTTTTGAAAACCCGTATCAGTGTCTTGAATGGCTGCCAGTGACAGCTGCTCTTCAGAGTCTCTTCTTTTGTTTTCTGAGTGATTTCTTTAACACATATGGAGGAGAAAGTCAAGTTTTTGAATAAATAAAATTGCAAGTACTCTGCATGTTAAAATCAACCTATATTTTATTATTTTTTATTTTTTAAAGGATATATGCACCATTATGAAAAAGTAAAATTGCTTAGACTTGCTTATAATGAAGAGTTAGAGTCTATCTTTAAGTTCCTTCCTAATACAAATGTTGAAATCATCTTGATGTTATAGTGCACAGACAGGTTCCCTTCTAGTGCATTCTAGAATATGGCTTCCCCTTCCCTTTTTCACCTAATCTACTCCATTCAATGTGTTTTTCAATAGGTACCCCGGGACCATGTACAGAGCACTTCATTATTATTAATTTAAATGTGTGCCCTCTGTTATATTTGTTTCCCTTCTTCCCTAATCCCCACTCTCATTTCTTTCCACCCACCTCTCTCCCATAGGTGCCCACAGTAATGTATTGATATATCCTTAATATATACATGTAATTTTTTATAACACGTACTTTTGTGTTTTAGTCTTTAATTTACAGAAATGATAATGTGCTTTTTCATTCTGTTTCTACTTTTCTCACTAAATTCTCACTTATTTTGTTTTTCTACTTATTGCTGCCCAGTGTGTCATAGAATACAGTCATTCCTCTTTACCCAATCTCCTAAATTTCTTCTGGCTCCCCACTACCATAATGATCACTGTGTACATGTGCAAAGACCACCTATGTATACATATCCTCTACAGACCTAAGTGAGAATGTATCTGACATGTATCCCAGGAGTGTGATTGCTGTGTCATAGGCCATACACATCATTCCATTTTCTCTCTTGCATATATTTGCTGAAATCCATCAATGCACTGATAATCACCACCCCACTCTTATTCTCTTTGCTGTTATAAGTTTGTTCACTTTGAGCTTCTAAATTTTTATTGCTATAGAGTCTTATGAAAGACTAGAGGCAAATATGTGTGCTCGGTCAAACATTTGAAGTGTAGGTCAATCCATTTCTTTTTTAGCGCATTATATTAGCTTAGGGTGTGGCCCAAGGAGGAGAAATAGGAGAGAGAGAGTGGAAAAGACATTCCTGTTGATGGTAAGCTGTATGCAGTTGGCCAAAAACTTTTCATTGAAATCCATTACCAAAGAAATGAGGCAGAGACTAAAATGAAAGATTACACATAATTAAAGATAGGCGTTGGCAGTCATCATTGTTCCACAATTTACATGGCAAGAGATTACCTTTCAACCCAAAAGTATAACAGCATTTCTGGAACCAAAGGCCAGTTGCCTTAGCTGACCCTCACTCTAGGCCTGTAGCCACTGGATTCACATTTCAAGGTTACTTCTTCCACAGCCCCCAGTTTTATAACAAACTGTACTATGTAAGTCTTGCAAAGTACAGCCATTTCAGTAGTTCATTTGACAGGACTTTCCCTTCAATTTCAGATCATTTTGTGATTGCTTTAACAAGACACCTCTGGGAATGCTGCTCTGAGGTAATCAGAACTGTGTTTTCTGGGCCAGTCAACTAGGTGGCTGTGAAAGGGCTGAATCCAATTTGTACTTGAAAAAGGCTGGAGAAGGACTTTATAAAAAGGTGAATGTGTTGCTGTCAGGTCTGCCTACATCTCAAGAGCAACGCCCATGGCCATGTCAAGCAGTTTTTTAAATTAGAATTTTCTGGAAAAGTCCTGTCAGAGATGTCTTTAGTTAGATTTGAACAGTGTCAGTGAAAAATAGCCAAACAAACCCCAAATGGCAAGGCATTCAGCTACATTTCAAGGCACTTAATCTTTTTTTTTTCTATTCTTTATACCCATTAAATTGTCCAAAGTACAGGTACTATTCTACACTATTCAGGGTAGTTGTCCCACTGCAGTTCTACTCTTTCTTACCCAAATTGGACCTCAGCAGATATGTGAGATCAGTGAAAGTGACAGTTCATAGAGGTATTATGTTAGGAATCGAGCACTTGATTTGGAGTCACGATTCTGCCTGCTGTTACTTGCTATCTTCTTGTCTGTATCCTGGAGATAATGGTAATATAAGTCTCCCTGCCATATTAAACATTACTATGAAAACCAACTAAGAATACGTACCTTAAGCTTGCAAAGGTTTGTATTCCTAGTGCTATGGGCTGAATTGTGTCAGCACTGTCATCTTCCCCCAATTCATATGGTGAAGCTCTAAATCCCAGGATCTCAGAATGTGACTGTAATTAGAAATAAGGTTTTTAAAGAATTAATTAAGTTAAAATGAGATCTTTAGGATGGGCTGTGATGCAATATGACTGGTGTCCTTATAAGGAGAAGAAATTTGAACGCGTAAGGAAAACCAGAAACATGCACAGAGGGGTGATCATGTGAGGACACAGCCAGAAGGTAGCCATCTACAAGCCAAGAAGAGAGTCCCCGGAAGAAACCAAACTTGTCGATCTTGGACTTATAGCCTCCAGAATCATGAGAAAATAAATTTTTGTTGTTTAAACCACTCTATCTATGGTATTTTGTTATGGCAGCCTGAACAGACTAATACTAGTGGCTGCCGATGCATCGGGATTAGTCACTTTCATGTTAATCTCTTTTGTCTTCACAACTCCAACAAAACTCATTTAGCATCTGCCGTACTGCACTAGGCAGTGTTCCTACTACGTAGTGGGAACAAACAGACAAGGCATTTGCCCTCAAGGTAGTTTTAGTCTAAGAGAGTGGACAGATGACAGTAAATATACTGGCAAATATTTTTGAATAAAGTCACCCATTCTGTGCTTTTTAACATTATAATTTTGCATTTTTATTTTGTTTATTAATTACTTTCTCCTCGAGAATGCAAGCTCCATGAGGGCAGAGATATTTATTTTTCTCAATGCAATATCCAAGATTACTAGAACAGTGTCTGGCACATAGTAGGGGACCAAGGATATTTACTATATGAGTAATTATGGTTTAAACTAAACATAAAACACATGAAAAGGGTATATGATTAAAAAAAAAACATATAGAGTACCTGAGGCTCAGAAACAATCAGAACCTTCTCCAGTCACAGAGCCCATGCATTATAGAGGCACTCTGGGAAGCCAGGCCCATCAAATTCAAAGCCTCTTACTTTTCTCTGCATCTATTTACTCTCTTTTGAAAGGTTTTTTTTACTTAAGGCTTTAAAAAGATGACACAAGGATTAGTTAAAACTAAAACTATTCTGTGAAACAAACTTCTTATTTAGCATAGTAATATTTAACCTTAGCAGGCATAGCAGCAAATGATAAATAATATACAGATAACCTTAGGCTTAACAGTCAGTTCCTCACTGTGGCGTTGTAAAGGCCTTCACCGGGAGATTTGGCAACTTTCTTTAGCTGAGTCCTGGCTGGCGTCTTCTTATCTAGTCATCACCATTCCATATCTCCAACCCGAGTTACCTATAATGGTTTAGTCATCACCATTCCATATCTCCAACCTGAGTTAAACTATGCTCTTTGCTTCCCATATCAATGAAGTGATTCTCTGTGGTGGACACCTAAGGGATTGTCCACGCCTCTCACCCTTTCAGATAGCTGTAGTCAGGGCTCCTTATTTCAGTGTCATGCTGGATTGGTCAGGGGGAACTTGATCATTGACTCAACTTGGTCATTGAGCTGCTGTACTGAGAGTTCAGTCAGGATCTTTTTAGAATAACTATGAAATCTAAAACTAAGACATTGTTTCAACCATGCTTTCCATCATGTGTAGCAAGAGTGATGAATGGAGCAAAGCTGAGGAGTAGAGAGATTCCCACAACATTAGAGTCCCTGGTGCAAATTTCCTCATCTCCAGCTGCATTCTTAAGCCTGAGTTCTATAAAATACTCTGATATCATTACAAAAAAGATTTTCCTTTTCACTTAACGCATCCAAGTTGGTTTCTGTCATGTGTTTACAAAAGCAGCCTAATTAATGCAACTTCCAGCCTCCCTGCCTTCAGTGGCTCAAAGTGTGTTTCAAAAGAGCAGGCTTTTTATGCTAACTACACAGGCTTATATTTCAAATATTATTTTAATTTCTGTCTAAAATTTTTGCTCTATACACACACACAAAACCTGTGATAAACACAGCTTTGCCAAGAAAGTTCACCTTGACTGACCCAGTGTACAGCGGTAGGGAAGGTTTTATAGGCCTTTTTGGCTTTAGGCCGGAAAAGGAGGACCTGAATGTGGTCTGTGATGGTGCTCTATTTCTTGACACAAATGTCACTCACCTCTAAAGTTATCCCTCCTGTTGCTTGTCCTGGTGCGGTTTTCTGTTTCATGGAGATTTGTAAACTCAAGAGCATTCATTCAGCAAAGGTTGGTCAGTATCTGTACAGCCCAGGCTCTGTGGTAGAAGTGGAAGTGAAATCTGAAGAAGAAAGGTTTTACCCCCCATGGAGTTTGCAGTGCAGCGAGAGAGGCAGACAGGTAAACAAATAGCTACGGTGTCATCTGGAAGGTGTTGTGGGATGAAGGGAGAAAGAAGGAGATGATTAGTTTGCTTAGTGTGGTGGATTCAAGGAGAAGGCCTTAAGGAATAGGCAGTCCAGGAGATGCACCTCAGAAGATGGCCAGAGCTTACAAGACAGAGCAGACAGGCAGCCACATGTGCAGAGACAATTTGAGTAGCACAGTATGGCTGTGGCACAGCTGCATATTTTTGGAGAGCAGAATGAGAGAGAGACAATAGAAGAGACGAGAATGCGTGAGGACGGAATCCTAGGAGAATTTTGCACCCTGAGGTGGAAGTTGGAGGTTATTCCGTAGATCTATGATTCTCTAATTTTAGTGCATATAAAAATCTCCTGAAGAGTTTATTAAAATTCTGACTCTCGGGCCCAGTCTCCAGAAATTCTGATTTAATAGGGCTAAAGTGGCAACCACAAAACCTAATTTTTTAAATATGCTTAGAATGACTAATATGTTGGTGGTTCATGGAAAAACACTTTGAGGGTCATTGGTAGAGAGGATGGGAAATCATGAGAGGGTGTTTATCAGCTGGAGTAGCATGATTAATTTGTATTTTAGAATTATTGAAGAAAGAATGGATGAAGGATGTAAAATAGTAGCAGTAAAAAATGGAGGAGGTTCTTGCAGGGGCCCAGGGAGAGCTGACAAGGCCATAGCGGAAGCGATAGAGAAGAGAGGACAGACAGAGATAGGTAGGAAACAGAATTGATGGATGATAGTGAGAGATTAGCTTTAGGTAATTAAGAGGGTATGTGACCTAGATTAGATGAGTGAGATGGGTATACCAGTAACTAGAATCAGCAATGGAAATATAAGCATGTTTTGAGAAAAGATAGTGAATTCGGTAAATTGTGTTATACAAAATATGTCACTATTTTGTTATTAGAGAATGAAAGCCAACTTAGTATAATGGTTCAGATCACAGAATTTATATCCTGGTTCTACCACTTACCAGCTTTGGGACTTTGGATAAGTTATTTAAATTTTCTGTGTCTTTATTTCTTCATCTGTAAAATAAATTTAATAATGTTTCCTTCCTCACATGTTCCTCATGAGGATTACCTGAGTTAATTTTTGTAAAACACTTAGAACAGTGCCTGGCAGATGGTAAGTACTCTATGATGAATACATAAACAATCACATTTGGTTAATATTAGAAATATGAACACTCAAACTGAAGGGACTCTGTCATGCTTTGTACCTTTTGTCACAAGCCTTAAGATCACAGGTTTTGTAGCTGGAGGTATATTGTAAATAAAAGAGTGATGTTGGGTACTTTCTCCTGATGTTGGTGGATTGTGTTTTCTTTGTTTAGCTTTGGGAAGTGAATGGGTTTGGTACTCATAGCCCACGAACACCAATCCTCCTCCTGAGACTGTGTGTGGGAATTGTACTTCATTGGAAACCAATGACCTACCCTCTGAAGTGCTTTGGGATTTATGGTCAAGTGGGGGAGAGTTGATAAACTGGTACCCAGACTTCACTCTTATCTCTGAGCCTCATCAGAGCTGATGGCCAATAAAATCAAGGTGTGGAAAAGGAAGAAAGAATTTCCCTCAGCCAATTAGAAATTACCCCTACCAGTACGAAGTACGATGAGAGTTAAGCTGAATGTTCCAGACATGATGGGTTAACTTGATTGTTTCTGAATGTTGTTTTTGAATTATAATATTGTTCTATCTACACTGTAAGGAGACATACTGGGGAAAAAAAGAGACTGAGAATAAACTTTTGGTCTAAGCAAGAGCTTAGTGTCCAAGAGCCATTATGTCAATTGTTGTGGGATATTCTGAGTGGTAGAAACCACAATAAGCTTTCCATAGTATCTAAATTTTATTTTTTCTGATACATATATGAAAAGTGATATTCTTAGCAAAAATTTAAAGCGAGCAGGTTTAGTCATTTGTCCACCACTCAAAAATCTTGTACTTTCAAGATGCTAGATCCATGAGAATAGCACCCATCATTCGTTGTGAGTATGGAAAGTTCAAGATTGTGGTAAAATAATTGGATGATGCTTCAAGTCTGCTTGACATTTGGATGGCTTTGTGCTGCTGGTAGGATGGTTAAAAGAATGTGCCTCCACAGTCTCTCTGCAGAGACTGGTCTGTAACAGGAGAAGCAAATCCAAGTGCCGTCAGGGGCCAAGCAGCTAACTCGTGAGGGAAATGGACTAGATGGGGCTGTAGTGAGCCTGGATATACGTGATCCTTTCAAAAAAAAAAGCGATAGTCTCTCATTTCTAATCAATTGTTGCCACTGGCTATAGGGACCTGAAGTTGAAACTTAACCCAATGTCTTAAAGTGAATCAGAAATCTATACGTTTTGTATAAAATGTATAGATATTTTATTATTGGTTTTGTTTTTTTGAAAAATAAAATGCATCTGTGATTTTAGTGCCTTTGCTATAAAAAACCACCAGGTTGCAAGTGGTAGTCTACAGTAATAATTGAAACAAAAAGCAAAACATCCCTCCTGGTGCTCTATCCATCCTCTTTGCTTGACAAAGAGAGCTGCTAACAGTTTAACTTAGAGTTTTCTAAGTGCATTTCAACATAAAATCTGTTTCTTTGTTGAGAGGAGTGTATGAGGACATGGTATCTATAACTTCTTTTTAGCTGCCATAACACGTTTGGAGATACACTGAAAACTTAGATCCTCTGTTATCTCTGACTCTGTGTTTCTATGAAGTTGGCTTTTCAATGATGAAATAAGACAGACTCAGTTCACTACCTTAAACTCTCTCTGAGTTAGTGGTACCAGTAGATTTTTAAATAGCACCATTTTTTTTCTCAGTGGAGAGAACAAACATACCTTTATAATGTTCATTCCTGAACCTTAACAGACCAGTGCCAGGGGCTGGGGGGCAGAAGAAATGGAGAGTTACTACTTTCAGGTACACGTTTTTTTTTTTGAAGTGATAAAAATGTTCGGAAATTAGATAGTGGTAATGATTGCACAACATCACAAATGTACTGGAAGTCAGTGAATTATATACTCTGAAATGCTTAAAATGGTGAATTTTATGTATGTAAATTTGACCTCAATTTAAAGGAAAAATGCCTCAGCAAAAGAAATTGTCAACAAGGTAAAGAGACAACCATCTCAATAGCAAAATATACTTCCCATTAAGGGCCTAATATCCAAAGTATACAAAGAAGTCATACGACTCAATAACAACAAAAAAACAAATGATCCAATCAAAAAATGGGCAGAGGACCTGAACAGACACTTCTCCCTAGAGGACATACAAATGGCCTACACACATATGAAAAGATGTTCAACAGTCACTAGCTATTAGGGGAATGCAGATCAAAACCACAATGAGATACCATCTCACACTTGTTAAAATAGCTATAATCTATAGGACGAGTAATAACAAATGCTGGAGAGGATGCGGAGAAAAAGGAACCCTTATACACTGCTGGTGGGACTGCAAATTGGTACATCCACTATGGAAAACAGTATGGAGGTTCCTCAAAAAAACTAAGAATTGATCTACCATATGATCCAGCAATCCCTCTACTGGGTATTTACCCCAAAGACTTGAAAATCCTTATTCAAAAAGATATTTGCACACTGATGTTCATAGCAGCATTATTCATAGTGGCCAGGACATGGAAGCAACCGAAGTGTCCTATGATAGAAGGTTGGCTAAAGAAGCTGTGGCACATATATACAATGGAATATTACTCAGCCATAAGAAGAGATGAAATACTGCCATTTGCGACAACATGGATGGACCTCGAGATAATCATCTAAGCAAAATAAACCAGACTGAAAAAGTAGAAAATCACATGAATATCACTTATATGTGGGATATAAACCTAAAAGAAACAAGTGAACAGGATGAACAGAGACTCAGGGACATGGACAATGGACTAGTGGTTACCAGAGGGTAGGAGGTGGGGGAGGAGGGGAGAGGTAGACGAGGTAAATGGGGTCAAATATAGAGGGTTTGGGGAAGGGTGAAGTGGGTAAAGGGGATCAAATATATGGTAGCTGAAGGAAACTGGACTTTGGGTGGTAATCACACAATAGAATATATAGATGTCAAATTATAATGTACACTTGAAAATTATGATTGTATTAACCAATGTTACCCCAATAAACTTAATAAAAAATAAAATAAAATAAAATAAAATAAAATAAAATAAAGGAAAAAGCCATTGCCATAGTGCCAGGATGCATCTTTACCATCAGAGGACACGCAGTATCAAATAAGAATGTGCTATTTTGTTTTGTTTTATGAATAGATGGCCTCATATTTCAAGTTCTTATTTGATTCTGAACCTCTCTAATATTCAACCTAAAATTTCCTTGCTAATATTTAAATATTTCTCATCTATTATTATAGGTGCTATGGACTGAATTGTGACATCCCCACTTCTCCCAAATTCTTATATTGAAGCCTTAACCTAGAAGGTGACAGTATTTGGAGTAGGGCTTTTGGGAGGTAATTAAAACTAAATGAGATCATAAGGGGGTTAGCCCTAATCCAATAGACATGTTAGATTTATTGAATCTAATATTGAATCTCCCTCCCCCCCCTTCATCCCTCCTTCCTTCCTTCCCTATTTTTCTCTACCCCGCCCCCTGTGCCTGCACTGAGAAAATGCCAAGCCATATAAGCACACAGTGAGAAGGCAGCCATGGAAAGCCAGGAAAAGGGCTTTCACAAGAACCTGGCCATGCTGACACCCTGATCTCAGACTTCCAGTTTCCAGAACTGTGAGGAAATAAATTTCTGTTGTTTAAGCCCCCCATTCTATGATATTTCATTATGGCAGCCTGAGCTGACTAAGACAATACGGTTAGTGAAAATAAACTGCCATTCTTTTTCTAAAAACTCCTAGCTGAATGTCCGTAGAGATACCCACAAGGGAGCTCTATATTTCAAGGCAATGGAGTACATCAGAAGTTGGCAGGGAGTGGTTCTGTATCCCCACAGTGCTTTTCAGCATTAGCTTTTCTGCATTGTTGAACATAACTTATGGTTTAGGCTGCACCTCATGTATTCACAGTCTTCTAAAAGGCACTTTTGATCAGAGTTGCACATGATACGACCTGAGAGTAAAGCTGGGAAATGATGGATGTTCTAAGTGGACTTCTAAAATTATTCTAAAAGTGCTTTGTATTCATGTAGTCTCTGTGGAATTTCTAGGCAATGAAGCCAGCTTCATCATTATCATTTGGGATTATCAGAGGGAGATGGGAACTCTGATGACAAAATAGCTGCTGTTTTGTAAGGCCAGTATTAAGGGCTCCTATTCAGCAATACCATATGATTAAATAAAATAGTTAACCTTTTTTAAAATTTTATTTCTTAATTTAAATTTTGATAGATATTATGTTCCCATGGTTCTAATATAAAAAAATGAAAAATTATACCCCGAACATTCTCATTCTCATCACTTTTCCCAATAACCCATCTCTCTCTCTTCAGGCAATCATTTGGACTCATTTCTTTCTAGCCTTCCAGAGCAGTGCTTCTCAGCCTTTTTTCATGATCACTCCTCTAAGAAGCTTTTGAAAACATTTTTTTCCTGATT
Source organism: Eidolon dupreanum (assembly GCA_028627145.1). Taxonomy (NCBI): domain Eukaryota; kingdom Metazoa; phylum Chordata; class Mammalia; order Chiroptera; family Pteropodidae; genus Eidolon; species Eidolon dupreanum. Next base: position 38,144,716 of record CM053501.1, read on the forward strand.
ATTCCTCCCTCCTTAAATTTAATGTACAGTTACATTGTATATCTGTTCTTATGCTGTATGTATAACTGTGCTTTATACATAGAAAGATTAAGACTCCTACCACTTAAGAATCAATTTTTACCCCTTTGGGGATGATATCATGCCATTGAGAATGCAGGTTCTAGTGTTTTATGTATATACAAGTAAATACAAATGCATTTTATTTCCCTCCTTTTACACAAATGGTAACATACTATACTTACTGCTCTAATCTTTGCTTTTTTAACTCAACAATATCTTATGGTAATATTTCCATAACATTATAAGTATTCCCATCATTTTTAATGGGTATGTAGTTTATTACTTTATACATTTAAATTAATTAACTTAACCAGGATCCCAATGATGGATGTTTAGATTACTTCTCTCTTCTTTTCTGCTTATAAAACATGTTACAATGAATAAGATTATATGTGTCAAATATTGAGGTCTGTGGTAGATTAATGATGCCATGGTGTTTCTGACTGTCTTCCTTTAATAAGCATGGTCTATATCCTATTCCCTTGATTCTTGATGAACATGGTAGAGGTGATGATGTGCCATTTTCTGGGCTTAGGCCTTAAGAGACATTTGCTGTTGGAGCTAGTCCCCATGCAGGGTCCACATGGAGAAGAACTGAAGATTCCAGGTGACAGTCCCGGCTGAGTTTACAGTCAAAAGCCAGCACCAGCTTGCTGGCCATGTGTATGAGCCATCTTGGACAGAAATAACAAGTAATTTGAGTAAGATCTTTATCTTATTTAACTGCTCATCACCATTTGACATTAATTATGATTGCCTCTTGAAATATTCGCTTGCCCATGATTCAATGGCACTGCACTCTCATCATTACTCTATCATTTCTCTGGATACCATTTCTCCAACTCATTGTCTTATCCTTCTCCCATCAAACTTTAGATGTTACAGTTCCTTAAGGCTCAGTCCTAGGCCTTTTTTTTTTTTTTAATTAATATTCTCTCTAAGCAAACTCATTGATGCCCAAGTCTTCAACCATCTGGAAAGAGACGATTTCCAAATGTCACTTTCAGCACAGACCTCTTTACTGACTTCCAAGCCTGTGTATCCAGCAGCCCTACTCCAGCTCTCTGCTGGGGTGTTTTATGGGCATCTCACATTTAGCATATATGAAACTGAACTCAAATCTCTTTTTCTTCCAATGTAGTGTATCTCAGTGAATGGCACTGTCACAAAAGACCAGGAAACTGTCCTCTCATTCACTCTCCACATCTAATACATCACCAATTCACTTTGATTTTAACTCTTCCTCTTTTCTATGTTTTTCACTTTTATCCTTCTCCACTACCATCATTCTGCAGCTAACCACTACTACTTTCACCTGGACACAACCACAGTCCCCTAGGGTCCATTCTTGCCTCCCTTGGATCTCTTTCCACCAGAAGTTAATGCATTCTTTTGCAATTGCAAATAAGATTATATTGTCCCCTGATTAAGAGCCTTCAATGGCCACATTCTTAGAATTAATATCAAGATATTTAATGTCTTTTAATGCCCTAAATAATCAAGGCTCCTGATTACCCTAGCAAACCTACTCTGTATCACCTTCCTCTTTTTTGGATAAGATGAGATACACTGGTTGCCTTTTGTTTCTTAAACATGACATTTGCCCACCTGACTCTCTCCCTTGTTATATTTGTCACAGTTATAAAAAGTGAGTAGTTTTATATCTGTCTTCTTTAGTAGATAGTAGCCTCATCTGTCATGTTCACTGTTGTGTTCCCAGAATGTAGCACAGAACCTGGTAAAAGGAGTTAAGTAATTAAATTTGAGAACCAATGAATAAAGTTTATCTTCTCCTGACCTCTGATCAGTAAAAGATTTATAAATGCAAGAAAAGATAGAGTATGGTCCATGTGGCCTAGTTTTTTAAGAAACTGCCAACTGTTTAAAAGTTCATTCTTAAAATTGCAACAGTCATACACTCTCCATCCTCCCAATATTGCTGCCTTGAGTGAGAGAACTTCACATCTAGAGTCTTGCCTCACTAGGACTGATGCTGCCTTGAGAATCTTGCTGTACTCCCCTTCAAACCTTGGAGAGAGCTACAGCTTCTTTTTCTTGCGTAATGAAGTGGGTGCTTGTACTTAGTTGACTTCCCTGTTCTCTGACCTATGCCCTTGGAAATGGTTCAATGACAATCTGTTTTCTGCACCAGCATGAATCATCACCTGTCAACCTACCTGCTATTGGAGAAAATCATATGCTTTTTGCATGGATAATTTGACTATCCTCGGGGGATTTTAAGTCTTGTCCAAAATATAGACATCTCAGCAAACATAATTTCCGAGTGAATTTATTCCTAATGGAGGTTTTACCCAAAGAATTTCCCTTGGTTGATTATTTTCTTGTATGATGTGACTTAATGCATTTCTATTGATAAAAATATATATGTTCTCACTGTGGTACTCATAATTTATTAAAAATAAGCAGTTTTCATAACTATTTAGGGGAAGACCTCATTGAGAAGATGGTACATGCATTGAGTCTTCTAGGTATGTGGCATGATTTCTCCTTGTGCTTAGCACCCCCTGCCCCCTTTGTGTATCAGGAGCCCCAAGACTCACTGCCACAGCTTTCTGACCCAAGCATCCTATGTATTAGCCTGAGGCAAAGACCTGTCAGCCACTGCTTGGCCCAAGCGGAAGTTAAAGAGGAACACTGCACTTTTGGTTATTCCAAAAAAAAGAGCCCAAACTCACCACCATGGCAGCTGCTATAAAAACACTTCCTAATCCCTGTTCCTGAAGCCTCTGAGCTTTAGGAGCCATCGACACTTTCCGCTCTTAGAACTGTTTCCTTCTAAATGCATTCTAGGCCATGTTTTTCTCCATGATTCTGTCCTCATTTATTTTCTTTCAGGAATTCCTCATTTTTTGTTTTCCTTTGTTTTCAGAATTTTAAGATTCTTTTCTGTTATTCCTAGGGATTTAGGACAGAAGTGGACACAGCCTTGTGTTCCCAGAGCACCATTCTGATCCAATCTCCAGAGCATTCATTGTTGAATTTTTTATGAGCAATGAACCATAAAATTATGTGTAAAGTATATTATAAATATTTCCCAAGTGTAGAATTCTGAGAGATTTTTTTCTTTAATTCTTTATATTGATATAATGCTTCTGAATACATAAAGCACTTTCTTATGGATTACCTCATTCCTTCCTAGCACAACTAGTTTTCACTTTGCTCTTTTTAAATAATGTCTACTGTTATGTTTGGTGGTAATAAGAAATACAGTTAAAATATGGAATATGACATTTTTTAGGTATTGTTCTGGAAAATAGGCAAAGGGATTTTTCCTTTGATACAGATTGGAAACTGAGTTTAAGACAGATTGGAGGAGGGAGAGTGTGGAGTCTGGAAGGCCGGGTAGGAAATTTATGCAGTAATCTAAGCACTAACTGAAGAGACGTTAGATTAAAATGCAAATAGAATAGACAAGAAAGTATAAATGAAAGAAATATTTCAAAGAAACACATGATAAACATGGTAAAATGTTGGTTATGAATGATGGGAAGAGAAAATCAAAAGGACGCCAAGGTTTTCAGTGTAGTCTGAAGAAGACAGTGGCGTCATTTGTGGAGACAGAGAACTCATATGGAGTGTCTCTAACTCCTCAAGTGCACACACACACCGGTGCCTTGAAACAGTTGCTGTAGCCTTGAGTTCAGTGTAAGGTGATTTCATCTTGGACTCCATCCAAGAAAGTTTATTCCTGGAAGTCCTAGAAGGATTTCATTACAACATCATTTTTCACTTACAACATGATTATGCAACTTGCATGTAATAGAAGAGTCATAAGTAAGGCTCCAGAGTATTTGCCTGGCTTGTAAATTAGCCCAAAGACTTGAAATCTGAAAGAAATTTTGGTGAGCCTGTAAAGCCAAATTGATGAGAAGTAAGAATGCTAATAAATATATACAACGTGACCTGTGCCTTGATCCTGAATTAGTTTAGGTTTATGTTTGCTGCCCCCAGAAATATTACCAGGCACCATTAGTAGTAGCATGACCTGATTTAAAAAGACTGGGCAGATAAAGTTGCCTGTGGGATAGCAGATATTTTTGGACTTCTCAGCAAGATTCCTGGAACCATTCTGTTTTCAGCATGACCGGGCCTGACCTCCTCTTTCAGTCCTTGGAAAAATAAATACCAACAGGTATGGTAGTGTAGGAGAGGGGCGAGCCAGCAGGGGCAAGGCTGTGCCTGGCTCCAGATCCTCAGCAATCTGTGAGCACATTTGCATTGCCCTTTTAAGATCTATCCTCCTAGCTTTATCCCATGGCTTCTAACGGGCTTCAGTTTTCTAATTTCCACTAAACAGCAAGAGGAGATGCTGTGGGACATAGCTGCCCGGCACACTCTCATCTCTGACTCAAATATTGCCATTTTTTCCTTGGCAAAAAAAAAATTACATTCTGAAAGCAAATTCTAAATTTATCTAAACTTATTATTTTTTTCCTATGGATGTGGCTTATACCGCTATGTTTCAGTTGTGCTGGGGATTTTCTTTGACGAGCTAGGTATCCACCTAGTCCTATGAGTCCCTTTCTGAGTGTCTAGCAGCCAAAGACTAAAATCTTTGCTCAGAGTGAAACCTTCTTAGATAAAGGCTCTTTAGTGGGTGAGTGATAAGGGAGCAAGCGCGTCCTCTAAGCTGTTATTCAAAGTATTGGGATTGACCTCTCTAACCACCATTTTCAGCCCCAGGAATCCACATTCTGAAAATCAGCTCCAGGTAGATGTTATCAGAGGCATGTGGGTAGCAGAATCTATCCCAGAGCGTCAGAGTAGGAGATAGAAAAACTTAGTCTTTTTCTGATTCAGTCATTGTTTGTTAAAACTAGTTCTTTGTCTGGTTATCCATATGTGGCCTTTCCCTTTGCTTCAGCTTTTTTGGTGAATATGGAGGTGCTTGTATGCATCCCTGTAACATAAAAATGTTCCGTGTATTCTTGTTAATGTTGGGTGCTCTAGAAATATACATCGAAAGTGTAAATATAAGGTTATGTGGGGCATTTTTCAGTAATGGGGGAAGCTTGTCTATGAGTTGCCCAACTGAGTTTTACTCTTTTAACTATATTTGGTCTTGGCTGTTATTTAGTCTCTTTGCAATTCATTTTCCTCATATACAAAGTGAATGATTCAGACCTTATGATTTCCAAAGCCCTAGTAACTCTCAAAGTGTTTTGAATCTTTGCTAATGCTTTTTATCTAGAGTGTCTTCAGGAGAGCTACTCTACTCCCAGACAAAAGCTGGACACAGGGTCTCCTAGGCCTTGTAAACTTAGACCAGATCAGGAGATCTGGACTTGGTGGGAGGGGCCTGGGCTGTGGAAAGCCCAGATCACATAAGTAGAGAAGGTAGAAAGAAATAAGATAAAAAGAAATCTTTCTGGGGGAACTGGAAGAGCGAGGGATGCAGAAACAAGGGCTGTGGACCTCTAGGTCAGTGGTTCTCAAACTTCAGCTTGCATCAGAACTGCTCAGAAGACTTGTTAAAAAAAACAGAGCGCTCGTCCCTCCTCCAGAGTCTCAGATTCAGTAGCTCTGGTGTAATGCCTGAAAATTTTATTTCGACCAAGTTCTCAGTGATGCTGATGCTGTTGTTTCCAGGGACCTCCTTGGAGGGCCATTGCTTGAAGTCATTTTCTCACTTTTAGGTATTGTAGGCCGAAGGCGAGTGTTTTCTTTCTAAAGTGGATTCAAATAGTAGAGGGTCATTTTTTCATGTCCTTTACGTCGATTGCAGGCGTGGTGTTGGAAGGAACTGCCTCTGGGACAGTGACTGCTATCACTTCCTGTTGTACTACAGGAAGGTGAGCAGCTACTCATTCCTTTCTGCTGCCATCCAGAGGACAATGAAAAACAGCACATGCTTTCATTTATTTTCCCATTCAACCAATATTTTATTGAGTTCTTATTGTGTTCCACTCACTTTTCTAAGAAGCCAGGGATCTAGTGATGAGCAAGACAGACAAAAATCTGTCTACTCATGGATTTGACACTCCAGAGTATAATGAAAAGAACTCGATTCAAGGCATTCTCTTTGTCCCAACACAATTCAGTGAACATAGTTTTATTTTCCACCCGTTATACATCCAGCCCCCTAACACACAGCTGAGGCTAGGTAAGAATAACATACCATCTACACCCTCAAGAGACTTAAGGTTAAATGGGCTAGTAAGACCAAACATATGAAGCTACTAGAGTTTGATTCAGGGAGTATTTATTCACAATGCCATGTTGTTCATTGTGCTAAGTTATGTGATACTAATTTTAAGGCCAATAATTCAGAGGGGAGAGCCACCATGCAGGCTAAAGAACTATCAGTTCAGCTTTTGGGTTCTGCTCTCTCATCTGTCATGAGCACCACTTAACACTCACAGTGAAGCCACACAGCACCGCACTGCCTTGCACTCCATGGCCCCAGTGCCTGGCCCAGTTCCTACCCAGATAAACTTCTGGATGCAGTGACTTCTATGCCCCACTATGTGGGGAGTGACAAACACTTGGTCATTTTCATCTAAAGACTCCCCCGCATACTTTTGGCACTCTCAACCCTGCTTTCCAGGGAAATGTGTGGGCCAGCTTCCAATTGGAAATCCAGCACATGCGCTTTGAATTCTGCGGAAATTTCCTGTTACAGCTGTGTTTTGTCACCGTGCAGCAATATTTAACGAGCACGTTTCTATAAACAGAAAAAGTTGAGGTAAAATTACAAAGAAACTAAATAGGAATATACAGAAACAAAGTAACTTAAAATTAAGAAACACCAAAGTTGATATCAAACTTAGAAAACCGATTAGCACGTGGTAGGTAATGACATGTCAAAAGTATCAATAATCAGTCAGTTAACCTATCCACCCACCACATGATCTCTTTTTGTCAGAGAGAAGCTGAAAAAAGACAGACTTAAGTTTAAATGTTCTTTCAATAACTCTGGAACAAATCATCAAATCCATTTCATTTTTGTCATTTTGATGTCATAAAATGGGTAAATTTGAATGCCTTGACAGTCAACATGGTGATTACTTGGGCATTGTCAGGTGGTTGGGCTGAGGGTGGACTGTGTTCCTTCTAGTAAGGGTAGTGTGGAGAGCAGTTAAGAGCATGGCTCTGGAGTTCAGACTGAGGTTGGTGATACTTTTAACCTTTGTGATCACCCACCATTCTTCTTCAAACATGGTCCTTTATGCAGAGCATCAAGGCAACTGTCTGATTAAGAATTCCTGTCTTAAGGGCCTCAATAGAAGAATGTGAGTTTGCTTGTTTAGTTGACTTACATATGGAGAGGGCACTGGCTACAAAACAAGACACATGGGGCCTATCGTGGCTCTGATGCTGTCTGTGTGACTCACTGAGCATCAGTATACCTTTCTGAAAAGATCTGGCTTAAAAAAAAAACAAACTTTGTTCATATTGAAAACAGATGACACAGCTAGATGCAATAGCCCTCTGTGGGGGGATCATCGATGTGGGCAGACAGCATTCGAAATAGAAACATCCCAGATTCTCCACCTTGCTTCCCCCACCCTCCATGGCGGGTGGACTAGCATACAACTAGCAAGAGAGGGAGGATAAGAAAAAGGGAGGCCTCTCCAGCTGCTGCTCAACCAATTAACCAAAGCTGGTTCACGTGTAATGTGTTCTCACTCAGGTCCTCGCCAATAATAACACAGCAAAATGGACAAAACAGGACTTTCACATTTTTACAAACATCCTTACAGCTTCAAATAGTTTTCTTCCACCTTTCTTTTCCTCTCCAAGCTACTTTTGGTGTTCACTTTAACCTGATTTCATCTGCATAAAAGCACTACTGGAGAAGAGTGGCCCCATGCGATTTGTCCTCCTGCAACTCTTAGGGCTGGCCTTGCGTGCAGGGTTGGAATGGCCTGTGTCCAAGGTGTTTCGCTTCTGAAATATTAATGAAATCAGTCTCCTCCAAGAATGTCCTCAAATCCCCCGAAGCCTCTTAGATGTTGCAGTTTGCATTTAGCTATTTACATTAGCAGAGGCTGTTGCACAAACAGGCGCTGGCGGCCTGTCAGTCAGAGCCCTGCTGGCTTCACTTCAGAGAAGGACTCAGAAGTGTGAGTTAAATGAGCCCAGCAGGCGTCTAACCTCTGGGTCTGGAAAAATCCTGCCTCACAGAGTGATTTGGGAGGTGGGACAGCAGACACCAAAGTTCCTCAACTAAAGCTAGTAAAAGTAGTAATGAATAACGCTCATGATTAACACTTACTGTGCCAGCAACTCTGCTAGTAATCCTCAGAGCAACCTGTCATATAGATACATCTTATTCCTATTTTACATGGAAACTGAGCACAGAAAAATATCTTGACCAAGGTCCCAGAACTGTAAGAGGCACAGGGGTGAATGCGTGCAGTCTGTTTCCAGATACCAATGCTTTTAACCATTATTCCATATGACCCTGTGAAAATGTACTCCATATAGGTATGTAATTTTGTATAGACACATTCTGGAACAATTTAGTGTTACTGTTTAAAATAAACTCTAATTAACTCATTTAGCAATTCCACTTATTAATGTCTACCTTAGAGAAATGCAGTCACTTATTCACCATGAGGCATTGGTCATACCATTGTTTAGTGAAAAAATGCACAACCTAAATATCTGTGGAATAACACATAGCTATTAAAAAAGAATGAAGCATATTATGGAGAGATCTTTAAGGTCTATAATTGAGTGATAAAGCAAATTGTATAAGGATGTTTTCCTTATACAATTAAGGGTAAATAGAAATTGACAGATGGATGGACAAATAAATTAATTGATTAAAAAGCATTTTTAATGTAGTATTTCAGCTCTGGAAAACCCACAACAGGAATTTAGACTCACAAGATGGTGGGGCTGGAGATTTTGTAGTCAAAGCCCACATTTTACCAGTGAGATTATGTAGCATGTCTATGACCACAGTGGACTGTGGGAGTGCTCACACTCCTCACTATGAGCTCACCATCCAGCAGCGTTCCACTGGCAGGTAACCCTGCAAGGTGCTGCCTGACACAGCCAAGGGGATGTTGGTCCCATGCTCCATGAACTTGGTGTATGTGCTCTAATAGCCCTGAGCACTGACAGCTGCTGAGCCTCCAAATGAAACAGTCTTTGACCACATTTTTTTACAGACTTTATGACAGTTCTTCCACATGCATATTCATCTTGGAGGAGAATGTTTCTATATTTGAAACTAATTTTTTTGTTTGTTTTGGGTGGCTGTATGGCATGGATTTTTTGTTTTTAATTTTTCTTTGAGAATAAAGAGAAGGAAAAATTCTACATTGCTTTCAGCTTACGCAGCCTCTCCAGAGGTGTTAGATATAAACACAGTCTGTTTCCTGTATGGCTTTCCCAAGGGCACTGAAAATGTGATGATATTTAATTGGCTGTTCCATGTCTTCAGTGCCTTGGTAAAACAGCAGACATAATCATGAAATGAGAAAGAGCATCTGTGGCTGAATCATGAAGAATGAGAGCAGATCAGGAGAAAAGAGCAACTTCCACATGCAGTTCAAGCCTCAGGGAAATGCTCAGAGAGGGGATATCTATGAAGTTATGTTTACCTTAACAAATAAAATCAGTGTTTAGGAAGTCCGTATTGGGGGAGGCGGAGGGGGCACTCTTTATTGTACACTCTTCTCCTGTAAGATACGGTCCAGGCCTAGGTATCCTCACATATTTTTAAGAAAAATCACTTTGATTGTTTTCAAAGGAAGGAATAGTAATAGTAGTAACTAACTTACTGGATGCTTATTTCTGAAAAGATTTTTTATTAGACGAATTTTTAGGGCAGTTTAAGAGTTATAGAAAGTTTGAGTGGAAAGTACAGAGATTTCCTATATTCCCCATTATTATTAACCTCTTGCATTTGTATGGTACATTTGTTATGATGGATGAACCAAATTCATACATTATTATTAACTGAAGTCCATAGTTGATAGACTTTGCGTTGTATATTCTATGGGTCTTGACGGACATATATTGATATGCTGCCACTGTGTTTGTATCATAACAAATAGTTTCACTACTCTAAAAATCCCCTGTGTTTCACCTATTCATCCCTGCCTCCCTCTCCAACCCTCCAAACCTCTGCCAACCACTGATCTTTTTACTGTCTCTATAGTTTTGCCTTTCTAGAATGTCATATCATTAAAATCATGCAGTAGGCACAGTAACATAACCACCATCACAATCAAGATATAGAATGCTTCCATCACCCCCAAACGGTTCCCTCATGCTCCATCAAATTCTTTAAATGCACTTTCAGTTCTCACTACAAACCGCTGAGGAAGGCACTCTTTCTATGTCTACTTTACAATGAGAGATCGAAGGACAGAGAGGTTCAAGGACTTGCTCTGGAGCACACAGTGACTAAAGAAGCAAAACCAATATTTGAACCTTAGTGATCTGAGTTTAGGGCCCATGTTCTTAATGCCAGTTGAAATGTCTTAATGCCCTGCTTGTACACTCCAAAAACAATGGCATTGTGCTGCATCATAGAACATAGTCCCATAAAGAAGAATCTCCTGATTTATTCGAAAATAAATATGTCTGTGGCTTTCTCAAGGTTCCAAAGTGAATGTTAGGATGGAACCTGAGGGACTCTTGACTCTAATCAAGACCTTGAGAGCATACTTTGTTCATAATAGGCACTTCATAAATATCTCTTCATTTGAACTGAGATACATTCTAATTCTCAAAGGGAAATGGTGACAAGCCACGGTGACTGTCTGAGAAGCTCTAAGATGCTGCGCATCTTCAGGCTTTGCCAGTGTTCTCAACTGCTCCCGAGTCAGAATGCTGTGAAGAAAGCCTGCCATCCGGCAGAAGCTATAGGGCAGCAGCATAACATTATGATAAAGTGCACTGTGGGGTTTCGGCTTGGCCTCAAAAGATACAGAGAAAGAGATTACATACGTGAAAGTGGAAAAATTACACAACAGTGCCTCACTTCCCCCTCTCCCCTCCGCCTGCCACCAACCACTTGGAAAAAAAGTCTTCCTGTTGACAGCCCATCCCCATCCCCAAGGTGATCTCTAGAATGCCTGTTTCTCTGCTGAAAATGCATTAGTGGATTGCCTGACTTCTCCAAAGAAGAAATCTTTAGGAAAGGATTCATGTCTTGCAGGGCGTGAGGTCTTTATCACAAATAGTGTAGGGAGGAAGGCTAAAAAGATGGTTCGAAAATCTCTGACAATAATTATGTAAGCAGATAATGACACCTTGTTGGATAACTCATTAGTATAGCTGTAACCTTTGTTTCTTTTGAACTGAACTTGTCCTAAGCCAGAGCTGAAGTAATCAAAGAAGTTTCATTTTTAAGCAATAGATATTGGAGTTAAAATTCATTTATTAAGCAATAGTATTTGTCAGTTGGCTACTATCAGAGAAGAAATAGCAAGCAGGAAATGGGAAGGAGTGTAATTAACAAACTTTCTAGCTCTCCACTAGCTTATACAATGAGAAAGTGGCTGGCAAGGAAGTTGACAATAACCAGGTGCTCTAGGTTTAGGACAATAGCAGTTCAAAAAGAATATTCGGTTTGGGACACTAGAGTATCTGCAGAAAGTTTCATAAATCTTAACCACATCAGAAAGGATAAGCAGGATTCATATGAGTGGCTGGTACATAGAATGCTCTCAATAAATATTTGTTGAATAAAAAAAGGAGGAAAATACATATTTTATGGGTGGAACATATTTTATGGGAGGCCCAAAAGTGTAACTGAGCACAATCAGCCAGACTGAGGCAAAAAAAAAAAAACAAAAGTAGAACTTAGATGTGATGCATAGAGTAGCACGGGAATGTAGTGGCCAGGAAGAGAAATGACACTGCTGACACCTTCTATGTGTTGCATTCCACAATAAAGGTCACTTATTTTACTTGAGTTTCACATCAGTCTCTCGATATGAATTCTTACCATCTCTATTTCATATATGTAACTATCTAAACTTCCAACACTAAAGAAATTTACTCAAGATCATATACCTGGTGATTAATAGATAAACAGTCCACACCTTGTTCTCACATCTTGTTCTTTCCACTGCGCCATACACTTTCTTAAGGGGCGGACTCGGGGCTAATGTGATAATGCCTAGATAGCCTCTATCCTCATTTCTTGTGGTGGGGGCGGGTGGATTAGTAATTTAGGAAATTGTTCACAGTGCTACAAATTTAAGACAGAGTAGTAAAGGATGAGAATGGAAGTAATGGGCTTAGAGAAAGAGGCTGAGTTCAGTAGTGGCAACAGTGAGTGATAAGAAAGACAAATAGGAAAGTTACTTTACTTGAGACAAAGCAAAGCAACCAAGTGTTAAAGATAAGTTAGTCATATGGATAAAGGATGGGGATGGGGGGAGCACTTCAAGTTAGTCATAAGGTTTGGGGGCTGACAGAGTAGAAAAACATGGAAAGAAAAGACAGCCCTGGGAAACAGAATCATGTGGGTGAGGGAATGAAGTTGACAAGCTCAGTTTGGGACATGTTGATTTGGAAATGATAGCTGGAGACATAAATGGAAATATGCTGCAGGCGTCTGAAAATATGAGTCTAGCCAAAGATCAGGCTAAAATATAAAACTGGATGCCTTCTGTACTGAATAAAATCATGAGTCCATCCACAGAAGAAGTGTAGAACAGAGCCTTGAATCAGACACAAAACAGGAGACCGAAGGACAAAGAGAATCCAAGAAAGCTACTACATAGGGAAGAATTGGAGAAGTGGAAGGATAACAGAGATAATGGATGGAAAGATGGATGGATGATAGATGATAGATAGATAGATAGATAGATAGATAGATAGATAGATAGATAGATACAGAACTTGTCATGAAGAAGAGACGGTAGACAATTTATAGGGAAAATGACTAGCTCCCAATACTGTCCAATGACAAAGACAGTGTATTGGTTAGGATGCTGGCTGAACTTCTGTAACTGAGAAATCAAAATGGCAGTACTAAATGGTTCATGACTGGTGTGGTGGTTCCACAGTCAAAGTCCCAGACTCCTTTCACCTTATTGCCCTACTTCCTTAACACTGGGTACACTGAATGTGCACCCACAAATTTATATATTAAACTCCTAAACCCCCAATGTCATGGTGTTAGGAGGTAGGGACCTTGGGAAATGAGTAGGTAAAAGGTAATTAGGGATTAATACCCTTATAAAAGGGACCCCAGGTAGCTTTCTCACCCTCTTTTCATCATGTGAAGATACAATGAGAAGACAGTAGTCTGCCACCTGGAAGAGAGCTTTCACCAGAACCCAGCCATACTAGTTTCCTGATCTAGGATTTACAGCCTCCAGAACTATGAGGAATAAATTTCTGTTGTGTATATGCTACCCAGTTTTCAGTACGTTATTATAGCAGCTTGAACTAACTAAGACACTAGGTTTCCTTATGGTCTAAATTAGATCCTCCACTTCCTGTTGTCACATTTGTATTCAAGTCTATAAGAAGGATGAAAAGGGGAATGGGAAAGGAATACCTTAGAAGCTACACACATCAGTTTAGATCCATGGCCATTCCTGGTTACAAGGGAATCTAGGAAATGTAAATCTTCAGCTGAGCAGCCATGTGCCCAAATGAATTTGAACCTCTTACTATGTAATAAGGGAAGCATAGATATTGGAAGACCATGAGCTGTCTTGACCATGACTAGAAAAGATAATAATAATTTAGAAAAGACTCTTGATTTTGATGAGCTATGGGCTGCTACAAAAGCCTATTTAACTTTTTTTCCTGCTTCTAGTCTTGCTGACTTCCAATCCATTGACCATGCTGCAATTTGAAGTAATTTTCTAAAGTGTCATTCCTTTCCTTGAACACATCATTGACTCCTCGATATTTTTAGGATGGAATCTAAAACTCTAAGCACAGCTAGGCTCCTGTGATTCTAAACCTACCTACCTTTGAAGAATCACCTCTCTGCTCTTCTTTCTTACATAGCATATAACACCCTACATTTCTCCCTCATTCAGTTTCTCCCATTGACTGGAATGCAGTGTTAATCTCCCACCCCTCTGAGGCATCGAACCTCCTCTTCCCTTCTTAGTATGCTTTCCCCCACTTTGCTTGTATGCGTCCCGTCTTCCTTCACCAGATACCTTGTCCACTAGGGTACTTTCATTGACCTTCCAGAACAGAGTTCTGTGCCATATCTCCATGTTCCTGAAATGCCCTGCATGTCATGTGTACCACTTATTCAACTCTGCCTTGTGATGCTTGGCTTCTCAGTGTCATCCATAATTACTCTCAGTGCCTTGAGGAAAAAGGTAGCCCCTTATCCAAATCTGAGCACCGGGAGGTTAGCACAGGACCTGGTACAAAACAGAAGATTCAAAAGTATTAGTTATATGACAGAAAGGCATAACTCTAATGAGAGAAAGACTTAAAAGCTATTATTTATCAAAGCAAGTGAGAACACTTTGGATCCCCTGCCCACTTACTGTTGTTTCTTAGGCTCAAGTCCTTCTGCTACATAATGAGAAACTTGTTAATATGCTGACAAATGACAAAGAAAATGAATTACTTTGACAAGGAACATTAGAGTATGGCATTCATCTTACAACCTGAAACATTGTTGGATGTCATGATTCCACGTCTTGGAGTTAGTCAGATTGTTTTTGGCAGTCCCCATTTCAAGGGAGGGAAAATTGCCTATTGTAAAGGAAGCAGCCACAACCCACTATTTAGCAGAGCTCTAAGAGCTTATTTGCTTATTACCATGGCAACCACCAGCCCAACAGTGCACATTAGTATACTTGTCTAGACAGCACCAAATTCATCAGCATTTCCTCTTTTGTATGCCTGATTTTAAACAGGCAGGTGTAGATGCAAGGTGGTACTAAGAAAATATTTTTCTCTCCATGTGGGCCGGAGTGCCAAAGGCATCCTGTGAGCATCTAAATGGCTAGCCTTACAATCTGCTCTAATTTGAAAGTTCTAGGGTTAGTCCGTGTTTTTCTTTTTAAATAAAATCTTACTAGAAATAAACTAGAAATACATCCATATGGTCTGCCAACTGTGTCTAAAAATAGTTTATGGAAAGAAAGCTCACAAGCTTTTAAATTTATGACAAACTAGGAATCAAAATATCTTTTAATTGTATTTTTCTCCTTGTCATCAGTATTTTGATACAAATACCCAAAGCCATAAACCAGATATTTATTGACTTAAAGTGTTTATAGTGTTCCCCCTAAGGGAGGAATTTGGGTCAGGCCGAACTGTCTAAACGCAGTCCCGTAAGCAGTGCTCAATCTCAGAGCCAGGGCATTCCCCAAGCAAAGCCCCTTCTAAGACTTGCGTGGTCTTAAATCTCTGGCAATGCTGGAAAACCCACCAGCAAGTATCCTCCGGGAATATTTTAGAATGGAGGACCTAGAAAAGACACACGTATATTATTCGAGTTGTGCAGCCAGTGGTTTTAACCAGTTTACGGATATGAATAGAAACTTTGAATTATATTTGTACATAGTTAACTATGTGAATGGTGAATATGTACGCATCTTGTTCTAATTGGATAGTAAATAACTGGGGTCAGAGAGGGATGTTTGGCCCAGGCCTCCCATTTACAAAGGGCAGCAATTTTAGAAATTTGAGCTTATCTCCAAACAAGTATATACAAAGCGTCAGAGATGTGCTGACAGGATTAAAACCACATGGCATTCATCATATACCTTTAAACTTGGGTCCATTACTGGATCATACTGCTTTGCAGAGCACTATGAGATAGAACAGTTTATAAATCTCATTATTACTGCATGGAGAGCAAAATTATATCGATTTGTATGTGAAAAAGCATTTGTCTTTTAAATGTAAATATTTAACATGGAATGTAAAATGTCATGTCTTCATTTTTAAAAATACATCAGTAGTCTAGTGAAACAAAAGAAGCTGTATCTCTCTTATAGATGAGAAGCCTGTCGGGTCAGGTGTCACCTTTATTAGCATTTAGTCCCGTAAATCTTTTTGCTTAACTTTATGATATTTGGTAGATGCTTAATAAAACATTAGTTTAAGTAACGCATGAATGAATGAACCATGAATACAAATAAACACATTTTGGTTTCTAATCCAGTTTTCTTAAATTATATCCAGATAGCTGTTACATGTGCCTTAGGCATGGTTAGCTAATGAAAGAAATGTCATACCCAGGGGTCAAGCCCTGGTGATTTTGGTATCATCTCATTGAGCTGTATAGCCAGAGAGCCACAGATATAACACTAAAATATCACTGGGAAAAATCAGGGAAAAGGTAAATATGTATTAATGAAAAGTGAACTGCAGAATATTTTTTCAAAAAAAATAAAATTTTATTCTTCTCAAGTTGATGCAACTCAGAATTAACTGTGGCCTAGCAGATGTTAAGTGAACTGTTTAACCAATTCACATTAACAGCAAGAAGCCCTCTGTATTAGTTTCCTATGATTACTGTAACAAATTACTACAAATTTAGTGGCTTAAAACAACATGCATTTATTCCCTTACAGTTCTCAAAGTCAGAAGTCCAAAATCAGTTCCACTGGGCTAAAGTCAAGGGTTTCTTCTAAAGGCTGTGAAGGATAATTCATTTTCTGTTTGTTTGTTTTTGCCTTATCTGTCTTCCAGAGGCCACCTACATTTCTTGACTCACGTCCGTCACTCTAACTTCTTGCTTCCACTAGCACTTCTGCTTCTTCCTTTGATCTTCTTGCCCCCTTCTTATAAGGATGCTTGTGATTACATTTAGGGCGCAAATGAATAATTTAAAATAATCTCCTTTTTTTCAAGATCCTTTACTTAATCATATCTGCAAGATTAAAAAAAAAAAAAAACATATAAGGCAACATGCACAGATTCCAAGGATTAGAATGTGAATATCTTTTGGGGCCACTACATATCTTACTATACCTTTTTATCCCTCATTTTGTCTGGGGTTCATTTTCTTATCTGTGCAACCAGGAGTTTGTATTAAAGTGGGTTTTCCCAACCTTTTGAATATTTTTATGGTCAAAAAAAATTCAAGTCATCCCTTTCCCACTCTCGTTTCCCTACCCCTCAACATACACATACACCAGGGTCTGGTTAAGAGCACAAAATCTGTAGCCAGTCTGCCTGGGATAGTGCCTGCTCTCCACTTACTAGATATGTGACTGAGGCACACCTTTCTGTGCCTCAGTTTCACCATCTGTGGAATGAGAACAACAATAGCACTTCCCTCTTAGAGTGGGTGTGTGGCTTAAATTAGTTAAAACATATAGTACGCTTTGGTTGTTTAATAACTGTTAGCTGTTAATGTATAATCGACAGTCACTTAACTTATTTAAATTCAAGATGCTAAAAAAAAAAGTGTCAACAACATAAATAATGAGAACATTTACTCTTGCTGCTCTGCTCAATCAGTGCCAGGGAGGGAGAGTGAGCTCTCCTTCCGCCAGTCTCAGCCTCCTGTTCTTGTGCTCCCATCTTTCCTAGTGTAGGCATGTTGCAGCCCTCAGTGTGATTCTTGAGTTTTACTATCTGTGGTGTTTGAACAACATTATCCTCGTAATGCAAGCTAATTTGCAACTGAAAAAGAAAATGCTCTCTACTAAAGAAGAGAAAGCGGCTCCAAGGAGGGTGAAGCCTGTGTTCTCTACCAGCTGGGAGATGGCTTCAAATTCTTCCGCAGAGCTTCTTCCCAAGTTTTCAAGGGTAACTGTCACTGTTCCCATCTTGACTTCTAGGCATGAACTCATCCCTTCAAAAGATGTGACTCCTTAGCTCACCTACAGATTCCTGGACTCCTTACAGTAATTCTTGGAAAGACTGTGACATCTCCACTATCTAAACTTCTAGGGCTTCAATTTCAATTGTAAATTTGGGGCATGAACATGTTTTACCTAGAAAAAGGAAAATATTAAGGCATCTCAATAACAAAAGAACATTGTGAGTCCAGTTAAGCAAAAACTAACATTAACATTGTCATTACCTATTACAGGGATGAGGTAAAGATAAAATGAGATATTAGATAATGTCTACAAGAAATGATCACTCAACAGTGATGTGTAAGAGTAATAATACAATGATACCAGAGTTTTCCATACAGAGGCTCCTGGGTATTTCAGTGCTAAATCACAGAGTGCTAACCAGAGAGGCCTGTCAATAAACACTTCTTTGACACTGGCCTTCCAATCCTATCAGCTTCAAAAAGCATGAAACATTACCCTTTAGAAAGTGCTGAAATGTGAACTCCAACCCAATATTTTTTTGCTTCTACTCTGCTTAATGCCCAGAACAGGGGTTTCTAAGATTATTCTGGATCACTGAGCACAGTGAAACTCTTAAATCTCCCAGGACTGGATTAGCCACACTCACACAAACAAATCTCTACACACAATTCAGGAGTGTACTCAGAGGAAGTGAGGAACCCCAGGGTTAAGAACCAAAATTCAGTATGTTTTCTCATGAGGTTTTCATCTACCTTTCTAGTCTCATCTTAGACATTATCTTTCCCACCACAACCATATCACAGTATAGCAGACCATATTTGGTGCCTGCCCTCAGATCCATTGGCTCACCTTTTATTTCAGCAATTGCTACAGAGACCAGCTTCCTGCAGGTGTAACTTAATACTGCACTCCAGCTCTAGCTCTTGTCTCTTGCTTTCTGCCCTGGGACTTTTCTGGAAGGAAGGCAAGGATGCTGTTGAGAACTTTCTTGACATGATCACAGGTGCAAACCCAAAAGTACACAGTAGTGAACAATCCATGGGGCAGCCCTTGACCCGTGGTGACAGGAGCTGATGGATAAACACTCCCATTTTCCAGCCTGCAAGTAGACAGTTCCTTGGAAGGACCCAGAAAGATTGCACAAAGTAGGGTCTCACTTGATAATTCACCTTTATATTGGTTTTTCCTCTGTCTTTGCTTTACTCTTCTATGACTTCTATACCTGTTCCTTGAAATCTGTCCCAAAATAAATGACATGCATGCAAGCCCTTGTCTCAGATTCTGCTTCTCAGGAGAAGCTCAGGCTCAAGCACACAGAAACGATACAAAACAACTTCTAGCTCCACTTTTTTTTTTTCTTGCTTTACCTTAAGCCTAAAATAAGCCTTTCTCCTTTTCTGTTTGGCAAATCTCTTTATCATTCAAACCCTTTTTCCAACATCATCTACCTCAGAGGTCACAAACTGGATTTGATCTGGAGACATATTTTTTTGGTTTTTCCTGTTAACATTACTGTTTGTACTTGTTTGATGTTTGTTTCCTCTGCCTGTGTCCTGTGAGGTTAAATAGAAGCATTGTATCCTTCAAGTTCTTCTTTCTGTATAGAGACTATTTGTAAGCATCGGATAGAATGTTGTCGATCATTGAATAGATGTCACAGCTTTGCGACGTGTAAAGAGTAATTGACTTAAAGTGCCCCTTATAGGTTGTGTGACCTTGGAAAATGTCATTTAAACATTCAGTCTCAGCCACAGTTGGCATTGCATTTGGCTGTAGGTAACAGAAAACTCAACTGCAGCCTCTTAATCAAATGAAGTTTTGTATTCTCACATAATAAAGTCCAGAAATAAATGCTGAACCAATATTTTTGGGGGTTTACTTGTTTATTTACTTATTTATTTGGCCTTTCCTGGTCACATAATGATTATGGCAACTTCCATCCTCACATTCACATACAGGCAGGAAGGAGAGTGGAAGACAGAGCTAACCATGTCAATTCCTTTAAGCAACACCAAACACGCATGCAAACAAAGATGTCCCAGAAATCACAGCAGATTTCTTCTTTATTAGTCATGAGCCTGAACTGTAGCACATACCCCCAGCAGCAGGGCTAGAGGAAACAAATACTTAGACTGAAACACGACAATTTCTCTCTAAAAATACAATCTAGATTTTGTTAGCGATGAAGGTGGGATGGTGAGATGAATGAATGTAAGACCTAATAGTGTCTGCCACATTCCCACTCTGCAATGTGGAGTTAATATCATCTAACTTCCCAGATCTATAGGGTCACATGAGGTTCATATAGAATCGTACATGTGAGCAACCCATTAAGCCCTTTATGCTTGTAATAGGAAAATATTGTTCTATCCCACACTGAACTAAGCACATAGTAGGCATACAAATATTTACTTAGAATTTATATCAAAAAATTAATTTACCTCCTTCCAACAGAGGACTTTTATAAACTAATGTTATATGTGAGGCTGGTGTGCTTTTTCTCTTGGAATGTACAGACTGTCACCATAGTAATAACAGTGACCACAACACAAGGCCTTTGACACTTCATCACGACTTAACCTTGTTGTTTTAGTTGTACGGGAGAATTTTGGTAAGAACATACTGTAACTTGGCCAGGACATCTGCACTCTTAAGCAAACAATTCTGAAAGCCAAAATATTGGTTTTATAGATGATTTGAGAGAGTAATAATTCTGAGGCATGGTGTCCTTGGGTGTCATGTGGAGATATGGGCCAAGTGGGAAAAATTCTCATTTCGAATCATCCACATCATTTATGTCTCTAATCATTGCCCTCTGTGCTCTCAGAGTAGAATGCCTTCTGATCCCCCAACTGGCAAAAGCTAGTCTTAGATTTCCTCTCATTTAATTTTTAAAAACTGACTCATCACGCAATAAAACTCTGTTAAATATTCTGCTAAAATCTTGTTAACTGTTACTTGTTATGCTAGAGATAATGTAGTTTACGAAGATGAAGTTTTGAAGTTTGGGTGTATTTCCTTCATTTTACAAAAGGTTATAATTTCATGTAGATTTTGTCAACAGAGTATAATCCAGAGTCATCTTGATGTTTCATCCTTAAATAGTTCAGAGATATCTATAAAAAATATGGATATTTTCCTCCATTAACAAATTTACATATCCTACCTGTTAAAATTGGCAGTAGCTCCTCAATTATCTCAATTATTTAAATTTTCCAATTGCTTGAATATGCCTTTTAGAGCTGATTTGTAATATATAGGTATAAATATTTGTTATATAGATAGATATCTTATAGATCTGTGTGTGTGTATTTGTGTGTATGATGTAATTCAAAGAATTGGTTTATAGGATCTTGGGGCTGACAAGTCTAAAATCTAAAGGGCAGGCTGGCAGTCTAGAAAATCTCCGACAGGGGCTTCCTCAAAGAAACCTTAGTTTTGCTCTTAAGGCCTTGTGGCTGATTAGATGAGGCCCATCCATATTATTAAGGATAATCTCTTTCTTTAAGGTCAGGTGTCTGTAGGTTTTAAACACACCTATAAAATACTTCAGCAACAACATCTAGGTTAGTGTTTGTTTGAAAACTAGATATTATAGCCTAAGCACGTTAATACATAAAACTAAACCATCACAGTGTTATTTAGCTTATTCCTCTAGCCCTCTCTGTCCAATATGGCATCCACTAGCTACCTAGCACTTGAAATTTAGTCAGTCTGAATTGAGGTGTGCCGTATTGTAAAATCCACACCAAATTTAAAAGATGTACTGCAAATAAAAGTAATTTAAATATATTATTAATAATTTTATAATTATATAAATTATTTTTATTATTTAAAGAATAGTATTTTACATATTTTGGGTTAAAGTGCACACATTACTAAAATTAATTTTACTGTTTCATTTAATTTTTAAAATACGATTACTAGAAAATTTCAACTTACATATGTAGGGAAATTATATTTCTTTTGACTATCACTGCTCTGGCCTCTGTATTTTCTATAAACTAGAAATTAGATTCTAAATGTTTGATTAGATTAAAGTTAAGTTTTTCTAGAAAGATTACATTGTAATGCTACTTCATATGGCAATAGAAGATAATTGCCTTATATACTGTTAGAGTTTGGCCACTGAATTGAGGGGATGATCCTCTGATTCTTCCACAGTAAAATTGTTTTTCTTCTTGTGATGAGAAAGTAATCCTTGTGTTTATCACCATAAGAGCATCCAGTTTCTCACCAACAATTCATCAGATGGTTTCAGCAGCAATTAATAATCCTTGCTTGGATAAATCATCTCACCAGAGATTGCAAGATAGCCAATATCCAATTTTGTCATTCCTTACACATAAGTGATTGTCATTATTCTATTAAGTAGAGGTTTTCTGTTTAACTCAGAGCATTTGTTTGCTATGAATGCTCATTGGCAAGGTGGGATAAATTACCTCTTTTCTTTGCAAGTTTTCAAAGTAGAAATTGATTTAATAGCTATCATAAATGATGAGAAATTACTTTTTATTGATTTCTCTCTTTGAATATCATTGCAAACTCATGGATTTTTTTCATATACACAATATCTTTCAACCAACTACAATCATTTTTCTTTTTATGCCTTAATTTTTACAACTTGGACCATAGGAATATGCTTCCAGTGTCTTTTGACATCATCTCATCAGTCCGGGAAAGCTATTTTTTGCTCTCTGACATAACAGTATATCTCAGACTCATCTGAACCTTCCTGCCCAGATCTTGAAATATTTTTCCAGCAAGGTCTGGTTCCTTATATTAGGAAATGTATTTTGAAACCAAGACCTAGAATCATGACTTTTTAAATTTACTTATAATGCTATGAATTTCATTCATAAACTTAGGGGTGAAAGATAGAATTTTATTTCTCTATAAGCAACTTAAATTTCCACTGATATCAGAAAACTAAGTCTTACCAATCAAAATAAACTTAGTCCCTTCTGGATTCTTTTTAGCTTTTGTTGAGTTAAAAGTCATTCAGATTTAGGTCTCTCTCCTTTCTCTCATTCTTCCCTCTCTCCGAAGATTATACAGACTTGGGGGTTAAGAATGAAGGAGTGTTTTGTGTTGTCCTAGTCCCTGGAAAGAGGTATCTTTTTTATTTACAGGATGCCAGATTTTGCAAATAAAAGCATAGGATGTCCTTTTTTTTTTTTTCAGTGACATCCACAATTAAAATGTACATGTTCTCTCTGCTCCTTGGTCACCAGATTTTTGCAAACCCCTCTATGTCTGCCCTGTCCCACCTGCTAGGAATTTCTAGGTCTAATGATCCCTTCACAATCACTGTCAACCACTCCTGGGACATAAGAAAATGTAGGATGCTTTCTTCTTCACCAGTCGGACTCTGAAAGATTTAAGGGACTGTTTTGTACTCCTCACCACATATTTTTACTTTAACACTGGCTTCTGTTTGAAGTGTTTTGTCTCCTAATCAAGGCAATAAATGCCACTAATTTTAATGTAGAGGCCAAAGAAAACTTAAGAAAGACATGAATTGTTGTTTTCAAATTTTATTTTGTTGGTGTATATTGCTCAGGAGAGATTTGCTGTTCCCTGTCTTAGCTCCTTTTCCCTTTCCTACCACCAGAATTTTGTATTCCTTTTGTATAGAGTGACTTTTCTCACCTCCTATTAGCAGTGAACCAAGATAGAGGGTCAGATATTTCATTATGGCTGGTGTATAGTTTTAGCGTTACAGGAAATGAGAGGTGAAGATGGAGAGGCAGGTAAGAACATTGGAGTATATTTAGATCCACCCATTCTTCAGAGCCCACACAAACATAGAAAATATTCCTTTTTCCTATTTTGTCTCTGCCTTTCTTTTGGGATTGATTTTATTTTTTATTCATTCTATAAACATATACTAAGAACCTACTACCTACCAAAGTTTGCGTTGTTTTATCTGAACTAGATTATAAATTCTTTGGAAAGAAAATCGGTGTCTAGTTTATCATTGTATTTCTATACTTAGTAAATCTTTTGAATGAAGGAAGGAAGAAATGGCTGGGTGAATAAGCATATGAATTGCAGACCACCTAAATTGTAGGAACCTTATTTCCTCCCCAGCTCCTAGGACCAGGATGCTGAAGTTTTTGTCTTTTCATAGTTTTTCAAACTTATTTTCATCTGCATCTATTTTTTCTTCATTCACCTAAAAGGAAGAAGAGACCCATTTTCAATTTTTACTCATCTTCTGTCGAGAAACCATCTCTTCCTAATTTTCCTAGAATCTTGAGTTCACAATGATCTCCCTTCTGTCTTTAGCCTTTTCATTAGCTTCTTCTACTCAGCATATAAACTGGCTCAGGTGTTTCAGATATTTAAAGCCCCCTTCCCTTCTTGCCCCAGAATTCCACCTGCCTCTCCATCTTTACTTCCTGTTACTTGCAGCCCTAAAACTATTTTCCAGCCATACTGAAATATCTGACCCTCTATTGTGGTTCACTTCTCTTTCTTGCTCTTATATGCTCTTTCTTTTGCTGGAATATCCTCTCATTCTTTAATTCATTCTATGCCTTCGAATCTCAGCTGAAACATTCCCTCCTCTGGGAAGCCTTCTAAAACTCTCACAGAGGAGCTGGTTATTCCTTTCTTCTATAATTTTACCTAGTATCAAATGCGTTGTGATTATCTGTTGGCAGACATGCCTACCCCAAGTGATTGTGGGATCCTTGTGGTCATGTACAAGATCCTGCTAATAACATGTGTATTTCTGGAGGCTGGCTTTAGTAGATCCTAAAAGCTTTAACTGAAAAAGATGAATGAATGAATGAGTGAATGAATGAATGAGATGATCACATTACCTATAATTACAGCACTGTGTCCAGGAAAAATCCTATGATAGTCTAAGCCAATGGGTATGTTCCTCCTGTGGCCAGCCCTGGCAAGGACAGCATGACATTGGCAAGGTCATGCCATGTACTGAATAGGAAATCAACTAACTTTCCTGTTTGTGTAGTATGCTGGCCAAAGGAAAGATGGCTGTGTGTGGCGAAGGCAGCAAATGAAAAGACCTTCTGTGCAAGGAATATTCTTCTCTTGCATTTCGTTTCACAGGAGGTACCTTCTTGGAATGTAAACCTTAAATCAAGGAGGGTTAAGACAGATCATTCTCACAAGGGCAAAAACAAGTAGGCAATTGTGGAAATCTCTATTTCAGTGTTAGAACCTTCTGCTAAAGCAAACAGGAAAAAGAAAAAAAAACTCATACTCATAATTATCCATCATGGCTATAAATTCTTTCTATCATTCATTGAAAATAAAACTGGGATAAATAACTTTAAAATAATCTAGCAAAATACATTCATTTTACCAACCCTAATCCACATTTTAAAAACAAAGAATCTAAGGTCCAGAGTAGTGGTAGGTCATCTGTCCAAGGTCCCGTGCCTAGTAATTGGCAAAACTGGTACTTGAACTCAGGTTTCCTGATATTTCCCCTAATACCTTCCAACTTCATTATCTAAGTATATGCATAAGTAGTAAAAGTACATGCAGAGAAAAAGAGATGACTACAACAGCTGGAATGTATACTGTGATAGTCCGGCAGCTTGGATGTGCTTCTAAATAGTACTGCCTTTGTCATTTACTTACATGGAGCTATGACTTGGAGTTAATCTTTCCAATCACTTAAAATGTTTTGGTTTGAAAGTAACTATTTCATGTCTTGGTTCTTCAACTACGAAATGCATGGTTCCATTTTTAGAAGGAGCATGGAGATCAATAACAGAATTAATGAAAGTCACAGTGTTTGATAATGAATCTACTAAGTTGCCACCGCATAGATGTTAAGAACTATGAAGAGTTTGAAATTTTATCATATTTGTAATCTTACAAGTTAGTCTCATGGATGCTGACAGAAGACATGAAACCCCTAGGTTAGGATCAAAGGACTTTATCACTCATGGCAGGAGCAGTAACCAGAGCATCCGCATTTGTACTGGTTTCCTAAACCCCAGTTCCCACAGAGCAACACAAAGAAAGCCAGGTGACATCTGTTCTCACAGTGAGTGTGGTAGGAAGAGGACCTTGGAGCCTAGAGAATTCCAATCTTTTTTAACAGGCAGTAAGGCAGGCTGCCTGCTCTTCATCTAGAGGGAGACACTGTATCTTACAAGGCTGTCTGATACACAAACATCCTTGAAAAGATAATCCGAAACAAAGATAGTCGATACCTCTACTCTTAAGACATGCAGAAATGAAAGGGAACCACAGAATATTGTCTACCAATAATACCTACCCTCCATTTCTATCCTACCTTGGCTTCTGGTGAATTTTGCCATGAGTATGTCGCTCATCAGCCGCTTTGATTGATCTGACTGGCAGAGGCTGGAACCAAATCTGTCAAATAGTCTTATATAGCATTTAATTAAGGATACTATCATCAGGACTTCAAGCAATAGCAGTGTTAACTACTGTTAACTACCATTGTGTGCCCATGGTCTCAGACTCACCTGGCCTTACAAATCTCGTAAACCATAGTGTCTACTGTAAAAAACCAGGTAGTTTTTCCTGGTATAGCAGAATGTATTAGCAATTGGACAAATTCTATCTTGGCCTGAAAAGAATGAAATTGTCTAGGACAATTCTGTCATCAAAACCAACTCTGGCCTGTGAATTGAGACTGACTCAAATGCTTTCCAGCACTAAAGTGGTGTCATTGATCAGGGACAATTTTTGTATTGTCTTTTGTAACTGAAGGATTTTCATATAGGCAAAACTGTACTTGAGGGTACCCATAAATAAAAGTCAGTTTACCCTCTGGCAATTTTCCCTGGGTAAAAAAGTAGCCTTATTTCGGGGAGCTCTTTTCACTTCTCTGAGGGCTACATGATCTAGAAGCGAGTGGTGTTTCTTTCAACACTTTCAGACGTCCTATGAACATCTCTAAGGTGTGAAGCACTGTGTTTTAAGGAGGGAGGCAAATTAATGCCTGGCTTCCACCAAGAAGCATGGTCCCAGGGGAGTAACTGCTGTTTATCCCCAGTAGGACCTGCTTCAATCAGAGCTGCAAGTTAACAGTGCCTTCAGTGTGGCCTTACAGTCAGCTTAGGGTTTCAGCTTTGTTTACAGTAACTGAGTCTAATCCTTGTTTTGGGGAAACTGCCTGAGGGAGTCCAACCTGACTTATTTTTCCATGGCACCACCTAAGTGGCACTTATCCAACCCATGGGATGACTGATTATTGGCTAAGCAATGGGAATGGTAAAGATATCTGGAGGTGCTGGCAGGTATTTTGCAAGGAAATGTAGAAGCTGAGGCCTTTCCCTGCTGTTTCTGAGATTTCTTAGTAAAATTAAAGGAATAGTAACTACATTAAGGTCAGCACTGTTTGGTAGAGAATGGCAGACCCAGGAGTTAGTTAAATTTAAAATGCTTGTGACAATCAGGGAGAGCTGCCCAAGGCATTTTCTTTCCTGAGGAAGGCTCCAGGGTGGTTCTGAAAGATAAATCACTAACGTCTCTCTTTCTCCCCTACCTGCCAAGGTCTGATATGTTTCTTCCACTTGGGCCAGGACTGTGGCTTCCTCCACTGCCACAAAATCATTTTGCCCTGTTCCAGTAGCTGTTACTTTACATCTCCTCCTCACCTTTAGACCTTTCATCTAGATGATTTCAGTGGGAGAGGGTAAACAGTTATAAAACTACAGAGACCTATTATATTCATCACTTTGTCCTGCATAAGCCACTCAGCAAGCAGTGTATGCAACCACGTGACCATTATCCTTCTGATCATGACCTAAGACCATGTCACACCTAAAAGAGAACCTGATGGTGAAGCCAGAATGAAGTTTCCATTTACCAGGCCCCTTTTGTCAGGCTACCACCTGGAGGATATGCCAACAGGTTGACCCAAGGCTGCCATTAAGGGAAAGAAAGAAGTTGTCATGGCTAAAAATGGTCAAGATGAAAACTGAAGTTTTTGCAATAGATCTACATAACCCACTGCCCCTACCTAGGAAGTATCTGAGAGAAGATAATTCCTTTTTGCAACAGCAACATTTAGTGAACAAACTTCCTTGCTAAAGTGTGTGGACTAGACAGAGTCAGAGGTCTTTTGGGGTTTTTTGAGAAGGTCGCTCCAGCACTCCACAACACGGGATGTCTGTGGGTGGATGGCAGGGAGAGTAGAAAGCCAATCAAATACCTTGACAACCAGCCCATTATTGAGCAGTTTTTGTAATAAAAGTCATGCATTTTTAGACTCCAATAAACAGAAAACATGACACAGATTAGTTTCAAGGGCCACAGTGGTGTGACCAAAGTCAGCAGATAGGACTAGAACAGTAACACAGGACTCTGAAAGTGTCAGCAGAGGAACCACTAATAACCCCAAGAGAGAGTAAAAGGCCTAATGTAGTCGGTCTGCCAGGAGCAGGCAGAAGCCATGTGGATACTGTGTGGCCTCCTCCACCTTGAGACTAGCAGGTCAGCTTTTGGCAGGAGTCACAAATCTGACGTTCAGTGGTAGCCTTGACATAAGAAAAAAATGTTCTCTGCTTTTTGCCCAGTCTATGATGGTGGATGTATTGCCATATCTGGTAAGATCATATATCTAGACAGAAATAGTAGCAATCAGGGTGGTTCATCTCATAGAAGAACAAGCCCTTACTCATGTAAAAACTGAGTTTCTATGTGAGTTGATCCAAATGGTTGAATCAGTAGCTGCAATTTATTTTCACTGTTTACAGCCCCAAAGAGAGTCTGACTAGATAGCTAGGCCATTGGCAACAACCCAAGAGTCAGCAAAACAAAACAAGGTTCATCAAAGAGAGTACTGGCCAAAACTGTAAGAACAGTCTAGAACCCTGCCGGTTGAAGACAGCGATCATGTCCACTTTGGGTTCTGTATTGATGGCACTGAAGTTGAAGTATCACAGCAGCACAGGGGACACCATTTGGTTCCAGCTTAGCTGAGCAATCAGTGAGCCAGGCCCAGTCATTTAGGGGAAACTGTCTGCATTGATGATCCCATTGAACTAGTGGCTTCATGTGAAGCCAAGATCTTGCTTGGGCCAGACTGGCTGTGTGCCATAATATACCTTTTCGTTTGACAAGCAAGGTTTGATGTGCTCTTCACATCTTGTTAGTTGTTGAGTCTGAGTTGATTCACCCCAAAATGGGATTATCAGTCTAGGGAGTTACAAGGCTTTCATGGGTCAGGTCTTCAATGTCTAGAAGAGCCCGATAGCAAGCTAATAGCTACTTTTCGAAAGGGATGTACCTAGGAGCCTTGTCAGGAAACGTTCAGTCCAGAACCACAAGGATGCTTCTAGGCAGAGGCTTCCAGGTGCAAGCACCTTTTACCAGAAGCTTCAATAGTCAGAATCATCAGTCGCAGAGACTTATAGCTCAAAGGGAACATTAAGGTTGTCAGGCCCTACTTAGGATGAGCTAGAGATATGGTTGGAAAGCAATTTGTTTTTTCACTAGCACATTTATACATGCAGTTCACCCTGAACAAGGGAATTCCTTCTGTCTCTTACAGAACAAAGGAGTACAAGCATATAACACATTAATTCTCGTTATAATTTCTGACGTACAAGTCGCAACAACAGTACATTGAATTGGTCCCAAGGGCCCCACCCATAAAGTCACATTAGTGTCCCTTCCCCACTTTGGGCCTTCCCAATCCTTATTATTAGAATCCTGATGTTCCCACCTTTCACTGAGCTGGTAGGATGGTGAATTGGGCATCTGTATCCAGCAGAGCCATAAAAGTTTGATTCTGTCTCCTCCCTGAAATTCTCCAGCATATTCAAAAAGGTGTATCTAGTGTTTAGAGACAAAGAGACCTTGGTCACACTTCTATTTATACTTTCTCTTAAAGTAGTTTAGGCTGGAGGGAAGGGTAGGGATCAGGGGCATGGAAGAAGAGAATGGTTCTGTGCCAACATGTCTTTGCTTTCACTTTCATGTTAGTGTGTTTTGGAGGTAGCTCATGGCTCAATCAAATGAACTTTCAATATTTTGGGCTTGCCTAATGCTCTATTTCAGGAAATCCACATGACTGACATCATCTTTTTCAGCTTTGGGTACCTTTCGACTCCACAGTGACAGTTGCACTGCTTTCTGCCTCGGGCTGTGAGATTTGCACCCCTTGCCTGACTTAGGCTTGATTCCTTGAGTGGTACTTTTTCTTTTTTTAAGGAGTCCACCTTAATCTGAGACATTTGCTGCTCCTTTGTCATGATACCATCTCTTAAGTTTTCACCTGGTTTTAATATAAAATCTAGGGGAGTTTTCCAGGGTGACAGGGCTGATCATAAGAATTTTATCTAGATTCTTTTGGATGTTTCTCATCCTCCAGTAAGTCACCTTCATCAACATTTTAAACCCAATCCAGGGCAGTAAGAGCTGATATAATAGTCAATAATTCATCTATGGTTTCTCATCAGAGTTTGTCTAGTCCATGGCATAGTATGTGGTCAGGTAGCTGACTTTAAAGGGCCAGGAATAGGTTGGACAAACTCAATAGCTGTTTAACATCCAGGTCCTCTGTCCTCTAACACAGAGGAATAGCCCCAGCCCAGGAGCTGAGTTCAGGTCAGGTCTGGATGGATGTAGAGGATCAGACACTGGGTATTTACTAGATATTTGCTCTCTGAACTCATCCATTGTGAGGCAAGAAATTTGATGGGGAACTGAGCTTAGACGCCAGAAAGAGTGAATGTAAAGAGGCAGAATCTGGAATCAAAGGTCAAAAACCCAAAGAGAATTTGATATATGTGGGTGCAGATTGGGAAAAAGCCAGAAATATCAAGAAACATCTTTATGGGCCAGCGGGTGTCAAACTGTCTTGGAGAAACAGTCTTAAGAAGTTTCCCCGACTCCAGACTCTTTCCCTGCCAATTCCTCCTCCCCATGGCTGCCAGAGTTCCATTTATGAAATACAAAGCTGATTATGTCAGTACACTGCTTTAAAACCTGTCTTTAGGCTCCCACTACAAAAGAATAAAGTCTAAACTCTTTTCGTATGGCATTTACTGTCCTTCACAAGTTGGACACAGTCTGCTTTGCAATTCCATCCCTTGTGCTCCCCAACATGTACCCAATGTTCTAGCCACACAGAATTATATGTTTTTCCGGAAATACACTATTCTCTTTCATGCCAGTTTGCCTTTATTTCCTTGCCCGGAATGACCTTGTCTTTTTCTCTGCCTGGGAAACTACTAGGTTCAGTTCAGCTGTCTCCTCCTCTCTAGGGCTCTCTAATGAGTGGGCTGTGTTCTCATAGTATCTTTTGTACATTGATTATGATGCTATGTTAGTGCAGTTCTCTGTCTGTGTTGTCCACCAGACTGTGACCTTCTTGAGGGAACTCATGTTACTGATTATGGTTACCCTACAGTCCCTGGCATATAGTAAGACATGTCAAATACATTAATATCTTTGTGATGCACCAAACTGTTGCCTTGAGGCAATACCTGTTTCATTTTAACATGTGAAGAAATCAGATGAGGGCCCAAGAGTCTGAATTATTATGAATAATAACACCAATCCATCAAGTATAATATTAATGACTTTATATTAGACATCCATTTTTCATTTCCAAAGCAATCAGCAACAACTGCTGTAATTAAGTGCTGTAATCTTTAAGATTATTAAGTGTGAAATTAAGTTGAAGTCATCCAAGGGACAGCAGGCGCACATTGTTTAAGGAATGAATGTTTGTGTGGTTTTTTCAAAGAGACACATAGGTCATACATACACTAATTACATTTTCCCTATAATACTCTTATTTATTCCCAAATGCAGCATTTCTCACCCATACCATTACACACACACACACACACACACACACACACACACACACACACACACACACCAGTCTTTCTCTTCACCTATTGTCTACAAATATATCCAAAGGAAATAAAGATTTTGTGTCAAGTAACTTATAAATACGAAAGATATTTGTAAAAGCCCTATTTGAAATGTCTTCTGAAGGAACCTTTGTAAAAACATACTTATGATGTTGGTACTGTATTGAATCTCCAGAGATTGCACTGTGTTTATCCTTCCTAAAGGGCAACTGACATGGCCATTTTGGGGGAAGGCACAGTAAATGGAAGACCTTGCCCCCTTGGGGGGGTATCCTGGTTTTCCAGTATCTTAGGCATTGAGTGGCCATTTTGTAAAAAATTGTTTACTGTTAGTAATACTTGTCAAGAATAATTGAAATGGAATTAAGAAAAACTTCAATATCTCATAACAACCCTTCTGGTATAAACACATTGACCTTCAAGGTTCCCTGACACTAAACTACAAGTATATATAGGAAACACACCAAAAGTGTACATCCCTTCCATAGATAAATATTGTGCAGTATTGTGCACAGTATTTATTTATTGTGCAGTATTGTGCACAAATATTGTGCAGATAAAATTCCACTGGTGAAATTTACATATTTAGAGCAGTAATGATCCTTCAGTACAGAAGGAAGACATCAACAATTGATCACAACATTTTCCCACTGAACATGGGAAAGCCAGTGACTAACAATCAGAACTGGCTTTCAAGAAAATATCCATTTTCTATTTTTACTTTAGTGCATAAGAATACATCTTCAAAAAAGAAAATAATCCTAGTTACAGTAAAGGTAATCTAGTACTAAATGAGTATTGAAACATATTTTGTACATGAACTTAATACTCATTTCAACAATTTTCCACTACACAGGCTAGAAAGTTAAAAATTGTACTTCCATATTCCCTTACAATCAGAGTGCAGCCATGTGACCTAGGTGCCACCAATTAGATGGCCCTGAAAGAGACCTGAATACTAAAATGAAAAACTTGAGGCTGTGGCTTTGGAGAGAGCACCTGATCTCCTGACGTGCACTGTGAAGGTGGAAGCTGATTCTTCTGTAATTGCTGTGGTGGAAGTTGCAGTGGTCATATCTAAACATATTCAGTGCTAAGTTTAGGGCTGTGACTGCCATGTATTATTAGAACAGCTTATGGTTGGACATTTTTCCTACCTTCATTGTTCCTAGCCAGAGACTACCCAAGTCTAGTTCTCTATCCCTCCTAGAGATTTGTTAGCTCCCCAAAATCCCCTCTGTTTCAATAAACTGGAGTGTTCTTTAATAATTGTAACCAAGAATTCTGCATGCTTTTTTCATGAACCAATCACATATTCCTTGTTCTTCGGCATATTCTAGAAGGGGAGTTAAACATTAAACACAAATAGAATAATGTTTGAGGGTACAGATGACCCTCAAACAATGTGGGATTTAGGGGCATCAGACCTGCACACAGTTGAAAACCGCATATAACTTTTGACTCCCCCAAAACTTAACTACAGTTAGCCCTTCTTTCTGGCAGATTTTGCATCCATGGCTTCAACCAACTGTGGATATAAAACAGTATTGTTGAACTGCAATTGGGAATCCGGGGTTGAGAATCCACAGTTACAGAGGGCCAGCTCTGCTAATAGCTTATTGTTGACCAGAAGCCTTACTGATCACATAAACAATCGATTAACACACGCTTTGCATATTTTATGTATTATACACTGTATTCTTACAATAAAGTAAGCTAGAGGAAAGAAAGTGTTATTAAGAAAGTCATGAGGAGAGAAAATATATTTACTGTATTTATTGAAAAAAATCTACTATAAGTGGACCTATGCCATTCAAACTTGTGTTGTTCTAGGGTCAACTATAATTGCAACTGTGGAGTTAAAATGGAAGAAGCATAGAGAGCTATGCAAAATAATGGGGTGGAGTTTGCAGCTGTGGCCCTGCCCTAATCTTCCACCCCAAATACTCATCAGTTTATTTGCAACTGAGGACTAGAGGGTAGAACAAATGCTTTAGTATGAGCATAGCTGCCTGGGTCTCTTCCAAAAATATAGAGAAGCTCTGGGCTTTATTTTTTATCCATTGTCAAAGGATCTAACGTTACTATTTATGAGCTTGTATAATAACAGGATATTAAAGCAGTTTAATGCAAACGGAAATTTGATTTTTGCGTGATAGCTGTGTAATATACACACCTCTTTGCTGTAATACAACATCATTGTCTTCAACTCTAAGATAGGAACAGTTAATGTGGAGTCTTATATCTCTCCTCTGATTAGAAATTAGCTCAAGGACAACATGCATGTGAAAATAAATGATGTAAGTAATGCAGTTATCGAACTGTTCATAGCACTTTGCATAGAGACCTATACCTTATTCCTTTTCTACTTTGTGGAATTAATTTACTTTAACTGATGTATACTCTACACACCTATGCACTCAAGGCTATACAACTGGGACATAGTATACCAACTTATCAAGAGAAGATTGTAAATAGTAGACACAAAAAGTATGCACAGAATTCTATACACCTTTGAAATATGAGGTCCATCTTTGATTAACTTTGGTCACATTCAAATTTGGAATGTAATAGACTTCACAGAAAAATCATGTTATACTCTTAATAGGATTATATGCTCACCAATTTTAACATAAATCTGCCCATCTATCTGTTTCTATAGATAGAAAGCACAGTGTACTTGAAAGAACATAGGCTTAGAAGTCACATAGAACTGTGTTTGCACTCCAGTGCTGCCATTTACTAGCTCTATGCCCATGAATATGCTACTTAATTTCTCTGAACATCATTGTGTAATGGAAGAAATAATACCTACTTTGCAGGGCTTAGGTCTTAATAAATATTATCTCCTTTCCTTTTTTGCATAATTGCCATTCCTATGTCTGACCCCTCAGAATTGATCAAAAATAAGCATTTATTTCATCAATCTGCTAAACAATTTTAAAAGTAGATATTTATGCATGTATGCATGAGTTTATTTATGTGTATAGATACATTCTACCCTATAAGTAAACTCAAAATACTTAAAAAGAGATCTGTAACTAGGAAACATCTATTAAGAAACTTATTGAGTAGACTCTTGTTCGTCATCTGACTTCACGGAGTAATGATTTTATTAGAGTAAGTAAGAATCTGAGATTTTTTTTACTCAGAGAATATACTGAATTACTCTGGACTCCTCCTAGGAAATGTAAAACAATAAGAATTAAGTGATATTTTGAAACCTGAAAACTTTATCTGTGACTGACAGACTATAACCTTATAAAGAAAGCTCAGCTCAAATAGACATTTTTTGTTAATAATGGAATAATAATCCTACTTAATGAATAATTTTGTATATGCCTGATTATCAATCAAATAACATAACACATTTGGAAGTATGTGGTATATGTAATGCTTTTATTAAACTATACCATTTTGTTTTAGCAAATGGAGACTCTCCTTCCTTAGATAAAAAGCAGATTAGAGAAAAATAAAAGATAAATATACGTGATTGTTTTAATTGAAGTCAGAATTTAGGTTAATTATAAGTATCAAGGAATAGCTAGATTAGGTAGAAAATAGAAAGATAGAGATGTATGTGAACATATATTGTTTTTAGTTTTGTAATTTTTACTTGATTCTTTTTTAAAAAATAAATCCAGTTCTCTGTTGATATTCTCCATCTTGTCATCTATTTTTTGTGTATACTAATAGCAAGTATTTTAAAATTTATGTCTCATAACTATAATGTCTGGATGTCCTGAGGATTATTTCTATTATCGTTTTTATTCTATTGATTTTTTTTTAATTTTTAATTTTCAGTTATAGTTGATATACAATATTATTTTAAATCAGTTTCCAGTATAGAGAATAGTGATAAGAAAGTTATATAATTTATGAAGTAATACCCCTGTCTAGTACCCATCTGGCACTATACATAGTTATTACAAGATTATTGACTATGTTCCCTATGCTGCACTTTCAATCCCCATGACTATTTTCTAACTACCAATTTGTACTTCTTAATCCTTTCACCTTTTTAACCCAACCCTCAACCCCTTTCTTATCTGGCAACCATGAGTTTATTCTCCATATCTATGAGTCTGCTTTCATTTTGTTTGTTTATTTTATTTTTTAGATTCCACATATAAGTGAGATCATATGGTATTTGTCTTTTTCTGTCTGACTTACTTCACTTAACATAATACCCTCTAGGTCGGCCCATGTTGTCGCAAATGGTAAGATTTTATTTTTTTTAATGGCTAAATAACATTCCATTCTATGTATGTACCACTTCTTTATCTAATCGTCTGTTGATGGGCACTTAGG
Organism: Eidolon dupreanum; assembly: GCA_028627145.1. Lineage (NCBI taxonomy): Eukaryota > Metazoa > Chordata > Mammalia > Chiroptera > Pteropodidae > Eidolon > Eidolon dupreanum. The sequence goes on from CM053501.1 coordinate 38,180,642, forward strand.
TTGCTTCCATATCTTGGCTATTGTAAATAGCACTGTAGTGAACATAGAGGTGCATATATCTTTTCGAATTAGTGGGGTTTTCTTGATAAATACCCAGAAATGGAACTGCTGGGTCATAAGTTAGTTCTATTTTTAATTTTTTAAGGAAACTCCAAACTGTTTTTCATAGTAGCAGTACCAATTTGCAATCCCACCAACAGCGCACGAGGGTTCCCTTTTCTTCACATCCTTGCCAACACTTGTTTTTTGATTTATTGATGATAGCCATTTTGACAGGTGTGAAGTGATATCTCACTGTGATTTCAATTTGCATTTCTCTAATAATTAGTGATATCGAACATCTTTTCCTATGTCTATTGGCCATCTTTAGTCCTTTTGTGAAAAATGTCTATTCAGGTCCTCTGCTCATTTTTTAATTGGATTTTTTGTTTTTAGGTGTTAAGTTGTATGAGTTCTTTATAAATTTTAGATATTAGTCCCTTATCAGATGTGTCATTGGCAAATATCTTCTCCCATTTGGCATGTTGTCTTTTTGTTTTGTTGAAGGTTTCCTTTGCTATGCAAAATCTCTTTAGTTTGACGTAGTCCTATTTGTGTATTTGTTTGTTTCTCTTGCCTAAGAAGATACAGCCAAAGAAAATATTACTAAGAGCAGTATTAGAGAGTTTACTGCCTATGTTTTCTTCTAGGAATTTTATGGTTTCAGGTCTTACATTTACATCTTTAATGCATTTTGAGTTTTTTCTGGTATATGACGTAAGATAGTGGTCCAGTTTCATTTTTTTTTTCATATATCTGTTTAGTTTTCCCAACACCATTTATTAAATAGACTCTTTTTATTCCCACTGTATATTCTTGTCACCTGACCATATAAGTGTAAGTTTATTTCTGGACTCTCTATTCTGATCTATTGATCTATGTGTCTGCTGCTTTTCTTCTAGTACCATGCTGTTTTGATTACTATGGCCTTGAAGCATAGTTTAATATCAGGGAGTGTGATGCCTCCTACTTTGTTCTTCTTTCTCAAGACTGCTTTAGCTATTCAGGGTCTTTTATGGTTCCATATAAATTTTAAGATTATTCTACTTCTGTGAAAAATGCCATTGGTATTTTGATGGGATTGCATTGAATCTATGGATTGCTTTGGGTAATATGGACATTTTAACAATATTAATTCTTCCTGTTCATGAGCATGTTATATGCTTGCATTTATTTGTATCTTCTTCAATTTATTTCTTCAATATCTTATAATTTTTGGAATATATGTCTTTTACCTCCATGGTTATATTTATTTCTAGGCATTTTTTTATGCAATTGTAAATGGGATTGTTTTCTTAATTTCTCTTTCTGATAGTTCATTATTGGTGTATAAAAATGTAGTTGATTTCTGAATATTAATTTTGTATCCTACTTTACTGAATTCATTTATTAGTTCTAACAGTTTTTTTTTTTTTTTGGTGAAATATTTAAGGTTCTCTATATATATAGTATCATGTTATCTGCAAATAATGACAGTTTTACTTGTTCCTTTCCAATTTGGAAGCCTTTTATTTCTTTTTCTTGTCTGATTGCTGTGGCTAGGGCTTCCAATACATCTATTGATTTCGACTATTTGATCTTGCTGCCTGGAATGCCTGGTCTTTTTTTTAAATTGTCATTATTATTACATGGTGAACAATGCCTGTGAAAGTTGTAAAGAAAATTTCAGGCTCTGAATGATGTTATGTTCCCACAGAAAGTATTCACTTAAGATGTGGCAAGCAGTCAGAGTAAGGGCAGATCACCTTAATCCAATCTGATTAGAAACAGATATGAAGCTGTGGTTTCCACTTTTTAAGGTCTGGTCTTTCTCCATTCAGCCTTACTTCTAGCATGTAGGCTTTCAGGGATCCCAATAGATTGTTTGCCAGGCCTTTTCCTCTTTTGCAGGCTCTAAACTTTAGTCTCCCCAATTTTATAAAACTCTCTAAAGCTCTGTTCAACTTCTTAGTCTCAACTCTTCTCTCAGTCTTTGCTCTTTATGTTTAGCTTCCCAGTCTCTCAGATATCTATTTTAAGTTTACAAATACCCTAAAGGGAAAAGGAACACCAAATATTGGGCTTGGTATTCTATATTTTTCTTTTTCCAGGATCTTGGACTGAGGTCTTCACTGCTTTCATAGCTCCATGTTGCCTTTAAAGAGCTAATTTCTCCTCCTCCTCCTCCTCCTCCTCCTCCTCCTCCTCCTCCCTTCTTCCTTCTTCCTTCTTCTTCTTTCTTCTTCTATTTGTAGATCTTTTAGTTGTTTTCAATGGGAAACTTAGTCTGAAATGAGCTAGTCCATCCTAACTGGAATTTGCCTGTGCTTCTATATGTATGTGTATATTGATATATAGACAACTCTTGTGAAAAAAAAATTTGATTAACCAGTTTGCAAGTTAATTGTAGTTTAAAATAATAAAAAGTGATGTGTGTGTGTATAAATCCATAGTAGAAAAGGTTGTTGGTGTCCTTTAGAAAGCAACATAACCTACATAATATTATTGCAACATGAGGTCATTCTACACCCTCAAAAAAACAATCTAAACATTCTTTCTCTTGTAAAAAGCATCTTCTGAGTCCTCTGCCATAGCCTGGCAAAAAGTGAAGGCAAGAGGAGCCTTAACAAGGAGCTTCCAATACCAGGACTAGGACCAAGATGCTGAAAGGGAGAAAAAGGAACATGAAGTTAAAGTTACATCTTTGCTCTATTTGCTTCCTGTTTAAATATGTTTAAAAAAAATAGAGAGAGACCTTGCTAACAAATACCAATAACACATTTTAATAGGGTAACTGTTGGCATTTGTTTTTGTCAAGAAATTTTTTTGATGTTTACTGTTCCTAAATACTTGTACTTTGATTTGTTTCAGGTATTTGGATTCAGATATAGAAATATAAATGTATCCCTAAATATAATTACATAATAATTTCAGGATTACATTAAATCTACTTTAGACCACATTCGTAAGTTTTTTTATGTACACATGCATGATTTAAGCAACTCATTTAAGCCAAAGAAAGGAGCTGATTTTTTTTAAAAAAGGGTATGAAGTATGACTTACTATTGAATTGTACACTTGAAACTTATTAGGTTTTGTTAATCATTGTCACCCCACCAAAAAAAAATAAGTTTAAAAAATAATAAAAAGAAATATGACAAAATGGAACTAATAATGTATATATCAGCAGCTACATTTCATATTTCAGTCTTGAATGAGTCATTAGATCCCATAATTTCTCAGGATCCTAATGATGAACATAAAAATAATATAACAGAGAAAGCACGAGTCTAACAGGACTGCCACACTGTACAACTTCTGGAGACACCAACCACAGGCTGTGTGCATCTCCTCTGGAGTATTGCAGGGCAGATGTCTTGTGTCTTAGGCTAACGTCAGTTCTGTTGTTTTTCAGTCCTAACTATCTTCATGCTGAATTGACCTTTTTAAAGAATAATTTAAAAAAATTTTTTTAATTGAACAAATGATTTAAATTTTCCCCCATCTACCTCCCTTCTTTTAAAGAATAAATTTCTCCCTTTTATTTCTTCCTATATTAAATCTACATAATTTTTGTTATTTGTATAGTGACTTAACTTTCTTTTAGTTGGTGTTTTCATTGTATATCCTTTTTCATTCTTTTACTTTCAAATTTTCTGCTTGGTATAGTGAATATTTTATATTTGTTCAGTCTGAGAATCTTAGAAGTTTAGTTAGAAATATTTAGACCATTTATATGTAATAGAATTATGATATATTTAGTTTAAATCTATCATCTTGCTAGTTTTTGGTATTATCAGTTTTTTTTCTTGCTTCCTTTTTTTGGATTGATTATTTTTATTATTCTAATTTCTTCTCTTAGTTTATTGAGTAAACATTTTTGGTTATTACTTTAATGTGCCATAGAAATTATTAAAATTACCTTGACTTACTAGAGTCTAACATAAGTTAATAATTTTGGCACTGCTCAGATAATGAAAGGATCTAATAATACTTTAAATTAATTTACCAACCTTTTACCTTTTCATTTTTATTGCTATGTGTTTTCAGTTTATATATATTTTAAGCTTCACAAAACATTGCTATCATTGATTTAAACATCTATATTTATTTAGATTAACCTAATTACTCTTTCTGGAGTTCTTTATTCTTTCATGTAATACTATACCTCCATCCAGGATTTTTTTTTTTTGCTTAGCAAAATCTTTTTGATATTTCTTTCCTCCTCATGGGCCTGTTGGCAATGAATTCTCTGTTTATATTTATTTGAAGTCTCTATTTTTAATCCCAAAATTCTTTTTGAAAGAAATTTTTAAAGAGATATTAAAAATAATCTTTTCAATGGATATTTTTAGTGATTACAGGATTTTTTCTTTCAATTTTATTGATATATAATTGACATACAGCACTGTTTAAGGTATTCAGCATAATGAATTGACTTACATATATTGTGAAATGATTACCACAATAACTTTAGTTAGCACCTATCACTTCATGTAGATACCATAAAAAGAAAAAAATGTTTTTTCCTTGTGATGAGAATTTTTAGCAACTTTCAAATATACAATACAGAAGTGTTAATTATAGTCATTATATTGTACATTATATCCCCAGTACTTATTTATCTTATAACCAGAAGTTTGTACCTTTGACTGCCCTTGTCCAATTCTCCCACCTTCCTTTCCCAGCCTCTGAGAACCACAAATCCGATCTCTTTTGTTTGTTTTTAGATTCCACATATTAGTGAGATTATACAATATTTGTCTGTCTCTGTTCAATTTTTTGTTTGCTGAATAGTATTCCGTTGTATATATATACCACATTTTTTTTAGCCATTTATCTGTCAATAGGCACATAGGTTTTTTCCAGGTCTTGGCTATCGTAATTAATACTGTCTGACTTACTGTTGTCCGTTTGAGGGCCATGTGTCTTTCTTTTCCTCTAGCTGCTTTTAAGATTCTTTACTTTGTTATTTTCAGCAGTTTCATTCTGATGTGACTAGATGTGGTTTTCTTGGACCTCATCTTCCTTGGACTTTATAAATCTTGGGTCTGTGGCTTGATGTGTATTTTCAGTTCTTTTTTCTCTGTGTGCTTCACTTTGATCTTTTTTACTGATCCATCTTCTGTGTTACTAATCATTTCTTCTGTTCTGTCTAAACTTTCACAACACCCAGTGTTTGCATTCTTTATTTCAGTGATTGTATTTTTGATTTTAGAATTTTCATTTAATTTTTCATACTTTCTCAGGTTGAAAAATTTGTCTTCTTATCCAATTTCTTTAATGTATTTATAATATTTTTTAAATCTTTGTGCAATCATTTTTGTATGCCGTTTATTTTTTTTAATGACAAACATTTTTGATAAAATTATATAATGTATAGTTTTATCTTCAGAGAAGATTTACTTTTCTTCTGAGGAGAAATTAAAGGATGATCATTTCTGATCCAATTCAATATGGAGATGACCTAAGGCCGAGTTTCTGACTTGTCACTTCCCAATTTTCTCTTACTACCAGGGCATAGGCTTACTGGGTTCTCAACTTTCAACTGAAAGCCTGGGTTTTAGTCAGCCGTGTCCTCCTTAATAGATCCTGGGCTGAAATTCTTGTTTCCTTAGCCTATAACTGAAATATATGGTGTATCAGATTTCATGAGGTTTCTTTCCAATTTTGCCCCCACACAGTTTAGGCTTTGGCAGATGCCTCAAGGGCAAACTCAGCCAATTATTGGACTTACTTCTCTAAAGTTCCTTGGTAGGTTCAAATTCTTTTCTGTAGCCCAGTCCCTTTAGTATTCTATATTTCTTTTTTTACCTCTCACTAATTTACCCCATCCTTTTCATTTTTTCCACTATTCTCCATACTCCCTGTACTTATTTGAAAGCCTTCCTATTGCTTCCTTCAAACCCAATATTTCTTGGTTTCTAACAACTACTTACCAGCAGCACCCGTGTCCCCAGACCAACCCATTTCCTCCCATTAACCCCTAGAGTAATCTGCCCTTCTAATCATTTGCACATACCCCCATTCCTTCAGTGTTTCCAAGTTTTCATTTAAATCACAGTCTTTTCTGCAGATACTGGGTGAGTTGTTTAGCATTAATATCCCCCAGAGTCCTCCAAAGCAGCCAGTCCTCCAAAGTCATGGCAGTTGCTGAGTAAATAGCTGTTCTTTGGTCAAGTCAATGAATGGCAGACAGTATAAATTTTTAGACCTGGGGAGTATGTTAATGCTAATATTTCTCAAAATATAAGCAGAACTCAATCAAAAAGAAAGTTATGGGAGGCAGTGAAGAGGAAAATAGTTATTTTTTGCCTTTGCCTTTTTTTAATATTAAGCTCTTAGAATGGTATAGAATTATTTTAATTTTATTATATCCCTTAGTATATCCTGGTACAAGGATAACTAAGAAATCTTATTTGAATATTTGCCTGTTCCTTGTGTCTTGATTAAACATTTGAAAATTTGTATAAACAAATAGATAAGTCAGAGACTTAACTACCTTTGAATTTTTTTTTTCTTTTACTGATTATATCTGCAGGTGCTCAGTGGCACAAGTAAACATATCAAATGGTGTAAGGGCATTTAATTTGCATAACTGAAACTCATGCTTTTTGATTTACACATGACTATCGGCCTTTAGGATCTTAACCAAATAGCTCTGCAACAAAGAAAAACTGGCAGAAGCTTTTAAGATCCTCCTTTTTTGAACATTTGCACAGTTAAGTCCTATAACTGTTAGTGTGTGTTCAGAATTCTTATTAAAATTAATTAAAAACATGTACACAAAAGGATAGCAAAGGCAGACTTCATATCCGTAGAATCTGGAATCTATTAGATACTAAGAGAATTAAGAAATAGTTTTTCCCATGTTTATGTATATTAGTCTTTTGTTTCCTAAGAGGATTGTGAGATAAGTCATTGGGGGAAATTGTTAACGTGATCATTCAAAACAAAACTGCAGTACTTTGCTTCAAAGTGATCTCTCTCTTCCTCTCTGTGGTAAAAATAACAACCAGTTCTTTTCAAAGAGGTCAGTTACTAAAAAGAGTATAATCTATATATCAGATAATAGGATCATCTATAAAGTACACTCTAGACTGTTCATTTTTTACAGAAATTGGTTTTAAGGCTGGAAATGTTCTGAAATTGTAGGTTAAAATGAAGGAAGAAAACTATATAGGTGTATCTATAAAATCAAATGCAGGTGACACATTAAAACATAAATGGTCAGTTCTATTTTTTAATTCATTACTAACCATCAGGGTTTGGTACACAATTTATCCTCAAACAAAACTATGAAGATTGCTAATTTTGGAAAAAATGTTTTAAGCCTTATTAAGATTTTTATTGAAAGTATAACAACAAAAGAGAGACTTTTTTCTTCCTCTAACCATATGTGCCCTACACCTTGAGGTATATTTGATAGAAAAGCTTGTAGCTGAAATTGCCATCAGGAGGCCAGCCCTGCTGCTTACCAGCAAAGTAACTTGGGGAAAGTCACTTAACCTCCCTGGGCCTCAGAATTTTAATTGGCATGATGATCATGCCGATTTGATATGTTGACTCTCAAAGTCAAATAGTATTCTTGCTTCATGTGAACATAATCAGTAAAGTACCTGTAAGATGAAACACAGTACAGTAATCAAAAGCTAGTGTTTTGGGTTAGGCTAGGGTTGGGTAAAATCTGACTCAACAATGTACTAGCGATTGACTGCTGCCAAGTTACTTAATTGCTCAAATCTTCAGTTTCTCACCAACAAAATGAGAATATATCATACCCAGCTCTCAAAAAATTGTGACATATATGAAGTTCTAGGTATCTTAATTCTAGTATTATACAAATGTGATACTTATGCAGCGTGTAGTATAAACAAGTATACCATCTATATGTATAATGATGACAATGCAGTGACTTTTATTACTTTATTAAAATTGCCACTTATATTATATGGAAATGGTAACTTTGAGTTATACAGTCTGGGAATAAGGCCCTGGGGAATGCTAAAGATCCCAAGTGCTTTATATAAGTATGACTCATTAGAGGTAAGAGATAAAGATAAAAGATTTATTTTATAAAATTAAAAAATTTTCTTTTTCATTGGCTTAAATTGAATATGTTGATTACAATGTAGAATTGGATCTTGTTTTGTGTTAACAACAACATCAAAGCAATTTTCCTTAATTCTCCTTATTTAGCTATATTAAATGAAGAAATTAATGCAGATATTTTATTTTTAAATATTTTGATTTTCAGAGGTGATATTTCATGAACTTTGCTTGGGCCAAAGTAAATATTAAAAATATCTAAGCCACGGTATCTTACTTTTTAAAAATTAGATTGGGATTTTGCAGAAAAATTTCAGGAGTCAAATTGAGATGAAACAAGTTGAACCCAATTTCATCTAATTGAAAAAACATTAGTCTCTAATTTTTTAAAGTTGTATTTACCTTTCATGACCAGATATCAGTGAGGATAAGACTGAAAAAGGATCAGATAATTGTCTCTCGTTCTAGTTATTTATCTAGTTATTTATCACAAAACCATTCATGAAATCCCAATAATTTGGAAAATAAGAAAAACTGAAACCAGGTCTGAGCTTCAGTTTAGCACTGGCATCCATGAACAAGGGCTTCTCTAATGTCAAGAGAAAAATAAATATCGCAGGAAAATGTGTGTCCTATACCAGAAAACTCCTAAAACTCTTTTGTTTGAAGCCCTCCCCTCTGGAGTTGATGAGATTGCACTTCGATATTCCCCAGCCTCTGAGACAGGACAGAAGACTGAGACAGGTTCAGATGTGGGTAATTTGCAGGAGGAATTGCATGGTTTCTATTTTGAGTGTGTGTGTATGAAAAGGATAACTAAGTCCTTATTAAAGGAGATGGACTCATAAAGAACAATCCAATCTTGACTGCTCTTCTATGGGAATAGGAGTGACAGATGACCAAGCACATAAAAATGTTTAAGCTTAGGTCGCAGACAATACATGTAGAGTGGCATATATCTTTGCACTTGTTTTATTTTCTCATTGGTGCTCAAAATTTCAGTAATAGGAGAGACAACTTCAGATGGATTACTGTGAGGCAGGTCTTGCAGAACAATAAGTAAAAGGGCAGGGAACACAGAAATTGATGGCAAGAGAGAGGCTGAAGTGAGGCACTTTGAGTGCAGACGAGAGAGAGGGAAATAACATTTGGAGGGATCTGAAGTTCCAGGAGAAAAGGAAAGCAAAGGTTGAGGGTCATGAGTTCATTGTTCATTCCACACTATTGTACTTTTTTTTTTTTTTTTTTTGCTCAACAACATGTGGTTTTCTGTTCTACAATTATATCATATAAGGCTGCTTTGCTTGGATTTTTTCCCCCAGTGAACATCAGGAATCAATTCCCTCAATTAATTTGCAGAGTATTGACCAGATAAGCCAAGTAATTTCAATAAATATGTAGTACTTGTAACGTGCTTGAAAGAATTACTTCAGTTAACATTCAATCTTACCTGTCAACGTTGAAACATAATTATAGTGCTCACACAATTCAGTAACAATTTTGTACAAAAAAATATAAAAGACTCAATATGTATGAAACTTGTTAAGAGGGAAACCATTTTTAGCAAAGCAAGATGCTCATTCATTGTTGGCAGTGATGGAACAGCTTACAATTTTTCAGTACCAGAAACTACACAACACAGAGGCTATACTGTGGTCTACTGGTTGGGTTATTTCTATTTTATGGGATTCCTCCAAAAGAAATTGAATCTCACTTTTATAAAGGCAAAATGAATCTATGTGAAGTTTTTCAGTGACAGTAACAGAGATCACTCTGGGTATCTTAAATCAAACGTACAATAAGTATACTAGTATGTGTGGAGACAAGGAAGATTTGGATTCTAGCCACACACTGGGCATTATGGAAATGGAATGAGTTGTACAGTCTGAGGTTGTGGAAATTTGCTCATGGGTCAGGAACTGAAAAGCGATTTGTAGTCCAGTGTGGCACTTGTGACCTGGCTATGTTGTTGCTCTATACCAGTAGAGGGTCATTAATTCCTGACTTTCAACTACTCCCAACCTCCTCACTTTCAACTCTGTATATTTTTTCGCCTTCTTATTCACAGTTTCTGTTGCCTTATGGGCTCTGCACATGTGGCTCATTGCCTGCTTTTCTCTTCTGTGTCTGCTGCTTCCTTTCTACTTTCTGTCTGTCTGTCTGTCTGTCTGACTCTCTCTCTCTCTCTCTCTCATTCTCCTCTCTCTCACTCGTTTTGTCCTCTGTTGGTCTACTTATATCTTTGTCTGGATATTTATCTGACTAACTAATATCTCATCTCATTCCAATTTCCCTAAGATATTAGTCTGAATGGTTTCTAGATCACTATTGTTTGTATTTATGAGAACTTGTACCCAGGCTACTTCATAGATACTGTCTCATCTAGAGGTTAGCTGTAATTTTTCAATCTCAATCACCCCACCATGAACACACACACACACGCACATGCACACACGCACACACACGCACACACATACACAGAGCCCAGGCAGCAAGATGGAAAAATCCAGTCAGCAAGATGGAAAAATTTATGTGTGTCAACATAGTTACTCTTAGAAAAAGACTGTTTGGTGAGGGGGCTGTGGTAAAAACTCCACAGAAGGGAACTGTGGATGTGGCAGGCATTTTTAGGATTGGACTAAAAGTAGATCATAAAATCACAAATGAACATATAGTTTTGTCCATAGTCGTGTAAATCTAGACTAAGGTGATTGGACTAACTCAAGTGAAAGATACAATGTGAAGTGGAAAGACTTAAGGTGAAAGAATAGTAGCAAAAGGCTACTTTTATTAAAAACTGCCTTAACATGTATACACAAAGTTATGGTTTCATTTTGTAGTGAATTAAGTGGCAATAATAGATTTCAAACAGTAAGTTGATGAAAGGAAGAATTTAAGAAAGGCCAACGTGGCAGTGTTGTTACAGGGCAGGAGAGGAGAATGAGAATCTGAAGAGAAGGAGGTCATTTGTAACTTTAAAATAATTATAATTACACAATGCTACTTACTCAGTAAATATTTCTTAAATGCATCGCACATGTCGGCATGTGCCACATGTTGAAAATAAAAAGGTTAAAAATGTGGTATGGTCCTTGCCATCATGGGAATTACATTCTGATGGAAGATGCAGAAAAACCAAATTACTATTACAGTATGAACAATAAAGCTCATCATAGGAGAAATATAGAGTGCAATGGTAGCACATAGGAGGAGCACCAAACCCTGACCAGAGGTCCAAGGAAGGCTTCCTAAAATGGAATATTATCAAACTTGAGACCTGTGAGTTACACAGAAACTGTCCAAGCAGAGGTCAATATTGAGGGGAAAGGGATGGGGAAGGAGGTTCACTTCCAGAACAATGGATAGTTGCTAAATAAAAAGAACAATACTAAATAGTTCTGCCAGATTAACCAGTATAATTGAGAAGAAAGTTTTTGGTATTGTTTTAAACGTCCAATGTCAGCATTGTGCTGGGAGCTGAAGATGTAGCTCTGAATGACACAGACATGCCCCTACCTGGCAGAGAAGTACAGTGAAAGCAGAGGGCCAGTTATCAGTGGGGGAAATAGTCTGAATGAAGAAAGGACCTGCGATGGTGGCCCATTGGAGGAGGAGAAGCTAATGCAGTCTTGGGAGTCATCTAATTAAAACTTGGTGGCATTCTTACAGATAACTAAGGGTTACCAGGTAAAGAAATGAGAGCAGATTGTTGCTCCAGGCAGAAGCAAGACCATGTGTATCTGTCTAGAGACAAGAGAGAGTACAAAACTATTAAGAGGGTGTAAAGCAGGAGAAAAAGTCATCTCCATGCTCCCCCCAAAAGGGAACAGCATATTTATGCCTTATTTAATTGAATAATTGAGAATAAAGCATTTCGTTTTGTTATAAAGATGAGCCTTTCCTCTTTCAAGCACCATCTTGGTGGGTTAGCTTCACTCATGGAATTGCTGAATCATTTCCTGTGGAAATTTTTATGAACTTATAAAATGTGCATAGTAAGGCATGTTGCAAATGTTTCCAAATTGTCTTTGAAATCTTTTTTTTTTCTTTAAGTTTCTTTAGGGTTTCTAAACAAATAACTTTTACTAAATTATACCAATTGTATCTAATAATATTAATTTTTAGCCTCTACTATTGTTATTTCAAAAATTGTCTTTAAAACTTGCCACCTTAAAAATGACTATTTTTTGTTTAAAAAAACAGTAAGATTTTTAAAGTATGTTTTCGTAAAGTTTAAACCCTTTAATATAACAAAAATAGGCAAATTGTTTTGATCAATATGCATTTACATAATATTTGGTAACTTCCAGGCAAAATTCCTTCATGTTTATTACTTATTCTTAAGAGTCATCTGAAAGAAAGGTTAGAATTGTTATTCTTCAATGATTGAATTACCTGATGGGACATAATAAAGTTAGTGATTTTTTTTTTCTCCATCTTATAAGAGAGTCTGCACTAAATTTGGGCATGAAATAAAGAATATCTGACTTTCCAGTTGTTTAACATTGAGTCAACAACTAAGAGGTGTAAGATTTTTATTTAGGGGTTATTTTTAAGCTGAAGCCCGTAGTCAGATACATGAAGTTATTATTTTTTAAGATAAATAGTTTTAATTATCTTACATGTAGCCTTGTAAAGACATTAAAATTTGCCAGCCCACATTTTTTTAAAATAGACTTTCCAAGTAGCAAATTTCCCAGCACAGTCTGTTCCCTCTTCTGTAGCCAAAAGCCACATCAAGTCTGGCTCTCCCTGGAGGTCCAGGCAGGACCAAGACAGGTCTCAGGCCTCTGCTTTAGGAGGCATAATCTCTAAGCGTCTTATCCCCACACTGGAAACCTGTTACTAAAACACATCCTCCTACCCCACTCATAGATATAAGCTTTAGATCACGTGACCCAATTCACAGTTTGCTCTACTTCCGGAAGCAGGGATCAGAAGGACTCATTCAAACATATAATAAAGAAGAACTGGTTCCTCCCTTAAAAAATTAAAAGGACAAACTGTTGGATTGGCACCAGAATCCAAACAGTCAGGGCTAGAGGCCTAAATTAGATGCTTAGTATCCTTCCCTTGTTGGATCAAGAATTCAAGGCTAAGTTGAAATCCAAGGCTGGTGGTTGTAACAAGTATGCTGAGTAATTCGCTCCCCACCAATAACACTTGGTGAGAAATTATTTTTCTCTTCCTTATTCTTTTCCATATTCCTTGTCAAGGCTGCTTGCTAATTTACCATGACAAGATATGGACACTCAATTTTAAAGCTATTATTTATCACACAGTGCAATATGTATATGCCTTACTGTTAAATTGTATACCCGAAACTTACTGGATTTTGTTAACCAGTGTTAACCATAAAAATAATAATAATAATAAATAAAACATTTTTTAAAAGGTTTTATTTGTCATGAAAGAGTGCTGGAGACCTGTGACTTTTCTGCAGCAGGCCTGTCATTCTTCTTGATGAAGGGTAGCACACATTTTAAAACTCCATGAATCTCCCTCTCTCCCCCCATATAGAGATACTCTGGGATAGCATGAAATATAACTATACTGTGTCAAGCTATGTCATCAGAGGTAGGAGAAGTACCCACCCATAGAGATAATTGGGTGTATGTAATCTTTGAGCCAAGGGGTTAATGAGTGAGACAGGGGTAGATGCACATAGCTATTTCTGTCCCTAATGTGTAGATCTATGGATGTTCTTCTCCCCCTACTCTCAGATTTTTATTTTGAAAAGTTTCAAAACTATAGAGGAGAGGCAAGAATAATACAGTAACACTCATATACCCCTCTCCTAGATTCACCAGTTGTTAACATTTTGTAACATTTGCTTTTTGCTCTCATTAATAACAAACACACATTCATTCATTCATTCATTCATTCAGTTACTAAAGCATTCAGAGCTAACACTTCAACAGCAAATACTTAAATGAGTATCTGTTTAGAAAAAAGAGCATATCTTATATAACACAATATAATTATCAGTCATGAAATTAAATATTTATACAATACTATTATCTAATGATCAGTTTGTATTCTAATTTCATTAAGTGTTTCAATAAGGAACTTACAGTCGTTTTTTTTTCTTTTAAAGTCTGAGATCCAGTTCAGAGCATGCATTGCATTTCCTTGTCACGTCTCTAGTCTCCTTTATACCTTGAGAGTCCCCAGTCTTTTAAATGTTTTGTCTTTATATGCCTTTGACATTTTTGAACAGTCCAAACCAGTCATTTTGCAATTACTCTTCAATTTTTATTTGTCCTATTATTTCCACATTATTTTCAGGGCACAAATTTCTTGTCAAGAATACTACATAGGGTCTATTATGTTCTATGTATATCAATTAGGGAACTCATTTCAAAAGTTACTGGTTTTTAAAAAGGTTCTTTTTCCAGAGGCTGTGTTAATTTGATATACATTTAGGTTCATTTGTTTCTATTTGCATTAAATTTTAGACCTTCTATTCTTTATTATTTAACATATAAAATATTAGCATGGCTCAAAAGTCAAAACAATATAAGATGGTATGATCACTGAAATTCTATTTTATTCTCTATAGCTTCTACTCTGTCCCCTATGCCTCACAGATTTCTTACAAATAACACACTTCTTTTTATACACACTAAATTTCATTAGTTTGATTATTCTGTCTATACAGACACACACATGCAAACACTCATATACATACGTATATATCTCAGACATATACTATCTTGCACCTTGCTTTATTCGGTTAATAATATATTCTAGAAATCACTCCATATAAGTTCATACAGGTCTTCCTCAATGTTTTTAACCATTACACAGTACTGCATTATGTGGCTATATCATAGTTTATCTACCTTATCTCTTGTGTGTGCGCATTTGGATTTATAATGCTCAGCAATTATAAATATGCAATGAATAAACTTATGCATATTTTTTCTGTGTTGTCATAGGTACAACTTTAAGGGAAAATTCTACATGTGGGATTGCTGGTTTGAACAACAAATATCTGTGAGCTTTTTTCCACTCCAGAGCAGTTGTGCAGTTCTGCATTCCCATCAGTGATGAGTAAGAGGGCCACTGCTTCTGTGTTGTCAAGCTTCTAAAGTTTTGCCAATCCGGTAAGCAAAAAATGGTATGTCAATTTAAATTGCATTTATCTTATGAGTAAAGTTAAACATATGTATGATTATATATATAAATATATATATTTATATGTCTATATATATATATATATATACACTCTTTTTCTTCTTTTTAGAATTTTTTTAGAATCTCGCTTTTTAGAATTCTATTCCATATTAGGAATAATAGTTCTTTACCTGTACTATATTTTGCAAATATTGTCTCCAAATTTTCATTTGTCCTTGATTTTGCTTATGATATTTTTCTGCCATATTGTTTTTTAATGTAGTCCAAATTGTTAATTGTTTCTTTTATGACAGCTGGATTTTGAGTCATAGAAAGTTTTCCCTATACACAGGGCATAAAGAGATTTACCTGTGTTTTCTTTTAGGTTTTTTTTATGGTTTCATTTTATTTTAACATTTTAGATCACTGATCTGTTTGCGTATCTATATTGTGTATGTGAAGTATGGTATATTTCTCCAACTAGCTATCCAGTTATTCCAAATCATTTACTAAGAAGTCTATCTATTCCTCCAATGGTTTAAGATGCCACCTTCATCATGTACTAAATTTCCACATGCCCATGTATTTCTGGATTTTCTATTCTGTTATTTGGTTCTAAGTAAGCATTTGCGTGCTAATACCACACTGTTTGAATTCTAGAGACTTCTGTTTAGTCAGTGTATGGTGCTGACCACAGCATCAAAACCCAGTATTATGATCAGGCAGGGGGTCTGGAGTCCCGAGCCGCAAGCACAACTCTCACTTGGGTGAGCAGAGGCTAGCCCGCTGTGCCACTCACTCGTCCCCTCCCTTCCTCCTCACCCCACCCCCATCAGTCAGTGGAGGAAGGTACCACTGAGGTTCCTGTAACCAACTTGGGGGGGATCTAAACATAGGCTTTTATGGGGAAGGAATCAAAAGAGAAACAGCCTCCTGTGCTAGAGGTGGGGGTCCTGAAATGGGCCTGGCCTCTGCACTGCCTGAGGTGCCTGATAGAGGCTTTGGTAGAGAGAGGGAGCGAGGGAGGGAGAGACTGATTTCTGTTTTCATTTCTAATGGAGTAGTCCCTCCTTCATTTTTCTTATCTTTGTCAACTCATCTCATCTCAGATTTTTCTTCATTAAGCTTTTCCAGAACTACAGAAAAGTTTCCATAACAAGTTTGGAATCAACTTATCAGTTCCAGTGTAAAAAAGGATTACTAGTTTTATTGGAGTTTTATTACATTTATAAAGTAATTTATGGAGAACATATCTTTATGATTTTATTCATCTTATTTAAGAACAAGGAATATTTTTCT
Source organism: Eidolon dupreanum (assembly GCA_028627145.1). NCBI lineage: Eukaryota > Metazoa > Chordata > Mammalia > Chiroptera > Pteropodidae > Eidolon > Eidolon dupreanum. The sequence goes on from CM053501.1 coordinate 38,197,127, forward strand.
GTTTTGTGTTACGAAAAAGGACTTTCACATATCTTATTAAGTTTATTCTTGTGTATTTTTTCTTTGTGTCTATGCATAATTTTTTGTGTTGTTCCTCACAAATTTTAACACTAATCTCTGTGGGGGACACAACATAAAATGGCATTACAAAAACTCTACCAGGAAATATAACTGATAATACATCCAGGGGATTTTTACTTGATAAGAGCTATTAATAATGCTGAGTATTCTTGCTTTTTGACAATAATAAATATTAATAGGTATTTAAAATGCAACCTCATTTTTCCCACTTGCATCAACATAAATGCTCTAAGCAATAAAAAGATAAATTTAACATTTCTTACAAAGGGAGAATTCTAAATGTTAAAATATTATCAAAATGAGCATGTAATTAAAAGGAAACATAAAAGGATCAGGAAAGACAGTCATTGTAAATATGTATACAGAATTCAGACACAGCAATTTGCTGTAAATGTACATTTTAGACAAAATATTCAGTTGGTTCCTGTGACTCTATATCAATCTAGACTTTTTTGAAATTTCTCTAAATTAATCTTCTCTACCATTGATTTAATCACCTCTGTCAGTTTTTGCCAACATCTTCTCTATTAAAAGCTTCTCTTTTGGAGGGTTCGCCTACTCTCATAACTTCATTTCCTATCCAGATAAAATAAAATCCCTATTATTAGACTTTACCCAAGAAATAATTTCTTCCTCTGAACTCTGACTGTATGGCTGGTATCAGTGGTGCTTACTAATTTCAAGTGACTTGCTTCACAATTACATTAAACTCATCTTATCTAAAACGAACTTTACTATCTTTTCTGAAATTCCATCTTTTTTCTTTGGCAACACCATTCTCCCAGCTTTTTATTCCACTGTTCCTTGGTCATTTACAGTCAATCAGTCAACAAATTTTTTGATTCTCCCCTCATATTATTGCTTCTGTTACTTCAGCTTCCTTCTTAGGTCCAGTCTGGTCCAGCAATACTCAAAGTGCCATCTATGGAGCCCACAGTCCCTTGTAATCTACTGAATATTCTATAAGATATTTTGCGTTTTTAGAGACAAAAGCTATGAAATTATTTTTTCCATCTATATTTCATGATATTTAAATGTAAAATTAATTCATTAATCTTAATATTTAAATAAACTACATTATGTCTTTTAATAATCTTTGTCCTCCTACATGAGCTGAAGGACATGTCAATTTGATTTGGCTAATGTTCAGGTAGTGAGGTGCATTTTAGCTGACATTTTTTATACCATTAGTTTGTTATTTTTTACATTTATTAAATTGTATTTTTGAAAGTACTGGGCTGATCTAGGCTCTGGTCATCTCTTGCCTGGAGCTCTGCATCATGCTGTCTTTTCAACTTCCCATCTCTCATTCCAACACTCTCTTGCATAAGGCACCAACTCTGTTTCTTAGAAACATTCTATGCTCCCCAATGTTTTCAACACTAAGTTTTACCCTAAAAGTCTTTAGCAATTTGGGGGGCACTTGCTTAACCATTAACCTATTTCTTTTCTACAAGGCAAATCATCTCCCTCCTGTCCTTTCCAACTGTGTAGGACACATCATTAATGTTTTTGTTGATTTGTTCTTAGTCTTAATATCCCACTTAAATTTACTCCCAACTAAAGCTACTTTTTCTTTCAAAGGATTTCTTCAAATCCTTCAGTAAGCCTTTCCTAACCACTCTGGGTAGTAATGTCTTATCCTAACAGCTTGTCCTAGTGGTTCTTAATCAAAAACTCATCAGAATCTTCTCTTTTGCTCTTTTATTCTGAAAAGTACAAATACCTGGGCCCCCTGCCTAGAGATTGTGATTCCATAGGTCTGAGGTATATAATCTGGGAACGTTGTTTTTTAAAGTCCACCAGTGCTCAGAGCCAGCAACATGTAAATTCGCAGGATCCCATACAAAACAAAAATATAGGGCTCCTCGTTCAAAAAACAGAAAATGCCACTAAAAGTACCAAAACATAATGCTTATTCATTTTTTCCTATGATCTCTCTAAAATTGTCTTGGTACTTTCTACTTGCAATCATTTAGTGTTGTTATTTAAAAAGTACAAAATTTTAAGTTCTTAGAATTAATTTTATTATTCATCTTTGCACGATACAATGCCAGTTTTAAGGACATTAAATATTAGGGAATTTAACACATATTTAGATTCACTGAAATTACAGAATTCATACTCTATAGATCATATACACATATGTATTTTTTTCTTATCAAAACGGTGGGAAACTGCACAAACTAAATGAACTGGTTTTATTTCAATTCTTGAAATGTATACATTCTACCAACACTCTCTACTTTCCACTAATTGAAGAGTAAAGAAAGATTGAAGTTAAGGACTTAGGAGTGGCTTTATATTTCTATTTCCTTTTATATTATTATTATTATTAGAACAAGTGGTTGATGAATTCAGGGAGGTAACACAAGTAAAAAAGGAAATGATGTGATTCCTTGTTCGTCATTGCCTTCTTTTTGCATTTAAAGCAAGTTTGGGGATGAACAGAAAGCGTGGCCTCTTGGGGCTCTCAGCAGACCCCTGCCCTCCTACACCCACTCAGTAATATTGTAAGGACAAATAGAAATTTATAGTAGGAGGCTTGATTCTCCCCGTTGAAAATAAAGAAAAGATTTCTTCCCTCTTTACTTTAGAAAACTCGTAATTTTAAGTTTGCTGCCTCTTTAAAATGTATATATGTCTTCTAAAAGCTAAGACTTTTTTAGCTTTATGGCCCAGGAAATGTCTTTCTCAAAGATCTGAGAACCAACCATCTCTTTGAAATGTAAATAATCAACAAAGATAGACTCCCTATTTTTCAGTTTCTGTGGGAGGGTATGAGCCTAACTACCAACTCCTCTCTCCAAAACTACCTTTTGTAGTAAAGATAAGAGAAGTTATTTTCCTTTGGATAAAGCCAATTAGCTAACACAGATGGTTATCCCAAATTCCAGGTGGACTTAGAATGAACTACATATGACAAATGGGGCTGTCAAGACCTCCTGTTTGAGGACTAGTTATTGTTTACCTTGAGAACTTATAATGAGTTGTCTCTGCTTGGCTATAAAAAAAAAAGGTAAGATTTCTTTCTGCCTTTGTGATCTCTTTAGTGGATTGCTTATGGTACGGATTACATTCTGGTGGAATGCTTATTCAATAAAAAAGTATTTATTTCCTCTTCTGCCTTTGTAGAGAGATTTTCTAGGTTGAGAGGAAATTTTGTTTAAATATATCTCCATAATAATATTCACTTCAAATCTCACAGAATCCTTTGAACTCCTGACCTATTGGTGATTCTGTTATAGACCCCTGATTAACAATCACCAGCTTACTGCAAAAGCTGCCAGACCACTGGCCCTCAGCTCTTATAGAATGCTTTAAACAATGAAGATGCCAACAATTTTCTGCGTGCTCGTTACTTTTTAAATTATATTCCATTAAATATAAAATTCCATTATCAACAATTTCTTAGAAAATAACAAAATTATTTCACTATATTTTATTAAATCTACCTTTATTCCAGTGACATGGACTATTGGCTGAGTCTTGGAAACATTTTATTTACAAATAATTTCCCAAGTAAATAACATCATCCTTTATCTGCTTCAGAGTTCACAGAACCAGAAATAAGTGACTGTAACTTCTGGACAACATCAAATCAGAAATAATTGGTATTATGCCCAAGTATTTTGTTTTTTAGTGGGAATATGGAGCCAATCTCAGATTTTCATGCTAATATTTGTATATATGATACAAGCATATAGGAAATTTAGGTAGTAGAAAGAACAAGACTATGACAGAAGGAGAAAACAGAAGAGAAAAAGTTTAAAGGCACTGTATTATAGAATCAATTATCTTAGGGCAAAAGATCTTCAACATCTATCAGTCCCACATGGGATTTGAAAGTGATAATATCAGATCTCCTAGGAAATGTTGAAATAGCCATGGTATTCCCTATTGACCAAGGTGTGAAATTACATAATCCATTTCCAAAGACTTTTGTGTTTCATTTTTAGAAAGTTTGAGGTTTAAACATTTTAGTTTCCCGTTTCTCTATGGTCATCTGTGTGTGTGTATTAGGTTACTTTAATCATATTTGCTAAAATTAAATTTTACCTGTATTTCAAAATCCAGTTCCACCAAAAGAAATAAGATATCCTTTTCAAATAACCATTATAATTCTAATATTTAGGTCAAAATACCCAAGTTGTATCATTGAATTTATGGGGAAAACTGTATAATTATCAAATTAATTCTCAGTAATCTGTGTTTAATGTAAAGACCTAAAAAATAATAATGTGTGAGATCTACAAAATGAATGAGTTTTTGGTTCCTTGCAGACTTGATGGCTTTTCCTATTAGTTTTCACTTTCTGCACTTTCTACACATTTCTTTGTTCTCCTCTTACCTAAAATCTACTTTCCTTCTTCCATAAATGTGGCCTATTGAGTTGTCTAAAATCTACCTCACTCCATTACACTCCATATTCTAAGAAAATCCATTTTTCTAAAGAGAGTGAAATCCTATTCTCATCAGGACCTTGGTAGTCGGAAGGCTACTTTGACTGTTGAGGCTGCTATCAGCTCTCATTTCAGTCATCTTATTGGTGGACTCATTTCATTTGAAGATAAAACTAGCACGATATGGACACATTTGACATCTGAAATACTACAGCCCAGAGCCCTGCCCCGTTGACCTTCCCAGTTTAACTGCAAAGACCCTAAGAGCTCCAGCAAGATTATCAGCTTTTTATATTTAGTAGCAGAACATGCATATTTAAGTGATGGACTCCATAAATTCAAAGGAAGACAGCCTATATACCACACAACACCTTTAAGGTCTGGGCTCTTGCTCAAATTTTCTTTTCTTCTCTAAATGTTAGGGGTTATAGGCCTGATCCTAAAAGTGTTAGCACTTCTTACAGGATAACAATTGGACCAGTATTCCTCCACTTTATTTTAAGCTATAAGCAAAAAATGCAATTGCAGGAAAATAAAATGTTACAGTATAAATGCAGGCTATAAGCTTTTCAGTTTTTTTCTCTGGCACCTGCATAGTACCTAGCACATAGTGGGTACTCAATAAATAAATATTTGTTGAATGGATGAATTATTGAATCTCCATTTTCTTCTCTAATCTATCCCACAGTCTGTATGTAATTACCACTTTTTATTTTTTACTTGAATTGATTCATTTATTTTTGTGGACACTGCACTTGTGTTTTCTTATGCCTTTGGTCAACAGTCATTCTTAAGACTCCACTGATCCTCCTAGTAGTATGAACCCCCCTGATTCTCCAATTTTCCTTCTATTATCTGTTTTTACACTAGTGACAGCAAATTCCTTAATACAATTTAGTTCTTATTTAACAGTTTGGTAGTTCTTTAATGATTTTATGCAAGGTAAAATTTTCTCTGCAATGTGATGTTAAGCTTCTTGAGAGCAGGCAAAAATGCCAGAGATCCCTTTGTTGTACCTGTAGGTCACATCAAAATATTAGTCCATTAATAAGTGGTTATTATATTCAGAATGTTTGGTTGACTAAGTCAGGCAAGTCACCTATTAGCAATTATTGATTCATCAAACATTTACCAAGCCAGACTGTGACACTACTGTGGGCTTTGAGTAGGCAGTTCTTTTAAAAAATTTCTCTTTGTCATGACTGTCCTCATAGTCTTCATCTCACAATATGATGAAAAATAAGGGTTATGTGAAATAGCAGATGACCTGAGTCTTGTTTTGGCTCTGTCTTTTTGGCCCAGTGACTTTGAGATGCCAATTAATATGGTGGTTTTTGTAGACAGAATAAGTACCCCTCAAAGGTATTCATTCACGTCCTAATCTCTAGAAGTTGTGATTGTGTTACCTTACAAAGGGACTTCACATATGCAATCATATTAAGGTTTTAAGATAGAGATTTATTTTTAAGATAAAAGGTTATCCCGTTGAGCCCAATGTAATCACAGGGTCCTTAAGAGATGGAAGAAGAAGGTAGAAGAATCAGAGAAGGAGGTGTGAGGACAGAAGCTAGAGGTGAGAGAGGAAGGGAGGGAGTATGAAAGGGTTTGGGGGGGCAACTGGAGATTTGAAGATGCTATGCTGCTGCTTTGAAGATAGAAGGAGTCATGAGGCAAGAAATGCAATTGGCTTTGAAAACCTGGAAAAAGCAAGGAAACAGATTCTCTGGAAGGAACACAAGCCTGCTGACATCTTGATTTTAGCTCAATGAAAGCCATCTTGGACTTCTGATCTCCAGAAATGCAATATGTTTGTATGGTTTTAAGTCTGTGGTAATTTGTTACAGCAGCAATAGGAAACTAATGAGGTTAATTCAGGCCTTTACCGTTTGAAGACCTGGCTTTGTCTCAGTTCTTCTGTCTCCAAGATGGGAATAATGAAAGTACACTTCTCCTATGGTTGCTTAGTTATGCTTGAGTATTAATAAATACTTATTTGCATGAAGTATTTTATATGCTTTCAATCAATTTTAAAATATCAATTATAACTATCATTTATATATATCTACTAATTAGATATACCTGGAAAAATTAGCTAAATTTTAACAAAGCAATATGCTCTCAAAGTACTTAGTCTATTTTAATGTATGAATAGCTTCTTAAGTAAAAATACAAATGACTGGATTTCAGGGTTAAAAGATCTAATAAATTATTTTATGTAAATATTGATCACAATAGTAACAGAAATTTTACCTCTATAGAGTTTTGACAATTTAAAATTAAAATATATATATACACACATACACACACACATATATGTATGTGTGTGTGTGTGTGTGTGTGTGTGTGTATTATAGTCTATAAAGAGGAGATGGAGCCAAATAAAAAGAATGAGTCAGGCAACTTTAGAAAAACTTACATGTCAAGAGAAATGGTTCAGAATAATTCAGACTGATTGTCTACATAACTTGAATTTGCCAAATTAAGACCAAGTTTCCTCTCTGTTCCACTGTGCAGGGTTTCCTTGTGAAGTGGTGTCTGCAAAACCACCTTGAAGTTTCCTGTAGGAATCAGCAGTCTTGGATAGAATATAGCCATGAGGTGGCCAGTCCACTCCCTGGACGCTGATATCTTCATTTTATTTATTCTTGTGTATTTATTTAGTAATGATCCATCTGTGCTTCCCCATCTATTTACACAAAGCAGAAAGGTTAGAAGAAAACTAAATAGAGGTACACTATGGTAGAATATCAATGTCTCCTTATAATATAAGTCATGATTATGCTACTCGAATCAAAGATACACGCTAGTTAACTGTTTTAAGACAAGGCAATTTATTACAGTGAATTTTTATATTGAATTCTAAATGGAAACACTTATTAATTTAATTTCTTTTCTGTTTGTTAAAGAGGTTGTCGATTTCACTTTGACTTGAGAAATGTTTTACAATAGACATTCACTCATCAACTTTCCTTATCATTCATTAGGTGTGAAGCATTGTGCAAGAGAGTGAGAAGGGTTCCTAAAACCTAATACTTCTCAAAGTGAAAAAAAAGCTAATTCGGTTGGGAAATGCCCATATTTCATTTGAATTTATTGCACCCACTTGACTGAGTGGCTGTGGAAAACTCTGTCATTTGACATGCCTGGTTATAATTTTTAATCAGTACAATACATTCCCTTTCCCTTCTGAAGGCCCATTGTGTCCTCTGTATAGTGATGTTCAATTTTGAAGAGCTAGAAAAATTAGAAATAACAGAGAACCACCAAATAATAAGAAACGTCATCACAAAAGAATTTTCACATTTTGCTGTGGCTTTAATATGTGCCAATTTAGCCAATTGCTAACCACATTATAAGTGACACACATAAAGCTAAGTTGTGGTTGAATCACTAACACAACTGAATTTTGTTTGTTCATTTCATTCAAACAATTCTTCCTGTTTTCTTCTCTCCTTTCTTTTTTCTTTTCTCTTCTTTCTCTTATTTCAGATACTGAAAGATTGCTGAATTTTTTTCTACTGATTCTGTCACATCTATTCGTCTTCCTCCCCAGAGTATGGTAAATATTGATTATGTAAGCAAAGTATCTCAGAGAAAACTGTTCTTTGAAGAGTAGGAGTAGAATCCGGTTGTAATCTGGCTTACTAGGAAATCAGGCCATTTATTTTTTATTGTATACCCAGGTTTAATTTATATTATCTTCACAGTATTTTTTTAATTTACAGATATTGGTAACAACATATATATTAAATATTTTCCAAAAATATCATAAAATTGGGTCAGTTGGTTATTTAATTATAGCCTATCTCTTTTTATACAGGATATCTGGGTCAGTGTATCAGACTCTCAACAAGACAATAGAAATTTAAAAATCAAAAATTTGATTAGGAAAATGACACTGTCAGGATGGCAGGTAAATATGAACTTATGCAGGCCATGAGAACTTATATGATTATAAAACCTGGACCATAGAATGGGATCTAAACTATTAATTAGATGTAAATGTCTTATTGTCAATCCATTTTTAAATTGTATATTTGTTTGTCCAGAGAAACAAGTAGTTTCTTCACCCCTAATTCTAAAGCAAATCATTTATGTGATAATAGCAATAATTTTCTCTCTCTCTCTCTCTCTCTCTCTCTCTCTCTCTCTCTCTCTCTCACACACACACACACACACACACACACACATGCACATGTGTGCACACACACCAAAAAACTATTGGGCATTGGTGTTGATGGTGTTGATGGCTTCAGAATCTTAGTTTCTAAGACCACTGAGGAATACCGACGTCAGATAAGGAGTAGTTGTGGTGACCTTGAGCAGAGAACACCACCTGTTGGGACTTGAGAGGAAGCACGATTGGGAGAGCATCCCACAGGCTTGAGAATATAAGATAGAGACATTTTGTAAGGCCACAGGTCTAATGGTGCTGCTGGCTCCATGTAGTCCATTCTAGTATACAAGATTCTGATATGTTTCCCCCTCAAGGAGATTAACACTGCCAAATCTCCAAAGAGCCTAGTTCCCTGAAAGTGCTATCTTCAGATGCAACAGCATCCACCATGTATTGTATTTACTTCACCTTGAATTTTCATGATCATTGAATACCTGAGGTAGTCAGAAAAGAATGACAAGAATGGAGGAGTTTTCTCAAATCTTCATATCTGAAGAACACGTGACAGGCTTAGTGATATTTGGACAAGAAAAAGAAAACATGTAGTGAGTTCATACTATCTTTAAATATTTAAGACAGTCACATTGAAGACTTTTCTATATCATTTAGGAGGCCAGGAGGGGAGCAGAACTAGAATCAATAAATGGAAATAAGCACCAAGGACAGGTATTTTAACAGCTATAAGAAAGAATCCTCTGGAAATTAGTTGTTTAAAAATCAAACGAATTACTTCGAGAACAGCATAAGCACCCCGTCATTGAACATAAACAATCAAATGCTGAATAAAGATTAATGAAAGACAGAGGCTTGGACAAGGTGGCCTCTAAGGCCTTTTTCTGGGTCCCTCAATAGCTTGATGAAAAAAACAGTGATCTCTCCTTGCTTTTCTCTCTAGTTTGTGCTCTTGCTCTCATTCTCCCTCTGCACCTCCTTTCCTCTGTCTATCTACCTTCTTCATACAGCTTATGTATATAAACTATAGGGACTCAGGAAGACATGGGAGCGTTTGACCTCACTCCTGACCTCTCTCTCATCGCCCTCTATTCCTAAGCATTGCTATCGATGACTGATGTTTTCCCCGATCGAATAAAGTGTACTAAGCCAACACAGTTCAGGTCCTCTTTCTTCTCCCTTCCACTAACTCACCACCCCAAGCCACTTTACATATATGAATTGTAGAATCACCACATCATGCACATATATTTTTACAAACAGTAACTTCCAAAACTTGGAGTAATGATTAGTCATTTTAAGATAAAAATGAATCATGCCTGAGTACAGCATCTCTATGTTTAACAAAGTCATGATTCTTGTTAATGAAGAAAATCATGATGAATATTTTGTGGTCCGAAGAATCTGTATTAGAGGAAGAAATTAAACAGGAATCCCAGTGATGGATTACTGATGGGAACGCTTTCTCTTCTTTCTCTTCAGGAAGACAGAAAACATATTCTGGCCTATGATTCCCACACATATCTGATGTTTCTTCCAGACAAGATACTCAGTGACTCTGTAACCACAAGCCTGATGAAGGCCTGAAGCACAGGAGTACCAAGAATACAAGCTTCACTTGGCCGGAGCTATTTCTCCTTTTCCCAGGCACATTCAGCCTGACATTGTAGAAAGTAATTTTATTCTCAGATAGTATTGTTGTATTTTCTTAATAAAAATAAGTGAAATGAGTGACGATTAGGTTTCTTGCAAAATATAGCTTTTTATTTAATTGCTATCATTGGATATCCATTGCCCTAATATTTCTCAGACCAAGCCCTGTCATCTTCATAGATAATTTGCAACCAAGTAAGGTTTGGAAATGCTTTGCCTTCCATGCATTCATGAAGAATCAAAATGCACATTAAAATATTAAAAGCCTCAGAGAAGTTGTGCACAAAAGAAACTTGTTTAAATATTTAAACTAATATGTTAATTGAAAAATGTTTAATATTTCCTCAACTTACTATGCATGCAAACCTTTTTTGTCAAAGACCATTAATAGTGCAGGAATTGAGAAATGCTGCATTTTAACAAATCAAAGGTAGTGCAGCATACATGTAGCCTGGTATTTAATAGAACTTTCTTTTCCTTTCCAAGGCAAAGATAACTAGCTATACACGAAAAAAAAATTCATGCTCCTCTTCTTGACTGTAGTTTTGCAGGAAAAAAAATACAGGAAAACGGACCATATTCTCAGCCACCCTTACATTTATGTGGGCCTATATACAGAGTTCTGGCCAGTGAAATATAGATAAAAATTAAATATAGCACTTATAGGCTTGACTTGTAAAAAACAATCTATGACATCCTTTACTACTTCCCCCAGCTCATTGACTGGTTATATATTCTTGTGTAGAATAGCATTGAAAACCACATGTTGAAGATAGCAGACCTTCAGCTTGAGTTCCCGAATAATTTGTGGAGCAGAGCCCTCCCTTCTGTCTTCTACCCTCCACCACACATACACGTCAATTGGACTTTATATGAGAAATAAAAATAGTACCTTATCCCAAATTTATGTGTTTCATGCAGGTTGCTGAGTTTATCACTGCTTATATAGGAAGATTTTTATTCTTACTAAACAGAAGGCCACACATAGTTGGCATGTCTATAGTTATTAATTCATTTATTTTATAATTCAACAGACATTTATTATTCATGCACAAAGTGCCAGGTTTAGGGATATAAAGATGAATAATATAGAGTCTCCATCTAAAGGCAGATGAATATTTATGCAAATAAAGTAAAAAAAAATTGGAAATGTCTCAGGTCATTATATTAATAGAGTGAAAAAGAAAAGCCATATGATCATTTTAATAGATGTTTGTTTGCTTGACAGAATTCAACAACACCCATTCAAGATAAAAAATGTTCAGCGAACTAGGAATGGTAAGTACTTTCCTCAAATGGGTAAAAGCATCTATAAAAAAGCAAACAAACTACAGCTAATTTCAAACTTAAATGTTGAAAAACTGTTTCCTCCTTGAGATCAGAAACAATGCAAGGGTACTCACTTTTATCATTTCTATAAAGCATAGTTCCTAAACACTGAAAACTAGAAAACACTGAGAGAAATCAAAAGATACCTAAGTAAATGGAAAGATACCCCATGTTCATGCGTTCGAAGACTTAATTTACAATTATAATCAAATTGATGTATAGGTTTACTGTAATCAAGTCAAAATCCCAGCAGCTTATTTTTGTAAAAATAGACAACCTGATTATAAAAGTCATATGGAAATACAAAGGACCAGAATAAATAAAGCAATTTTTAAAAAGATAAATAAAGTTGTTTACGGCCATGCCATCCTGAACGTGCCTGATCTCCTCTGATCTCGGAAGCTAAGCAGGGTCAAGCCTGGTTAGTACTTGGATGGGAGACCACCTAGGAATACCAGGTGCTGTAGGTGTAAAATCAAACAAACAAACAAAGATAAATAAAGTTGGAAGACTTACCCTACCAGATTTAAGAACCTGTTATAAATCTACAATAATAAAGACATTTTTGTATTGGTGAAAATGTTGACAGATAAATCAATAGAAAAGGTACAGAAATAGACCTACATATGTATGGTCATGGATGTTTGACAAAGCTACTAAGGCAATTTAATAGAGAAACAAATGTTCATTCAACAAATTGTGTATGTTATCTTTATGGGAAAAAATAAACATTGATCTTTACCTTATTCAATGCACAAAAATTAAATCAAAATATATTATAGACCTAAATGTAAAACCTAAAACTATAAAACTTATAGAAGAAAACATCGGAGAAAATCTTTGTGACCGTAGAGTAAGCAAAGTTTTCTTAGGTTGAATTCAAAAATTATAAACCATAAATTTAAAAAAAGATAAATTGGACTTTAAAATAAAAATATGTTTGCTCTTCATAAGACAAAAATGAAAAGATTGGAAGAAAATGTTTGCAACACAGATATCAGATAAGGAACTTGCTCTATATATTGAAAGAACATTAACAACCCCAAGATAAGGAAACAACCTAGTAAGAAAATGGATCAAAAGATTTGAATAGATTTCACAAAAGAAGATATATGGATGGTCAATAAGCATATGGAAAGATGTTTAATATTATTAGCCATCAATGACATGCAAATACAATGAGATACCACTACACATCATTAGAATGGCTAAAATTAACAACAACAACAACAAATCTGACATTACCGAGGGTTGACAACAATGTGGAGCATCTACAGCTCTCCAACACTGCTGGTGGCAGTGTTTTAGAAATGAACTTTTATCAACTTCTAATCCTTGGTATTTATCCAACGGAAACTAAAACATATGTCCACACAACTATATTTGTGATTGTCCCACACTGTAAGTAACTCTAATGACTATCAACAGGTAAGTGAGCAAACTAATTCTGTTTTATCAACATAATGGTATATTGCTAAATAATGGAAAGAACTGTTGAGATATCTAACAATATGGATGAATCTCAAAATCACATTGAGTGAAAGAAGGCAGGCAGAAAAGAGCAAACACTTTAGGATTCCACTTAAACACAATTCTAAAAAATGAAAAATAATTTATAGTGACAGAAAGGAGATCTGTGGTTGTCTATGGATGGTGATAGAGTGGTGGGAGCTTTATAAAAAGTTGCAAGGAAACTTTCAGGGTGATGAGAATGTTTGTTATCCTGATTCTGGTGATGATTTCATGCATATACATATGTCAAAATTGATTAAATTGCACACTTTAAATATGTGCAGTTTAATGTACATCAATTATGCCCTGATAAAGTTGAAAAAATTTTAAATATGAAAACATTTGGCTTGGCAATTTCCTAACTTTTTTGCCTCATGAATTTCAAAATTATTTCATTAAGGTATGTGGACAACCTGTATGTGGAATTTGTACACAATGAGACATCTTTTGGGCAAAAATAGATTTCACTTCCAATAGAAATCTTAACTAATATTTTCATTTTGCTGTATCTACCTGGCTGGTGGATGCAAAAGATGAGAATAACGAATTGAGTTGAATATTTGAGCCCAGTATCTCCTACTGCATATTGTTTGCAACATATAGAATATATGAGGTCATCTTAGGAAGACTTTTAACCTTTTGAGAAAGTTAAAATTTCAAATTATAAAACATTAAAACGAATTTGCACAAGACACCTGAATTGCCTCAGAGATTCGGTGTATCTTCCCTACTCCATCTTTCATGAAAGCAATCAGCACAGAGACTTTAAGTGGAGACATTGTGATCAATTTTGTAGTTGGTAAGTCTATCGAAAGTGTCACCTATAATTTGGAGGTTGTTTCTGATAGTGTAGTACAATTAGGCCTTCCTCCCATGAGTTCGCCCAAAGCCTAAAAAAAGTCTCTATTTTAAAAATACCATGTGGTTCTTTGTTTTTTCTACACCCACTTGAATTTTCCACTTATTGTGTATATTGTGGGAAATTTCTTGTTCTTCTCTGCTTTACTCATTTAGAACTATCAGATGCCCAGAGAATCTATTTTCAGCTCTATTTTATGAAACAGTCAAAAGTCTCATATAGTTAAGTATAAATGAAACTAAGTACTCAAAATGTAAGAGTCTAATTTGAAACACAGATTCTCCAAGTTCTAAATATGTTTCAAGGTTGGCAGAATACATGATTACATCTCTAAGGATTGTCATTTATATTTCAGCCCATGAACAGATGAGTCAATGTCTTTTTAGGCTGGTAGCTAACAAATTGCTTTAGGTTAAGACATTTTGAATGAGTTCAATTTCATGACAAGCTTACTACTAATACTGATAAGCTGACAATTCCATCTACTACAGAGTTTTCTGTCTTTTCCATATGGAAATTCCAATGACATAGCCATGGAAATGGGAATACAGAATTTAGTGATCAGGATTAGCATGTTAAATTTAGAGCACTACAATAATTGCATCTACCATTCATCAAGCCATTACCTAGGGTTAGGCACAGTGCTGATCATATTATTAACAAAAGCAAGCATTTATAAAATGTTCTGCACAAGACACTGTATGCTAAACACTGTATGCATTTTCTTTATTAATCCTCGCAATTATAAACATGGATTAGCCTCATTTACAGGTGAAGAAACCGAGGCATAGAAAAACAATAATTTTTCAGTCCCACAGTTAATAAATAGCTGAATTTAGAGGAATTAATTCTTTAGTGTGTCAAGCCACTCATTTTCTCCTTGGCCTCTGCCTTTTTATTCCTGAAAGTTGAACTAACTCCCCTTCTGTCTTAGTCTGTTGGCTGTTACAACAAAATACCACAGACTGGGTAGCTTATCGACAACAGGAATTTATTTCTCAGTCCTGGAGTCTGGAGATCTGAAGCCATAATTGCAGTGTGGTTAGGTGAGGGGCCTCTTCCAGGTCACAGACTTCTCATTTTCGTTTGGTGGCGAGGACATAAGGCTCTCTCTGGACCTCTTTCATAAGGCATTCCATTCATGAGGGCTTCACCCTCACAACTTAAGTACCTCCCAAAGGCCCCACCTACTAATCCATCACCTTTGAGGTTAGGATTTCAACATACGAATTTTGTGGGGACTCAAGCATTCAGATCATAGCACCTCTCATCCTTCCCTGCCCTGACAGCTATTGTCTTTCGGGTCACAGAACTCTTGAAGTGCGAAGAATAATGCTTGAGATGTAACAAGTGCCATGAAAATAGATATGATCCAATTCTTTAAGCTTCAAATAGAATTAGTCTAAATTTTACCAAAAAGTTTCTCTTAATATTTTTTCTGGAGATCCTGGGAGTGAGAATATATTACCTATTGATGCATAACAAATATTCCAAAAGTTAGTGGTCAGAAAATAATTATTGATTATTTCTCATGGTTTCTTTGAGTCGGTAAGGATATTGTAGAGATGGCCTGCCTGCACTTTACGATGTGTGGGCTCTCAGCTGGAAAGCTTGAAGGCTGAAGGGATCACCAAAACTGGTTTGCCAACAGTTTTAGGAGCTGATGCCGGCTCGGTGCTTAGTTGGGGATATTGGTCAGAATATACACACATGGCCTTTCCATGGCTCACATAATGGAAAGGCCATGTGTGTATATTCACACCTCACATAATGGTGGTGTGGTTCCAAGGGCAGACATCCTGAGGGAGAGCAGGTGTCAGGTGCAAGCCATATCGCCTATTTTGATATAGCCTCAGAAGTCATGCAGCATCATTTCTACCCCATTCTGTTGGTTGAGGTTGAGGCACTTATAAAGATCCATCACGTTCAAGGAGAAGGAACATAGACTTTCTTGATGAAGATGTGCCAATGTCACCTTGTACAAAGAGTATGAGGGATGAGGGGTATACACATGGTATGGCCTTCTTTGCAAGGTAAAATTTGCTAAAGGAAGCAATAGTGAGAAATTTAAAAATTTTCCAAGTCACTGATGACCCTTAGCTCCCGCTTTTGCTGAGCTAGTTCCATTAATGAATTGTCTAGATGTTTTATATGTTTTCTCCCTATTCTATACAGCACTTGAAATCCAGCCTCCTTCCATGATTTACACACAAAGAAATACATTCCCTGCCAAACATACAAAAACAAAAACACTCATTAAAGTCTTTTCTGTGTAGTGGACTTGACTGAGGTGTGAAGCAATGGATAGGATTTACACTGTAGCCAAACAAATAACTAAAGACAGAATATTTGAAACCAAGAATTTGAAAAGTTCTATAGTCTCTTATTTTCGAGGGCTTTTCTTTCTCCTTGTTTCCATCTGTTTTCTTATCTGCCTCCTCCCTCTCAAGAGTAAAAATTTGAAATACCTTCCTTTTCCTTATAAAATTATTTTGTTTTTTAGCTCCTCTACGTCTTCGTACCCCATACTCAGCACACAGACTCTCTTTGTATGTACAAAGATCCAGTTATGTATTCTGCCAAACAACAGGTCATCTAATCTAAGCCTCACCCTGTTTCCCTCCTTCACCTCTTTCTGCAAGGGCAAGGAGAAGTGAAGAAATTTAGTCCTTCAATTGTATAAATGATTCCCTATTCCCACCCCATCTTCTCCATGGAAAAGGCAGAAGTTGCTACATTCAGTTGTGGTTTTAAATAACACTCTCCTCCTCTGCATTGCATTGGCGTGCATTGAATTGCAGCCAGCACTATCCACTTAAGTTTTCCATTTCTGATTTCCAAAACATTCAGGGAAAGCTCGGCCTCAGACCTTATGAATATGCCTAAGAAGAGAGCTCCTGAGGCAGAAATCACCATGCAATCAAAAGAGAGCCTCCAATTCCCCCATTCATATACAAACAAGATAGGTAAACCCCACTTTTGTCCTTTCTTCGTTAGCTCAGTTCTGGGTCTGTTTGGGTTCCCTTTCCAATGCCTATCCTTAAATCCTATGAATTTTAAGAAATAAATAGACCTCAGGAGAGGCCTTTATGGAAACATCTAAATATGATAGAGATACTCTCTGAATAGTTTCTAAATAGCCAGATGCTGGAAGAATATTGCTTCCCACACGGCTGCCATGGTACAAATTTTAACTATTTTCTCCACAGTCATGTACTCACTAGTCTTCGACCCTCGTCTTAGCAAATCTGCCCAGACCCACTCTTCTCCATTCTGGCCCTGCTGAGAGGGATTGCACCATGTGATCCCACACACCTGCCTACAGGTGAATGGATCGTGGTGGATGACTGGCTCAAACTAATTCAATAAGATAGTTTTCCTAGGACAATGGGATAGGACTAAAAGACAGTAGCTACAATAGTCTGAGCAAAGCAGAGCAAACCTCTTAGCAGAGGCAGAAACACAAAGTAGATGCTAAGAGATTTGACAAGAATTCAAACCATTTGGCTTCCAGAACTGGAGAAAGAAATATAGTTCTCAAATGCCACCTAGTTCTTGCTTCCTGGCCTTTGAAATTTCTGACTACTCTACTCCTCTTGCCCTTGGGCTTGGCTGAGAGATCCCATCAATGAAACAGTATGCTGACCTTATTGCTTCAGCTACTTTGTAACCAAGTAAACAGATTATTCTACACAGGATGGAAGAAGAAAATGGAAAGATATTTTTATTTCCTTAATTTACTTACCTACTATTTTCTGGGTAGTGAAGAATTAGAAATCGAGGAGTTTCAATATTATCAATGTTCCTCTCTGATATCCTAGGACCATTAAAAGAACAAAACATATTTTAATAGTGAATGAAATGTTGTCATTGTGAACTTATTCTAGGTAAACAAAGATCTTTCTCAAGAAACTGTATGCTGCTAAAGTATCTCTGAAGGTATTTTGCATGTGTTAACCCTTCAATAGTGAACTTTATTTGAGAGGGCTCCAGAGCAGGGCTTTACAGGATGCTAAGGAATATGCTACTTGTCACTGTTTTCAAGAAATCTCTTTCTGCTCTTAAGGATGAGTGTCACAATAAAACAAACACACAAGCAAACAAGTAAAAACAGACTTGTCAAACATTTCTGAGAAACACGTACCTATTTCAAGAAATGGGGGTAAAATATATGTGTAAAATAAAAAATGTAATGGATTGTGGGAAAAGCCTAAATTAACAAATAAATAAAGAGTGGAACTTTGTAAAGCTGCACATATGATTCTTCATATAAGAAATTTATACCTCTGACTGACAGTGGGGCCACCTAATGCACAAACAAGACATGGTTTAAAGGAAAAGAAGTAGGCTCCACGCTATGAAACAAGCTACTTAAACTCATTGAGCTTATTTCCTTATTTGTAACATGAGGATAACAGCATCATTTACTACAATGGGATGATGTGAGGGTTTGACAATATAATGCAGGTAAAGCACTTGGCACATGCATGGACGTGCTCAGTAAATCTCATAATACTTACTGGTCGTATAGCAGTTGTTTTCTTCATTATAACAAACATATCTGGAAATTCTAGTGTAATTTTCCTAGTATATGAAGAGTCTGATGTGCTGGCTGGAAACTGGCACACAATTTGCCTCTGCTTACCAAGACCACTCCCATTTCTCTCTCTCTCTCTCTCCCTCCCTCCCTCCCTCCCCCCCTCCCTCTCTCTCTCTCTCTCTCTCTCTCTCTCTCTCTCTCTCTCTCTCTCTCTCTCTCTCTCTGTGAGTGTATGTGTAAACTGGTCTGTACTGAATCCTATGGTTTCAGCCATCAAGCTTCAGTTTCCTTGTCATTCTTTAGTTTCACTCACTTTTACTCACTGGCAAGACTAAGAAGCTGTTTTGATATTTTGCTGTCTACACTTTAAAATTACTAGCAAAACAATCAGATTCCTGGACTTCCCCTACCATGTTTATCTCAATCAACCCACTTCACATGAGCCGTCACATAGGCAATCAGATTACAATCGCACTGGATAGGAAAAAGTAACCCAACCTGCTAGTGGAATATTATTGTAATCCTGCCATATTTTATGCTCCTAACAAATTTGCTTTTTTTTTTTATTTCTCTCTTCACCTATAATTTGTGGAACTTTGACAATCTTAAATCATATACCTTGCTCTCAGAAATTTGCTTTTTCTTCCTCAGTTTTACTCATATTTAAAAAACCCACATTCTGGACTTAAAAATTGAGCCGAAAACATTTTTGTTCAAAATACCACTAGCATACCTATCTCAATTAATGTGGAAACACACTGAAGCATCATTGCCTTTACTCCTAAGTGTCCCACCTCTCTTACACTCTCACTGTCACATTTAGAAATCTGTGTGTTTACATGCACATAGTACACAATTCAAACTGTGCAATTGGTCATGCGATTAAAAATGAGCTACTTAGTTGCCTCTCCAGAGACAATCACTATTAATTTCTTGTGATAAATATATACTTTTTAAAAAACAACACAAAATGTAGCATACATTAACATTCTCAGCTAGGACTTCTTGAGAGAATTAAGTTCTCATACTCTAACATATCCATGGTATGTAATAAATTAACTTTTATCTCAGATATCAGCGATGGTATTATATACCATCTATGGGAGAATTGAGGGAATAATGACAAATAATTTTCTCTGTCCCCTGGTTCAGATGAGGAACTATAGTTAAGAAATAGTTTCACTAAACAATCTAGCTTGCAGATTTTATTCATGTAGATCTGCTCTCCTACTACTTACTACTCATCTTCCTTCTTTTCCTTGTTCTTCCTCTTTTACTTTTATATTGAGGTATAACAAATTAGAAAGTATGTGAAGTGCATCAGTCTTAAAAATACAGCATATACTTAAACTTATATATGTTCACACCCATTTAACCACCATTCAGAGTATGATCTAGAACATTTCCATCACTTTAGAATGTCCCCTCATGCTCCCAGAAACAACTTCTAGTTTAATTTCTGTCATTATAAATAGTTTTTCCTGTTTTGAAATGTCTTGTAAATGCAATCATATTTGTATTTCCTTTCTCTCCCTCAACATGTCAGAGAGATTGTCCATGTTGCTGTATATATCAGTTTATTTTTATTGCTGATTATCATTCCATTACATAAACAAATCACTATTCATTCTCCTGTTGATAGGTATCTGGATTGTTTCCATTTGGGGGCTATTTTGAATAAAGCTGCTGTGGACAGACTTATACACGTCTTTTAGTGGATATAGGCACTCCTTTATCTTGGGCAGGTACTAGGTGCAGACTGGGTCAGGAGGTAGGCATATGCTCAGCTTTAGTAAACATTGCCAAACAGTTTTCCAAAATGTTGTTTCAATTTTGCTTATTTGTTTAACAACTGCATAGTATTATATGGATTTGCCATGATTTATTAAAACTATTTGACTATTAATAGTAATATAAGTTGTTTTCAACTATTTGCTATTAAAAATATGTTCAAAATATCCTTTTGCATAAATCATTTTGCACATATATAAATTTATCTATAGAAAAAAGTATAAGAAGTAAATTTGCCAGACTCAAGGACATGCATTTTTAATTTTGTTACATATGAAAAAAATTGTCTCCAGTGTGTTTTAACTAGTACATACACCTTACTGACAATATTTGACAGTGTTTTACCCCATACATGGACTTAGTAAGTCATCAAATGTTTTGAACTTGTCTGTCCCATAGGTATAAATCATGTTTCTTTGTAGTTTTAATTTGAGAGTATCTTATTATAAGTGATATTGGATATCTTTTCATAAGTTCAAAAGCATTTGTATTTCCTTTTCTGTGATTTTTCTTTTAATATACTTTACCCATTAGTCTATTGAGTAGGTCTTTTATTGATTTAGGAGAGCTGTTTTATAGTAATTAGTGCTTTCACTATGATATGAGTTACAAATATTTTCTCCAGATTGCTGCTTGTCTTTTGTATCTGTTAATAATTGAGGAATAATTTGGAATATTTCCTTTACATAAGGTTTCCAAAGCATATTTTACAAAGCCCTAGTCTACCCTTTCTTTTGCCACCCAAAATATGTGTCTTGATCATTATTCATGAATAAAAATAAATTATGCTTTAAATGCATTCTCTGGATTATTAAAAATAATTTTGCCCTAATGCACAACCCAGAGAATTGAAAGGAAGCCTGAATATAAAAAAGCAATTGACAGACATGCAGAACATGAGTATGGCTGGTATCTTAACAATTTTTTCAAGAAAGCAAAAGGCAAGTTACATTCTTAGTAAGATTATGTGTTAGGATCATCTGTTCAGCTTTGAAAAGTGTCTGTGATAATCAGATTCCTCACACTACTCTAAGACAGCAAGTCACAGAGATATGGGCGGTCACTGTGCACTGCTCCCAAATACTTGGTCAACTTAGACTATCTCATAAAATGAGAGATATACCTCAAAATGAGGATTGGTATAAAGAGAGACCTAAGGCATTATTCCAAGTAGTGATATTACAGAGATGCTTAAACTATCAGTCTCAAACTTCAGGAAGATTTCTCCTCACCCACTGACCTCTGCTATTCAAATCAAAATGTTAGAACCTGACGTTCACTTATTTCCTTCCATTAGATTATTTGCACCAGGGACCATTTATTATTTGCATCAGTTTTGTATTCCTGCCATAACTACCACAAATTTAGCAGTTAAAACAGCACCCATTTTTAATCTCACAGTTCTGCAGGTTAGAAGTTCAGGTCACCAAGGCTCAACTGGATCCGCTACTTAGACTCTCTAAGACAGAAATCGAAGTGTGAGCAGGCTACTTTTGGGAAGCTCTGTGGTGGGGAAGTGGGGGGCTGGATCCATCTCCAAGCTCCTCAGGTTGTTGATGGGATTTAGTTCCTTGAGACTGTAAGCCATGGCCCCCATTTCCTTGCTGGCTGTCAGCCAGGAGCTCGTCTCAGCTCTTTAAGGCCACCTGCATTTCTGTCTCGTTGTCCCCTCCATCTTCAAGCCCACAACAGAGCATTGACTCATTCTCTCTGAATTCCCCCTTTCATGGCATCTCTCCATGTTGCAGCTGGAACTGATTCTCTGCTTCTAAAGGCCAATGGGATTAGGTGGGCACAACTGCATCATCCAGGATAATCTTCCTCTCTAAAGGCCTGTAACTGTAATCACATCTGCAAAGTCTCTTTTACCATGTAAGGTGACATATTCAGAGGTTTTGAGAATAGGAAGCAGACATCTTTGGGGGGCATTAATCTATCTAATATATTCTCTTCCTACTTCCTTCTCACCTCTCTCTTTCTCTTCTCTCTTTCCCTCTTCCTCTCTCTCTACTATCAAGCACAATGCTGAGCATATAATGTAAAGAGAACTAAATAAATGTTAGTTGGTTCAATGTTTTTAGAGTGCTTCATCTTGAGGCTTCAGTCTGAATTCTGGGAATATATATTAAAAAGAATTTGTCAGGTGATTTATAAACTCCCGGAATATCAGAGTAGAAAAAACAAAACAGGTTTCTCATCCCCTTTCCCCTGCAACATGAGGCAAAGGGCCTGCCTGGTCTAGGAGTGTGGTTCTGTGTATCTTGGTCTAAGCTCACCTTTGGGGTTGCCTAAGCACCCTGAGGTTGCTGTGCCATGCAAGGCTTGGGGACAAAACCGACAGAACTCTGTGATAATATATGCTAAATTTGGACTCACCAGGGTTTTTAGATAAACAGAAGAATATTAAGCACTCTAGAGAAGGCAATATATTTTTTAAAAAATAAATATTCCATGAGGTAGAAAAAGAACTTTAGATCATTTGAAATGTTATCTGATTCTGGGGTCTTCTTGGTGGAGAGCAAAGAGACATCTTTGCATGAGAATTTTCATCATGATCTACCCAGAGGAAAATTCTTACTGATCTTTGCTGGACAACTGAAAAGACAGATTCTCACCTTTCCTCGAGTTTCACTAACAATTAGTCTTCATTGTCAAATGTTCTCAGTGAAATAAATAATCATCTCCAAATTTCTTGAGCAAAGGTATTTTGACTAATACTTTAGCTCCCACACTTTGGTTTGAGTGAAATAAAAGCACTGTATCATTTTTTTGCAACAATCAAGGACTAATTAATAACCTATAAAAACTATTTATTATATTTGTTTTAGAGAAATAAATATTTACTAAGGTTTTTATGTAAATAATTCTGTCTACCTGTTAGATTACACCTTCCTTAGGCAAAAGATTTATTTTAAATCGAAAAACGTAGTACATAGTGTATTGGATACATGATAGTTTCTTATAAAAATTTTTTAGAATAAAAGCTCAGATGAGGCTCAGAATGGAAGTTATATGTACTGTAACTTGCATACTGTACTGTCTGTTATAACCTGAAACCAGAGACATATTGATGATATATGAACATACTTAATAGTTGAAAGAAATTGTGTTTATATATAGTAAACTTCTGGAATTACCAATACTATGTTGACTTTAGTTAAATACGAATAAACATGAAACCTAAAATAGATCATCTGAATATCATCATCTGCTATTTAAGAGAAACTAAGCAGCAGTAACCATTAGTAACAAAATAACATTACTTAATACAAAACTATTATGCTATAAAATTCAACATCATTTATATTAAATCTCTATGATGAATAATAATAAGAAAAATTCAGGAAAAGGCACATTTCAAGAAAATAATATCTTTTAGGTGTTATTTCAAAAATGATTTCAGTTATGTTCTTCATGGGAAATACACCACCCCCCTGGTCAAAGGCTGTGATTATAGTTTCCATGAAGAGCCAGAGGCACCCACGTCAATGTGTTTGGTGAGGAGCTGATTGAGATGACCCCGTTGTATAGCTCCAAGGCCATACACCTTTTTCTCTCTGTGGGACCAGACTGACTAAATGTGCTCACCAAGTGCATAAAGAAGTTCCCCTAAACAAAACAGTGATTTTCTTATTGCAGCTGAACCTGCAGACTTTCAGAAACCGGGATGTTTCTTAGGTAGAAATATAATCGCCCTTTTATAAAAGCTTTGCATATTAAGGATGAAAATCTCAGAATTATTTCTAAAACATGCACTAGCAAAAATGACAAAGGAATTACAGTTCAAAACCACTGAAGAATTAAAAAAAAATCATCCATCCTGTCACCTCTGATTGTTTATCAGGAGTGCAAAACTGAGACCTTTGACCAAATATTGAGATAATGATTTGATGAGACATCACAGTTTGAGGGCAACTAAAGAAATGCATTTAAGCAGAAGACCTCGCTTACAAATTTTCACACAATAGTTTCATTCCAAGCTTTAAAGTCATAGGATTTTAGGGTTTTATAACTGGAAAAGATTTGGAGAAACTTTTGGTTCAATCTCCTTCTCTTATAGATCATGGAATTCCTATTTCATTTCCTCTAAAAATTTTCCTAATGACAGTATTCTACAGTGACATTTATAACAATCTGACAGCTAAGCAATTTCAGCAGCAGACATGTGTGTGTGTGTGTGTGTGTGTGTGTGTGTGTGTGTGTACATATATATTTTAAGTCATTCTGCAATCACGGTTCCTTTTCTTTGATTTTTTTTTTTTTTTTAAGCTAAAACCGAAGCCATGCAAAATGTTCTTAGAGACTTTGGTATAATTTTTAGTTTACATTGGAAGAATAGGGAAATACTAAATTTTGATGGAACAGTAATATCCTACCTCTGAATTTTCTATTGGAATACATTAATATATGATACATAAAAACATGCATATGTTTTTACATATATATGTAAAAGAGTATAAATTCTCTGGTCAGACAGTCCTTTCAAAATCTATTTCTGTCACTTAATAACTGTGTGTGATGTCAGGCAAATTATTTACGCAGTAATCCTAGATCTGTTAAAATGAGGTAAAGAACTCAACGTATTTTACAAAGTTTAAGGGACATCATGTAGGAGAATGTGCTTAACACAGTACCTCTCAAAACATACCAGCTCAATAGCTACTCCTTTCATTCCTTTCTTCCATCATTCATGTGTCTTATACCTATTACTTGAATTCATTCTACATCATTTCATTATTTCTAAATGAAGTATCAGTGCTGTTCTCCTAACATTTGATTACTTTTGTTCTTCAGATGAAGCCAAAATTTTCTATTTTGAGTGTTTCTTTTCTGAGAGAAAGGTTCCAAACATGGACATTGGAATTACTTTGAAAGAACTCATTCAAATCAAGCTATAGTGCTTTTCTCTCTTGCTTGCCCAGGGAGAGGAATTGGGAAAAATTCATTCGTTTGTCTTCCTGAAGTCTAGTCAAATTAGCATTAACTTTATTTTAACTTTGGCACTAAATTAAACTTGAGCTTGTTGTAGTTAAGCGTAAAAAAAATAATTCTAACACCACACATGCATTCTAAAGTTAAGCTAACTTTAAGCCTAAAGAAAGAAATTACAGTTTGCTTTCTTAATTCTCCACAAATCCTGTGCATCTTTAAAATTGAATATTTATGATTTATTAAATATTTAGTAAAGCTTCATTATTCTGAATCAGTTTAAACACTTTAGACTTTATTTCTGAAGAAAAAATGTGTTCTTTCATTTTTATACATTAAACAGATATTTTACCTACTTAGTGCCAGGTTCTGTGTCAAACACAAGGGATCTAAAAATCAATAGTAATGATTCCCAAAGTCTGGTGATAAGACAAGAAAACACAATGAAAGTCTTACAATACCTCATGATGTGTGCTAAACTAGATGAATGACTATCTTTCTGATCTCATCTGTATTACTCTTTTCTTTTGCTCACTACACTCCAGCCACCTTACCTCAATCACAGTCTTCCTATCCCTTGAACACCTTCATTGATTCCTGCCTCTGTACCTTTGCACTTGCTTTCCCCTCTCTGATAGAAATGCTCATTCCCCTTATCTTTCAATTCCTTGCTTCATTTCATCATTCAGGTCTTAACTTATGTCAGCTCAAAGAGGCCTTCCCTGAATATCCCTTCCCTCACCCTGTCCCCAGCCATTCTTTGCCACATCATGTTTTAAAAACATTTTTCTTTTTCTGAAAATGCCTTAGTTGCTAATTCGTTTACTTGTATCTTGAATTTTTTATTGGAATTGTAGAATTAAGTTCCATTAGGACGGTGCCTGGATCTGTCTTGTTCACTGCTCTATCTCCAGTGTCTAGCACTTTGCCTTGCATGTAGTAAGGAGATGCTCAGTAAATATCTATTGAATCAAAGGCATTGTGCCATGAGGATTAAGTGGAGCCATCAGGGAAGCTTCACATAGGAGGTAACACTTGACCTGAGGCTTAAAATACCCTGTTTAAGATATAGGATTAACATCAAATGCAGACTGATTGGAAGACTGAGGTTTTCACCTTGTGTGAGTGAGTAAATGGAAGTATGAAGTTTTACATAAACAGAGAACAGATTCCAAGGGAGCTGAAAATTTAAGTTTAGGATAAGATGGGTTTATGATGTCTGCGGGCCATGCAGGTAGGGGTGTGCCACACACACTTAGACAAAGGGCAGTAGGTCTGTGTTGGAGACAGAGGTTTCTGCTACTTTTCACCTTGTAGAGCCACCAGGAGAGTTGCCAGTGAACTATTTCTAAGCATAAATCCTTCAGAGACTACTTTATTAAGTAAGTTCATTGTTTTTGTTTGTTTGCTTGTAATTTGCAGCACATTTTATGAAAATTACTGAAAATGTGCTGAAGCTAGACTTTAAAACATAAAGCTAGACTTTTAAGACCTTAAATCTTGTTTATCTCATTCATTTGTCTCATAAAATCTTCCTTCATATACATTGCGAAAATACAGTTCTGTCTAACCTTAAGCTGAAGTATCAAAATTCTTGACTGCTTGGATTCCTGTGGATTTGTTTATATATCACCAACTGTGTGGCTTTGTCCATGTGTGTCCGTAAATCCTTGGGGTGGGGAGATGTTAAAGTAAATTGTGACTTATAAAAAGTTAACAAAAAGAATTCAGGACATTTAAAACTGCAAAACTGGAAAAAGGGAATTTGTCAACAGAAGGAACCAAGACGTTTTTAACCTAAGCAACCAACAAAGAATTAGCATCCATGTGATTTAGAACAGAAAGAAGATTTGCCTCCTTGTCAATCTCTTCCAGGGAGAAAGCATTTACCTACCCGGTTTCTGGACCTTTGGGCCCTCTCTCCCACCAGAACTGGAAGGACACCCATCTGTCAGTGGACTGCTAATTTGAACTTGAGGTCGTGAGGAGGAAGCAGCAGAACTCCACAGAGATGAGAGGAGGAAGAGAGGAGAGTCAAAGCTCTAAGAAGACAGAGTAGACAATGTGGGGAGGAGACTCAGGAATAAAGGTTTCAGATGTCCGTCCCGGATGGGCTCAGTATGTAGGAGGCAACTTGAGACAGAAAATAGAGAAGAACCACCTTGCACCATCCTTTACTCTTGTGTTTTTGATTGTCCAACTCTAAGATTTTTCTCTCTAATGAGTAGCTGAGGCATTTTACCCTTTGAACTCTTCAGGGTATAGTTAAGAGATTACAGCTGGATGCTTTGAGACACTGACCTTTTGGTACAAAATGAGGCAAATTCATGCAAATGAAAACCTGACAATTCTTGGAATAGTCCTGATTTCAGCTTCTTAAGGTGCACATTCTCAGAATTATCAAGGAAGTCTCATGGGTCCTCCAAGTCACAGAGTCAAATTCACTGTTTATTATGATGCCTTTGAGGATCAACAAAAATAAAGCTTTACCCTGCTTTAAAAAAATGGTTAGGACACATTTTCAACTCCAGCAAGGTGTTTAATTTAGAATGGCAGGGCTACATACACAACCAACACTAAGATAAACCTAAAGTATGAAATCTGTACACTTTCAAAAGGGACTGTACCGATAGATATGCAAATGAATACGTGAGGGGTGGGATGGGAAGAGACCCTTGGTTTTTCGGTTTTGTTTTCTGATAATATGTCATTACCAGTATTTGGTGGAATAAGTGGCACATGGCATCATTCAAAAACCATTTGTGAAATAACTTAATCACCTCAAAGAATCACATCTCATTTTAGGAATAGTTTAGGTGCCATTTTTACAAATTGTTTTGCCTGCAGCACCATCTCATTCCTATAAATTTCCAGGATTTATGGGGTAGAAGAAGGAAAATGTGTCTGTGAAAAAGTCAAAGAAGCCAGAGAGGACAGCCAAGAAATGAAAGGAAGTCAAGGAGTGAAGGACTAACCAGTGTCCACTGGATTTGGACATCTGTAGGCCTCACGATAAAACGGGGGAGGCACAAGAGCATGATGGGTAAGAATGGAATTCTGTAGTCAGGCTTTTTGCATTCAAGTCCCAGCTCCACTGTTTACACTGTGCTAAGTAATTGGATGGTTTAACCTCTCCCCACCTCAGTTTCTCATCTGTGAAGTGAGGAACCGATGTCACAGAATTAATACAAGGACTATATGATCTATCTGCCTGCACATGGGGAATGCTTGTTTCAAATGCTATTTTCTGGGAAATTGAGGGCTTTAGGTGAAAAGGAATACAGTCCAATCATGGTTTAGAGAGTCCAGTCAGTTACTAACTAGAGCTGTGATCCTAAATGATTCCCTTCATTTTTCTACCTGCTTCTTTATCTGGTTCTTGTGACTGATTTTATATATATATAATATATATATATATAAAACTATATATATATACATAATTATATACACACACATATATATAAATATATACACATATATATGTGTATGTGTATATATTTTTAACAAGTTAAAAAGGAAAGTACAATAAACGGATGTGAAATTATTATTACTGTTACACGTAAATACCTTTAATATTCTTTACTTGTATATTTCCATGAATTCCAGGGTACCACACCATTTGATGTTTGAAGTTTTTGGAAAGGGTTTACCTTCTTGAATATCTTCAGAAGAAGAGGAGGTAAGTTATCCAAACTTTTGCAAAGAAGAACCTCATTCTAAAGGCAGTCTTCTGTCTTCCAACTAGCTGTTTCTCATTTTGGTCAGCCTCCGCCTTCCATCTCCACATTCCATTGAGTGATCACGTGAGAAAGATAGTCAGGTGAGGTGAATGCCCCAAACTATAACCCTAACTATTTCAGCCTCTACTGAATCTTAGAGTCTAAGGCTACCAAATCCCACTGTGATGAGACAGAATTTCATTCATCTATCAAGGTGCTTGAGCTAATTTCAAAATTAGATTGAGTCTGTACAGAATTTCATCTTAACCACTACACAGTATCAAGGAGTATTTAAATCCAGAGACATTTTTTGTTCCTCCACCTCTTGAATGATAAGACAAGCACTACCTTCATGTAACAGAATGTTATATCTTTTGTTAGCATCTTAGAGCACATTTTTGCATTTCCTGTGTTTTGGAGACTACCCATTGATTACTTTAATCAATTTTAAAATTCAGAATTTCTCAAGGGAAAAAAAATTTTTTTCTTTGTTAGGGCTAATTAGCTAACACACACACATACTCACACTCACACACTGAACTTTTAAAATAATTTCCTTTTACTTGTTTTGGAATAGCATTAACATCCAGTATTATTTTTAAAGCTTTGTACCACCATTCAGATAGGTTTTAAGGCAAGCAGAAGGCTAATTTTTAAATGTGTTTCATATGGTCTGTTTTGCGTGGTCGGATAATCTGGATAAATCTTCCTTTGAGACATTCCTTCCACTTATCTCTTTGTTTCTGCAACAGCCAGCTTGTTCTTCACCTCTAGGAGGGCTAACTTGACTTTTCCAGGGATTTTTAATTATTTCCAGATGTTGGACAAAATACAAGATTGAGAGCACCATGATTTTCAAAAGTTTCTCGCCTCTTACAATTATCCTTTATATTTTAAATGCTGTTTATCATTGTGTTTTATAGAGTGACACAGGTTACAAGTCATCCTATATTCTCTTTCATATTCAGAGTTCACATTTTGCTAAATTTACAGCTATTTTTCCTCCTTTCATTGCCAGTGTCCCCAGTATCAATGGCTCAGTTGGTGTTTCGTGTTCCTTCCTGAGACTTACTGAATTCTCAAATATGAAGGCACTTTTCTGAATTTATTCTTAGTGTGGGTTTCTCAGTGGTGAAGTGGAGAATCCTCCTCATCTGTGGTGCCTTCGGCAGCTGTGTAAATACAGCTGGAAAGTTGCAAGTGGACAGGGTCGACTGTAAATACGTTTCCTTATGTGTTTTGGAATGCTGTTTTGAGAACCATGAACCATGAATTTCAGATGAGCCTCCATGACTGCAACTGTCTTCTTCATATTTAATATGATTTTCTTTGTTTGGACAAAGCCTTACCCTTGGTGAACATATTACTTCTTTTGCCTTTCTATTTTACAATATCCTAAACCTCATAACAAACAGAAATATTACAAATTCTGTTGGCTTCTGAATGTTTGATGTAAGGGCAGTATATTAGTTTGCTAGGTCTGCCATAACAAAGTACCACAAACTAGGTGGCTTAAACAATAGAAATTTATTTTCTCACAGTTCTGGAGATCAGGCTGTTATCAGGGTTGATGTCTTTTGAGGCCTCTCTTCTGGGCTGATAGATGGGCATCTTCTCCCAGTGTTTTCACATGGCCTTCTCTGAGTGTGTGCCTGTATCCTAATCACCTCTTCTTAAAAGGACCCCACTTTATATTAATTACCACTTTAAAGACCTTATCTCCAAATACAGGCACATTCTGAGGTACTGGGAGTTAGGACTTCAACATATGAATTTTGGAGGAGATAAAATTAAGCTTATCATAGAAAGAAGGCACGAGCAAAGGAGATATGTTGATAAAATTACTCAAGGCTTGCTATTGGAATATTAAATGTGAGTTCTACACTCAACACATATAAAATTGAACTCATTATCACCCCCTTTTCCTCACAAATCCACTATTCTTCCTGTATTTTTCTGTTTTAGGAAAGACCAACAGCATCCAAGTGGTCACAAAGCCAAAAACTTGCAATCATCTTGGATTCTTTTCTCCAGCTAATCTCTGGTACTCTCTCAAGCTCCTAGGGCAGCGGTCCCCAACCTTTTTTGGCACCAGGGATCGGTGCCCCTGATAATTTAATGCCTGATGATCTTAGGTGGTGGAGCTGAGGCAGTGATGCTAGTGCTGGGGAGTGGCTACAAATACAGATGAAGCTTCACTCCCTGGCCTGCCACTCACCTCGTGCTGTGTGGCCTGATTCCTAACAGGCCACGGCCTGGTACTGGTCCATGGCCCAGGGGTTGGAGCCCCCTGCCCTAATGAGTCCTGCAATCCCACCTCTCTGGTTTAACTTGACCTCTTCCCTCTTCTTTCCTATGGCCTCTACCACAATTTGGGCCATTCATAGTTCTCATCTGGATTGCTGTGAAAGTCTCCTTCCTAATCATCTACACTTCCTCAGTTCTGCCCCTTCTCCCTACTCAAACACATCTTTGGAATTGCTTTCACAAAAATCTTTCTAGGAAAAAAATTTGTCCATATCACTTTCAGATTAAATTTCTTCAATAGTTCTGTATTGCTTTAAGCATAAAATTCAATTTCTCAGCTCAAGCATGCAATACAATTATTTTCCTTTAGTCTGATTGGTTAAACTTAGGTCACATGCTCATCTTCAGCCCATTATTAAGTCCAAACAATTCAATACACTAATTGGCTGAAAGAATTAGTATCTATTTCTTGGGGTCACCTTCCCTGGGACTTGTGGGTTGTATGGGGGAAGGATGCAGACCAGGACAAAATCAAGGTTTCATCAAGAAAGCGTAGGAAGAAAGAGATAATGAGTGTTAGGCAGGTAACCAGTAATGTCGACTACTCTCTGTTTCTTCATGAAATTTACAGTCTAGTGGTGAAACAGAAAAATAAAGCCAACATTATAGTGCAGTGTGATAAGGACAATCGCAGTGCTCTGGACAGGGCGCACTATGAGCTCCAAGACTTCTTTCTAATCAGACTAGGGGTCCAAAGAAAGATTCCTGAAAGAGGTGATGCTTAAAGTAAACACTCTGAAGAAGGGGAAAAAAGCATTCTGGCAACAGGAATAGCAAGTGAGAAGGCCCAAGAGTCATGCAACAATGACTCATTGAAAAGTCACACGTCATTCAGACTGATCAGAGAGGGACTAGAGATGAGGCTAGAAAGAGAGGTGGGCCAGATCATGATACATCATGTAAGTTTTATTCTATAAACTACCTATAATACCTGTTGGTACCATGTATGTAACATTAACTAAAATGCCAAACCCTGTATACAATTTTACGTAATACAGCACTTTAGTATTATGGTATAAAGCCCAACTGAAAGATGAAGAAACAGACAAATAGGTTAAATAACTTCTCCAGGGTCACGTAAATTTGGCTCTAATCATTTTATACTTAGCCTTTCGCCTGGAACTCAGACTTATGGGACCCAAGCAGTGATATAGATTGAAGATAAATGAAATTGGGGGAATATGTATTTGAGATACAGTTGTATGTATGAAGATACATTTGAGAATGAGATATCTAAAGAAGCTTGAAGAAAAACCCTGCGTTGAAAATGCATCTTCTCCTTTTGACCAAATCCCCTGATGGACTATTCTTTGGTATACGTATCGAGAACAGGAGACAAGGGGCAGGTTCTGACCCAAGGGTCTTCGATCGAATTTCTTAGCTCATGATTTTTCCCTGCCCCTGCCTACAATGTCTTTCTACAATGTCTTTTTCAATTTTCTGAATTTTGTTCATTCTTCACAAATTTAATTTAAGCATCACCCCCTTTTGGAAACTTTCTTTAAACCCCTGGTTTGATTTAGAAAGATGCCTTGACGCTCACACTATACTCTTTGCAGAGCTCTACAATTGTCCTTACCACACTGCACTGTAACTTTGGCTTTGATTGTTTCTGCACCCCCTCATCCTAGACAGTAAATTCCATGAAGATAAGGGAATCACTGAGTTCTTTTTCCTCTTTCCTAAGAAAACCTTGGTTTTGTACAGGCTTCTGTCCTTCCCACATACAGTCCATATGACTCAAAGGAGGCCACCGCTTTTCTATCTCAAGGAATGAATCTGATTGTTTAAGCCAGTAGTTCTTAATAAAGGGTGAGTTTGCTCCTCCGAGGGACGTTTGACAACGTCTGGACATATAACCGGTTGTCACAACTGGGGATTACTACTGGCATCCAGCTGCTAGAGGCCAGAGATGCTGCTAAACATCCTACGATGAACAGGACAGCTCCTCTCTTCTCCACATTCACCTCACCCTACCCCTTGGCTCCATCTGAGAATTATTCATCCAGCTCTCAATAGTACTGAAGTTGAGACACCCTGGTTTAAGACAGTATTTCTGTGACTTTGCTTCCTAACTATTAATGCCCTAAATAATCAATTAGACTGAAGCGAAGGATTGATATTCCACAATTGGGAAAGAGATGAAAGAGATGGACAATAAAGCTGGAAAGTTAAATTGTGGTCACATTGTGGCGAGTTTTGAGTGGAAGGCTTAATACAGTCTTTATTCTATAATGGAACGGTGGGTACCATGATTAGAAAGATATTTTAGAAGAGTGAGCATCTCATATAACCTGCAGGATAGATGTGAAAGGAGCAGAGCATGATGGACAGGAGCACTGTGAGACAGCTATTATTACATCTCCTGAGCGAAGCGACACTGTGTCAAGTTCCTTTATGTCACTAGTGGTTAGCATAGTCTTCTATACCCAGAAAGACTCAAGAATGTTTCTTGGATAGTTGGATTGGTGACCTTTTTTTGGAACACAGTAAATAGACTATGATTCTCACCCAGTATTCTTATTTCTTCAAATTACTGATGTCACCTGTCTGTGGCTAAATGAAGAAAAATTAGCATATAACAAATCCCAAATTTCCCTGTGTTTTGAAAAGACATCTTTGGTAAGTTATACATAAACACTAAAGTTAGTGTGTGCGTGTGTGTGTGTATGTGTGTGTGTGTGTGTGTTTTATTATAGAAGCAACTTTTGAACATATCTTCCTGGGATAGATTTTTCATCCATGTGTCAGTGTCCTCTTAGGTTTCTTATCAAGCTTGACTGAGGTGAATGACTAAGACCTCATTGTTGAGGTTCCCTTGACCAGCTGGCTAGAGCTTCAGACGTGCAGAAGCAGCCCCCAGGCTTCTGTCCTCTTCCACTGCTTCACTTACTACTCTGACCTTCCTTCTGTCATTTTCCTGGAAGGTAAACTCTGACCCTGAAGACAGCGGGGAACTTTGTTGAGTTATTTCTTCCCTTTGTTCCTAGCAATGGCTCCAAAGTTGTCTTTTTTTTTTGCAGGAAAATAACTGTAATATTTTAGATTAATTCAAGGAAGCTCCTTGCGGGCCCCTTAAACATAACACCCACTGGCAATCTAATAAGTATATGCTGCTGCAGTGACTTTTACAGTGTGAAAAGAGGATCTATAGTCCTAGCAATAAGCTTATAGAGAATTTACTCTTTAGAATTAAGAATGTAAAATATTACTTTTAAGGTGTGCTAGTTCCTTACCCCCAAAATACTAAAATTAAAAAATAAGGCATTCTATAAATGTTTTTGTAAATTCCCCTTCCTCCTTTCCTTTGACTGTTATTATAGAAAATATTGCCTTAATGA
>CM053501.1:38231819-38287492 GCA_028627145.1 Eidolon dupreanum
TTGCTTCGCTCGGGACAGGCACATAAAAGGGAAGGCGGCTGCGGCCCATCGCCGTCCTCTTTCCCTCAGATGCCCTCTGCCGCAGGTTTATTATTACAGTACGGGCCGCGCCGCCTCTCCCCGCGGCCCTGGCTGGCCGCCGGGCTGTGGAGCGCCCTGGCCGCCTTCACGGTTGGCGCACCCCCAAACCGCCTACTCCGCCTCCTTATTTGTCTGAAAAGCAATCGCACGTCGAGGCGCAGAGCCCGCCAGGGCCGGGAGAGGCCGGGCCGGTGTGCGCGCGCTGGGCTCGGGGGGCGGGGCCCGGGCGGCGCGCCCATCTGCGGGCCCTTTTGTCCCCCAGGGGCTCGGCGGGCTCGGTGGGGAGGCTCAGGGCGCCAGGGGTGCGGGGTGCCTGGGCGCGCGCGTTGGCCGCTCGCCGACGGGGCCCCGAGTCACCGATTCCTGCCGAGTAAGCAGTCTGGCCCCGCCGCGGCAGCACAGTGGCAGCAAGGCTGGGGCGCTGGCGCCGTGCCAGTCCCATCAGAATTAGCTCATTGTTCACTAGCACACTAGCAGCAGCAGCAGCAGCAGGAGAGAGAGACAGACACTGACTCAGAGACACTCTCAGAGAAAGAGAGATACACACACACACACTCACACACAGTTGAAGAGAGAGCGCGAGGCAGGGAGACCTTCCCCTCCTTTTTTCCAAGGCTGCACTTAAGTGAAGCCGGTTTAGGTTTTGTTTCCCCTTCCCCCTCCTCCCTCCTCTTCCTCCACCCCTTTCCCCTCCCCCTCCCCTCCCCTCCACTCCCCTCCCTTCCCCTCCCCCCAGCTGTCTTTCTTGCATGATGCCCTTTTTCATCCACATTTGTGTTTCAGGTGTAGAGAGGAGAGAGTGAGCAGGGAGCGGGGCTTTTGTCTGTAAGTATATGCCATTCCCATCCCCGGCCGGGAGCGCTGCTTTCTCTTTTGTGTTGATTCCTTGCTTTTGCTCTTAGCTGGATGGACCCTGCAACCCTGCAGAGTTCATGCTTCTTCCCTCAAAATTTTAAAGAGCTGAAGCGTGTACCTTGGAGAGATTCTGGCATTTTGGTCCTGCTGCATTAAAGCTGGAATTGAACTTGGGCTGCTTTTTTTTTTAAATGTACAAGTTAAGAGGGAGAATTCTTTGGGGGAAGGGGTGGGGTTTTCTGCCTGTTGGTGCAGTTAATTTTTGTTCTTCGTGCTCGTAAAGCATTGTTAGGAACTGTTTTGTTTCTTTGCATTAAATGCACTTTTGGGGCATGCGCCCCCCCCTTTATCAAGTGAATTTGTGTCCTCCATCCTTACACAATTTATTACTCTTTCTACGCTACTGCTGCCGCCAAGGGTCTTTTTGGGCATTTGATCTTGCAACACTTTTTTTCTACCTTTTCTTATAAAGCAGTTGAACTTTGTGGGAGGAAGGGAGGGCTTAAAAATAAATGCTTTTTGCTTGATGATGATAATATGATTTGCATTTATATATATATATAATAACATTACAGGAAAACTCTAAGAGCTTATGATACCCTTTTAGAGAACTTTTATTTAGTTTCTCCATTCATCTTAATTTTTGTCTTAACAAAGAACTGTGCTCTGTTGACTTAAAGGTTGAGGAGAAAATCACTGCAGCATATACATTAATGTTGATTTGGTTTAGGGAGAAGGACATAATGTATATTCCTGACTCCCTCCCCCCCCACCCCCCAGTGTAGTTTTTTTTGTTTTTTTTTTTTTTTAACACGGAAGGTTATGTAATGCAGTGCCATTTCCAAAAATATCCACTCTGAGGCATTACACTACACGGGTGGAAGGCTGATTCCTATTCTGCTGTCTTGATTGCAAATATACTGCCAGTAGTATGTCTGGGAACAAAGAGCAGCCAGAAAACAATCTATTTTTATCACTTGGTTCCACTTTTAAGTTGCTAAACCTTTTGAACTGCAATTTTAAAATGAACCGATTGCTAAGAATAGCCCAGGACTCTACAAAGCCAGGTACCAAGGATTCCTTTGTCCCCCATTTAACCATATAGACCTCTTGCAAAGCTCTTTCAGAAGCTCCAGTGGTAACAATAATTTGCCTGTAACTTAACCACAGAAAATGGTTATTTATCTGTAACCTTTAAGCAGGCATTTTTTATTTGCTGACCTGTGGTGAGGCAATTTGTCTACTGTATTTAAACATATTTTGCAGGTTGGTCTCCCTGGACTGAAGAAGGGAGGGTACAAGGCCAAGACTGTTATGATTCTCAAAATGGTAAGAATCGGTCATCAGAGGAGATTCTCAGTAGCTTCTTAAAAGTCTTTATTCATATAAATATCAACGACCCACCACCTTCATCTCACCTCAAACCTTTATTGTTCCTACACCATGTGACCTTTAAATGGTTCTATCTCCAGCATGTGGGAGCTTTGCAGTATAGTAATTTATATGAATTAGATGTGATGAATTAGATCTTTTGATTTTCCAATCATTTTGAATAGAACACTGAAATTCCTTTTTCAGAAGTGAAGATTTATTTAACTCGAACAACAGAAACCATTCTGTTCTTTAAGAAGAGTGATGTGTTGTGACTTGCATGGAAAGGGTGACAGCAGAAGGGCTCAAACAAAGCAGTGGGTCTTGTATTAGTGATAGCCAGAACTTACCCAAAAAGTAGGGGTCTGTGTCCAACTAATCAAATTGCTATAGTATCTGCTATCCTTAAGAACAATATATGAAGAACATGGACTTTTATAGTAATACACTCTGTCAGTTGTATCTCAGTTATAATTAGCATTATTTTTTGTTGGTTTATAACCTTCATTTATGAGACATCTGCTCAGTTTTAGAAGCCATGCATGCTTTCCTCTAAATGAAAATGTAACTATTTCTGACAGGCATTATGATCCACAGAAAAAGCAGTTTAGTGTTTGATGCCTGATTAAATAAAGAAATAGATGAAAAACACATTAAATACAGCTGAGTAAGTATATTAATCTTCTATGAAAAAATTTCCTCTTTGGAAAAAAGTTGAACTAAAAAAATAGAAATGTCATGAAACTTTTCAGATAAGTACAGCATGTCCTACTGCAGATGTTTATACTCTTTAAAACACCTCTTTGTCACTTAGAATGTGTAATTTCCAAATTTAGTTTTAGTTTTTCCTTTTTTTAAACGAGGGTGGAATTTAATGAATCAATTGAATCTGATATACTTGATGTTTTCTTTGAGAACAACCCAAGTATAAGCTTCCAAGTAGAAAAATGAATCAGAAGCAATTATATGAGTTCAGTTTGAATCCTATTAACAAGTAGACTCTTTATTTTTTGTGTATTCTTCACCTGTCATTTCAACAGGTGGGTTATGAAGCACCAAATAAAATAGCTGTTGTTCAGACTTTCATAATAATCAAACTGAGGAACTTGTGGTAGAAGAACAAACGGGATGAACAGAAAATTAAACTGATGAATGGGTTTTGTATAAATAGTTCCTAACTTCGTTTTAAATTCCTAATTAGCCATTGTCATATAGAGTATCAGGATGGTAACAAAATAAAGTGCTACAAAGTATTTTTATTTAATTATCTTTTCTTATGATGGGCCACATTACCTTGCCTTCTAGCTCTGTATCCCAGAACCTTACTCTCTGTGTCACTGTAGATAGATCGTGAAGGTCCATGTATGTTGTAGTATGTCAGGTAACCAGTTTGTTTAAACATAAATTTGACCACAGACTCTGCCAAAACTGGCTCTTTAGATCAAACTCAGAGTAAATACCATGTTTCTGTAGTAGTGAGTGGAACAAGCTTTGCGGAAAGCACGCATATCTGCCAAAGCCAAGAATGATGAAAGTTGGAACGATTTGAATGCAGAAGAGCAAATTCAAATTATCATTACATGTTGTTAATTTTTTACAGTTGCCATTTATGTATGGTGGCAGAATGAGAAATCACAATTTGTTGCTCTTGGAAGGATTTTTACTCATGGAAAAATTCTCACAACTTTTTGGTGATCCTTTCATCAAGATGTCAGTCCCTTTTGGCACAAGCCCATTGCCTGAAATGAAACCACTGACAGTTATTGTCTGTGGGTGATTCCAAGTAACTTTCTAGCAATTCTCTTATTCCGGGAGGTCTGAACTCTTAAAAATCTTTGCACATATTAATGTAAAAAAAGTTTCAATATGTTTTTTAAAAACTATTATCAGAGGTGTTTTGTTGTGCCTCCTCTTTTTTCTTTCTGATGAAATGAAGTTATTTTCTTTCCTTGATTAAAACTAAAATTACTTTGCTGATCTGTAACTGGCATACTTAAAGCCTTAGCCCACATACCATAAAAACTGCTGCTGGGGAAGCAGTAGATTTAACACCTGGCCACCTCTAGAAAATATATAAACATGCCCTTTCTGTTAAACATGTTATTCCATTTACATAATTTAAAAAACTAAAGAGGATCTAATTTCAGTGCATTTAACCTGTTTAGTAAAGGGCTTATTCAAATACAAATTTATAATCGGCTCATTCCAGTAAAAGAAATTAATTGGTAGACTCCAGAATTCAAAGCAGAATGAATCAATATCTAGACATGTTATATACCCTAAAATGGTGTTTCACAACAATAATTTAGAGATTCACTCATGAATCTTGGAGTGACCCTAGGGTTGTGCAACTCAGGAATACTGTTTAAATTTTAATTTTGAGGAGTTTGCCATATCTTTTCAATAACTCATTCCCCAACTTTTTAAGTTTTTTAGTAAGCATTCCTTTTTCCAGTTGCCCACCCCCCCACCCACACACACTGCTTTTAACACAATTAGCAAGATACTGTGAGTGTACAGTGATCCTTTCTTTAATTTATATTTGGCTTTTTGCTATATTTTAATTTCTAAGGTTATATTTTATATGGGTCTGGTATTTTCTTAGGTGTTTTATTTTAAAGGCACTTGCTTTAGATAAATCAGTAAGAAGAAAATACTTAAGAACAACGTGCAGATGGTCTTACTGAATAGTTTGAATAAATAAATTTTAGAATCCAATGTCAAGGTTAAGTCCTGATTTTCAACATGCCTACCCTCTGGGTAAACTTGCCTCTGAGTGTGTTTGTGCATTAGACTCATGTTTTAACAAAGACTTAGGAATTGAAACAATTTAAGTACTCTCTAAGGCTGATGCTGAGCTTTTAAAAAAGATGAGTTGACTCCATTGTACCGTTCATAGAGCTCTGCTTTCTGTAGTCTGTGAAGTGGCATTCATGGGTTTACAAGGAGACTCTTTGAATAATCTCTCCATTAACATAAGGTTTTCCTGTTTTAAAGAAAAAGACAAAGGTTGAGGAGGGATGTGGTCCTATTGGTAGCTGTGCCACTGGGTTTTGGAATGTAAATTTGCAAGTAGTTCACAGCGATTCTTGATTGTGGAGATGCGGAAGAGTACCTAAGAGGGTAATTTTATAGGGCACTATCTTCTCTTTCAGCACATCATAATGGGGAGAGTTGAGGAATTAGTAGGGATGGGCTGGCTGTCAGGGTTTAACCCTAGTCCAGCTTCCTTTTGAGCTATATAGATAATTCAAGCAGGAGAAGGTGTTTTAGCAGAAATTGCGGAATAAACAGCTATTCAAAGTATTGTTCTATTTTAACCCATACAGTTCTTAAGAACTTGTGTGTAAATCAGATCATCATAAATACACAGAAGGAAATCACTTTATTTTAAATCTTAATATGAATAATTGTAAAACAGGAAAATAGGCTTCTAAAACTAAACTAAATGAATAACCTC
This sequence comes from Eidolon dupreanum, assembly GCA_028627145.1. NCBI lineage: Eukaryota > Metazoa > Chordata > Mammalia > Chiroptera > Pteropodidae > Eidolon > Eidolon dupreanum. Next base: position 38,237,587 of record CM053501.1, read on the forward strand.
CAGATTATTAGTTTCATAAGTTAAGCATTCATTTACATTAGACTGTTGGGGAGCCTTGAGGTGAAATACTGTGACTTCCTGGGTCTTGCACATATTTTCTTCGTGATGTTTCTGGCTGGAAGGGTTTTTAAGGCCTTATCCTCATAGGCAAAGTGAAATGGAGGGTTGAGATAATTATCTGAATAATTATGCTTTAAAAAAACTTGATTTTGTCTGATTCATCTTGGTTATTTAAAATGTTACTAGAGTGATATAGGAGTGGGAAGGATTTGCCTGAATTACTTGAATAATTCCTTTGTTACACAGGAAAAGACCAGGGACAAGGAAATTTTATCAGCAAATCCAATTAGGATATATCAGAGGAAAATGTATTGAATATACTTGGACTATGTCACCTTGGTTGATGAAGATGTATTAGAAGATTCCAATTTTAAACTTCTCCTTTGCTTTGAACTGGAAAACAGGTTACCCATAAGTCTCAGCCCACAGCTGTAGAAATTATGGTTGCTAAAAATATCATTTATTGGGTCTACATTCATCAGAAATGGGTATTTCTAGACATATTTTGATCTAGGGACAGCTTCAAGAATTTCTCATCTCAGTGGTTTGAAAAATAGCAGTGATCCTGAAATTGATCTGTTAGTGCATGACAAATATGAGCAGCTGTAATGGTTTGGGACTTAAGCATTAACATGGCTCTCTACTAAATTCTAAATATAAATTCAGATATTAGCAATGGCTTGATATTAACCTGGGTATAACACTAGTCACATTCTCTTGCATTATTTGTTAGTGGGATCATATGCATTTCTTTCATTGACCAACTAAATTATAGGCACCTAGAGGGTTTATAAAGTTCATATACTGTGCTTAATAAAGTGTTAAATGTATGTTAGAAGTGCAAAACTATTTAGTTTATGCATGCTAATATCTATTAAGTTGGACTTTTAAAATTCGTCCTGATTGGCTTAATCATGTTTAGTTTTGGTGAACTAGAATTCATGTGTGTCCTTACCTTCTAAAGATCTAGGAAATTGAAGTGAATGTATTTTAGTTTTCACAGCAAGTTTTTTTTTCTATAATTTATTAACAGTAGAAAAAAAAATGTGGTTAAGCCATAAAGCCACTTGCCAAAAAGAGTGACTTGCATCTGTTCACCTTTACCAGCTTTTAGTGCCACACTCTGAATAACTCGGTGAGATTCTGCCTCTTGAAGTGTGATCCAGCACTGGTACTCAAAGCTCACGGCAACTTTTCCTGCAGCCATAAAATTCCCCTCTAGGATCTAGGACAAGCTTTCCTCTCAGTGTTAGGACTTTAAAGCCCTCACTGATTTCCAGTGTAATCTGATTCTGTGATATTATGAAGATGAGCCCAAGAACACAAAGGTGCCATGTCTGAAAGTATTGAAGAGACTGAGAAGAGTTGGTGGTAGGTTTATGCATCTATTCCCATGTCAGTTGAATAAGGTATTTTGTGAGATTTTTGAGCATTTTATTTGTACTTAGTTCTTTGAATTATAGAAAGTGCATACTTGGCCTGTGCTCTCAGTGGATTTATGTTTTAGTTCTGGAAGGAAGACTAACATGCATGACAAACTTAACAAACAATGTTATACAATATAATCTAGTACTAAATCATAAGCTGCAGAAGAGTGCACTATTGAGGACTGGGGATTATAGGGGAAAACTTTTTTTAAGGAGGTAGAAATTAAGCTAGACTCAGAGATGGCAAATATATGGCCTCCAGCGGACCTTTACTTCCCTTGCTCTTGACTCCTTCGCAACCCCCTCCTCTACATTCTCAGAATAAATGAATAAAGTGGTGCTTTAGCTGTGAGTAGTTAAGAGGAGTGGAAGCATCCTCTATGGAGTCACGTTGCTATACTGAGAAATATGCTGACTAGGAATGCCATCACTAACTCCTGCTGCACCTATGGCAGACGTTGCTAATCAACCTTGACAGTCATTATTTATCCTGAATATAATTTCAAGATCTTCAGCATAAGGTACCATTAACTATTGATTGAAATTGGCACAAAATTTGAAGCCTAAAAGTAGACTATTTGCTCCTTTAGAGCAGGTACTATGCATTCTTAGGCTTTTTATCCCTAGGGTTTAGCACCAGTCCTTAACAAATATTGAGTAAATAAAGAATTAAGAATATTTGGGTAGATTCACATGAGAGAGAAGTGTATTCTAGAAAAAGGGAATGCATTATAAAGGTATACTTGCAAGAGTGAGCATAATGCATTTTTACTGCAGTAGAGAAAGCCCTTGTCCATTTAGGGTCTATGTGCTGTCAAGGGCAGACCTCACAAACTAGTCCAAGGAGTCAAGAACTTGATGTGTTGAGCCATAGGAAGCCACTGATCTGGTATCTTAGAAGTGGCCTGAGGCTCTCGTTCCAGCCGGGTCAGGTTTTTGCCTTTTGATTGTGCCCAAAGGGAAAGAGCACACACATACATTTTCTGGTTAAATGTAAGCTTACTTTATTGCTGTCTCTCACTCCCCTTGGGCTTGGGTGGAGTGATGGAGAGAAGAAAGATCCCTAAGCAGAAAGAATTGGGAAGGAAAGGGGAGCACACTTAACCTCTTTCTTTTGAGAAAATGGCAGCACTCCCATTGACAAACCCTAGCAGTTCAGAGGTGTCCTCTTGGCTGGAGAGGGTGTTGCTCCTGTGCCAGCTGCCCGAGAGGAGGCACCTCACTTCCCTTCTGTGAGGCTAGCTGGGTGTAGCCATGTATTTATTAATCAGTTGCAACCACAAGTACACAGCTGGTTCTCTCTAATTCTTCCTGATTAGCCAGACATACTTATTCAGAATTCAAGCCAACACTTACATCATCATAATAAAATTGTTTACAATTTGAGGCCTACAGGCTTTTACTAATTTGGTCAATAATCTGGTGACCATCTAAAGGGAATCTCATCACATTATATGCAAAAGTTGAAGAAAGCCAAGAAGAGCAAGAAGGATTTTTCTGGAATTTCTTCTGGATACAGCACAGACTCTTAGCTTAGAATGCGTCAGGTGCAAGATTTTCAACATGAAATGGTTTCACTAGCTCTTTTTAGCCCCTTCAGATGAGGCTGACTTATCACTGAGTCTCTCAAAAGTGACATAAGTAAACATTGCTCCCTGAATTCTTTCTCCTGACTCCCACTTCATAGTTTCAAAAAAATTTCTTTTCAACTACTGTGTTTAGACCTTTGTAAATTTAATTTTTGTGGCTGGGCAGCCATACCAGGAACTATGTGAACTAATACTTTATTTCTAGCCACAGTGGAATTTATTTTCTTAGAGGAAGCAGGCCACTTGTTATTCTAATGTGTCCCAGGAGTCCCTCCTTCTGTGCCTCTGCTTACTCAGTCCTAGAAAGAATGCTCCTCCTGACGAAATAGTCATTTTTCTAGACCCTAGTACATCCAGCAGAAATAATCACATGCTCCTTTGTACACTTATCACACTTATAGTGTTCTAGCTGTAGCTGCCTTATTTCTGCGGGTTTTTCCTACCCTCCAGGATTAGAAACTTGAAGCAAGAACCTTGACCCTTAGTAACTCAACATCATCTCTCTTTGGTAGCAGTTGAGTCTACGGTGCCTCATTTTTTTCCTTTTTCTCTACCAGCAGGATGGTGAATTTAGATGTGGAAAAGTTTCATCATTGAGAGAGAACTCTAGTGAATTTGATTAGCGTTCTCTTTCTACACTGTGGAAGAAAACCCTAACCTTTACCGACATGCTCTAGTGGGACCCTGGAACAGATCCCTTATCCATGAATCAGTCCGATAACTATTGCAGAACCTGTCCAGAATTTAGCACATCCTTAGTGATCAATGAATGTCTGTGGAATAAAAGTAAGAGTCAGTGGTCATGGATACATGGAGATCTGTTTGTTTGTTTTTTTTCTGGGCAGAACCAGGTGGCTCACCTTGAGATTTACAACTAGTAACAGCCCATCACTTTGCAGAATTGTGACAGTTCCAATTATAAAATATTTAAACACAGATTGTGAATTTACTACTGAAAAGTCCCTTTCATTGAACATTTAAGAAGGCTCAATGTTAGGGACGTAGGGAGGTGGGGAGAGTTAAGTGAAATCTAAGCACACTACAAAAACAGTTCCTAAATTCTGTATTCCTTTCTTTTACACTTGTTTAGACATAAGCCGTCCTAAGAGTGTCTAGAAAGTTAACTTGGTCTGGTCTGCTGAAAGGGGAATCTCACTTCGGGGTAGATTCACACATCCAAAACATTGGCTGTGGAGTGCCATTATATACTAGGTTATTAATGTTTTTCCAGCAGTTTTGCAGTTTGTCTCAACAATCTGAGGTAGTCATGACAGTAGAGTGTAATCTGCTTTGGTTTCATAAAGCAGTGAAATCTTCATAAATAAAATTTTTGCTTCGTATTACCTTAGAATGGTTTCCAATCTAAGCTTCTTGTCTTAAATGTGTTAGGATTATCTAGCTGGAGATATTTTTAAATCTTTGATTTTAGACTGTTTTATTTTCATAGACTAAAATACAATTGTAACTCGTGTTCAAAAAGGAGGAAGAAGAAGAGTTACATATGAGAGTGTGGCCAATGAAAGGAAGGTCTGTCTATTTTAAGCTGAAATTGGGAATCAGAGCCATTGATTGGAAAGAAAGGGAGAAGAGCTGAATAGTCATTGCCAGTAAAAAGACGAGCCAGAGACTCATACCAATAAGTAAGAAAACAAGAGAGAGAGTCATAATGTGCACAGAAGTTTTGGTGCGGCTGCCCGGTTCTAGCTCTTTTCCCTTCTCCCCTCCCAGCCAGTACTCAGATCACCATCACACACCACTGTCCTTTGATGACTGGGGCAGGTAACAGCCTTCCTGTCTGAATTGTGTTTGATATCATTCCAGCAGGGAAAAGTACTGTAGTCCAGTAGCTGAACAGGGAGACAGCTACACAAGTCACTGTGTTTAAAATGGGTCTAGGTGTTTTGAGGACACTTTTAATGGATAAAGGCAGTGTCGGACACAGACGCGTTCTCAGACAGGAAAGAGTAGAAATCAGGAGAAGATATTGCATCTTTGGCAGCCCACATTCAGAACTCTCAAGGAAAAACTATAGTCAGTAGTTAGATGGATAAAACCTATTGACTAAGATACTTATAAACATGACCCAAGTAATAAGAGATTGTTACTAAGTACTATTTCATGCCCTTTACAAAGTCGTGGTAGTGGAAGTTACCCAAAGGCTTAGTGCCTATGGCCATGCCACCCTGAACATGTTGGATCTTGTGTGATCTCAGAAGCTAAGCAGGGTCGGGCCTGGTTAGTACTTGGATGGGAGACCACCTAGGAAGACCAGGTGCTGTAAGCGTTTTTTTAAAAAGGCTTAGTGGGACCATGACCTAAAAGTCTGTTCTTTGAACATTTGCCAGGCAGTTGCTGAACCTCAGTGTATCAGTGTAGGGGGCGGAGTCGGGGGGAGGGGGCAGGGGGGAGGTGGTGGCAGCCCATGGTTGAACGTTTAGTTGAGTGCCTGCTGCATTTTAGGGACTCAGTTAATACTGGCCGAAAGAAGGACTACTGTGTAGGAAATGGACCCACTATTTGAAACAGGCAACATCAGGGATTTTCAGTTGGTGTGGTTAAGAGAATTAGAACTTGAAAAGATGAATTAATTAACTAGCCCACTCCTTTTTTGAATAGATGTCCCAGGATTTGGTGGCTTAGTTTTAAAAACACTTTTTTTGAAAAAAAAGTGTCTGCTTCGTTGGCACTTCCAAACCAAACTAATGGGGCATACTCTTTGAAAAGATGTTCATTCTATAAGATTGAAAGCTACCTACCAAATATTTAATACTTCACAGAAAGTAAGTACTTAGTAAATATTTTTAGATTAATTGATTGGGTAATTGAGATTATATACCCGACCAATCCAATTAATATAGCATCAGAAATTCTGCCCACATCTTCTCTGAGCCTTTCTCATCTTCATAATTTTGATTCTTAATTACCTGTATTTGTTTCCGAAGTCTGGATGCTCTGGACCATAACTGAATCTCCATTTCATGCTGCCCTGTGGAGACTTGGGTCTAATTATACATCATAAATGCCCCTGGCCTTGGATATTTTGCTCGTTTCTTGATAATAGAATCTTAAATTGTTCTGATCTTATTACCAAGGTCTGGGAGCCAAGTCTCCACATCTTTTCATTTCATCTTCATTAAGCCTATTTCTTTCTTTCTTTCTTTTTTTTTTATGAGGACTGCTTTTTAAACTTTAATTTTATTTTATGAGGCTTAACTGTCTACACTGTCACAATCAATTCAATCAGAAATTCAATTAAATTTGTTCTTTGGCATCATAGGAATAATTCATCTGATAATTAATGTGAATTTTTACTAAATTGATCAGCTGTTCTTATGTTGTTTAGACAAAGCCAGAGGAGCAACACGACTTTGACTGTGATTAAGTGCAGTACTACACATGTAATCTGAAGATCAAATGCACTTACCTTGTTATTTACTACCTGGTATCTTCATGATAATAATAACTAATGATTGGCTTGTTACCCCATCTCCATTTTTCCATTTTTCTGTCTTTACAACTGTCTACATTTCTACTACATTAATTAAGAGTTTCCAAGTAGAGTCAGGTTAAATTTGTTTTTCTTTCTGAATTACTATTCTTAGTAGTTTACACACTGCCTTTCTGGTCTGATAAGTGTTTCCGTTCTTTCTCTTCAACTCGATCACTTTTTACTTTTATGTAGTACATGGTTTGTCTATCTTCAGATCGTTGATCAAGATAAAATTTTAATTCTCCTGTAAGCAGTTTGTTTCTAAATTGACTGCAATTTTGAAAAGTAAACTTATGGTGAACATGTTTCAATTGCATCTCATGAAAGAAAGATATTCTGAATTAGATTGTCCATTGCTAGGCCATTTGAGAAAGTGTTTGAGAGTGCACTTGGGGGTTGTAGTAAAACGATTTGGCTTCTCAGCAAACACCCTTTGTAATTAGCTTTAGTGATTACTGGATATTTGTATCGTGCTGAACATTTCCTTCCATGGAAAACAGAGAAAAAACAAAACTCTGATAACCAATGTTGCTTGGGTTTAATTAGATCCAGAATCCTAATGTAGCCAAGACGAAGTTGCTGCTCTAAGAGCAGTCTTTCCTCAATAGCTATACAACACATGAACACGGAGAAAACCCTCTGTGCCCTCAAACAGTGCTATTTTTGTTTGTTTGTTTGTTTGTTTGTTTGTTAGGCAAATTATTTTTGAAAGGCAGCCATTTATCAGAAACACAGGTAGCAGAACAACATATATTTTTGAGAAAATTACTCTTGACAGTAGGTGTCAGAAGTCCATCTAAAGTTCATCACAAGGGCACTAAGCAGAGATGCTCAACAGCTGGGTGAATTGAAAACTGGCCCCAGCACTCAGGGACCTCATGACGGCATGTCAGGTGGCTTTGGGGAAACAGATCGATATTGACAGACTGTGTTCTATTAGAGGAGAAACTGGGTTTGCATCTTGTCCCCATTTTTTTGCTTTTGTGACCTTGGGCAGGCTCCCTGACTGCTCTCCCTCAGCATTCTCACCTAGAATGGTGAGGATGACGATAATGACAGCTAACCAGATCCACTTACTTAATGTGCCTGATCCCATTGCCAGCACTTTACATATACTAATGCATTTCATTCTTGAAACGGCACTGAAAGGATTAAATGAGGGCACCTGGAAAACATGCCTAAAATTTAAAAAATAATAAAAAACTCTATGTGCATTTCCACAGAAAATTGTGGATCCCCAACTTACACACTCCGCCTGTGTGGATTCCAACAAGTCCCGTGTATCACTCAGTTCTCTTCTGTTGGAGTAGTATAGTTTTGATGATTGGTTTGCAATGGAAGAAAGACAAAAAGCTGAGGTCGAAGTATTCTCCTTCTGGAGGATTCAGTCAGGACTTGGAATGAAGGTCTGAGTTTCCATTACTGTCTTTTGCATGTCAGTTAGCGTATGTGATCCCTTTTCCAGGGAACTTAGCCTCCTAACTTGGCATTCTTTTTGCAGCTGTCTTCACAACTCTTGAGATGTTTATTTCTTCTGTGACTTTCCAGCCCTGAAACACCTTAGTGATTTGGTTGGCTGCCTTAGGTCTTCCCTGCTTCCCATGGTACTGCCTGGCTGAGCCCTACTAAGAAGGCTCCTCCCAGTAGAGTTGAAAATCCAGGTGGTATACAGAGCACAGCCATCCTAATCTTATTCTGTTCCTCTTGTACTTGTAGCTTTTGCAGTTTTCATAGAGGACAGTTTATTGGAAGCCTTTTAGTGGCCTCTTTGTGACCTGAGCACTTATAGCATGAGGATGCAGATCTAGCTATGTTTTTCCTTTTTTTTAAAACCAACCTTTTTAAGAGATAATCAACTAGCCTCTGATTTAAACTAATTTTAATTATATCCTCCCACAACAGAAACTACTTTCTCTCCAAATTTGATGATCTGTTATGGTGCTGTTCGATGGTAAAGATATGTCCGGTCTTTAAGTGGCCAAGACAGTGCAAGACAAGCACTGAACTGTGAAATGACTTTTACTAAGTGCTAAGGGGTTTGCCGCTGCCAGCAAAAGAGAGAGGGTGCACTGATGAAAAGAATGAGTAGTTTCTTTTGTAATGAGCGCTTTGGGAGAAAATGCACACTTCTGGAAAACTCAGTCTTGCACATGTCAGCAAGAGGAATGCTTTGAAATGTCCACAAACTTCTCAAAAGCGACTGGCTATCTCATTATCCACTTAGACTAAGAAAAATCCAAAATCCTTATATCTAGATAAAGATATACCTATCTCACTGGCCTTTTATTGAGGGCTTTAACAAAAGACATCTGATTTTTGAAGACTTGTTCTTCCATGTTGCTGGTAAAAAATTTCATAAGATTTTAATGGATAACACGGTAATTTTAGGATAAGAGGGGAAAAAATAGCATTCTTGGTGAATAGAAATCAGACGTCTTATAGTTCTTTGAAGGTGAAACGGAGCATACCTAAAATTATTCAAACCAGCTAATAAAAGCAAGTCGAGATGTTTCCTATTAACCTTGGAATGTGCTTGGAAAAAGTCCTGCTAACTCCAGATGTCCACTATTGGAAAGCATATCAACAGCAGTACTCTAATTTGTGGCAGAGAATACTGTTCAAAAATTCACAAGTGCAGTTTAGTGTGTCAGGGCACAATACTGTTTTCTTCTTTTCTTCCCTCCTTCTCTTTCACCTTAAAAGTAGGAGAAACATTACAAAATGTAGTGTTTTTAATCTCTTGATTGCAAATGAAAACCAATTTATATAAAGGAATAAGGTGGTCCAGACTTGGAACTCAGATGTGTTAAGTAAATATTTACTCTGGTTCCACTCCAGGGAGGTAAAAGATTTTATTAACATATTTGTTGAGGTCATGAGGGCAAGGAAAAACTTATGCTGTGCTTAAATGCCTGAGGGGCTTTTTTTTTTTTTTTTTTTTTTTTTTTTTTTTTTTTTTTGCTGCTAGTTAACAAAGGCCAGTATTTTTTTCTACTGAAAAGAGCAAATATCTTGTTTTGTGGCCTTTACTTTTTATTGTTCATTCACAAACTACTTAATCTCAAACCAGAGCTTTCAAAAGCTGCTTTATTTTTTCCCTTTGTTAGTGAAATCTCTTCTTAGATATCCCTTAAGAGATTTGTTTCCAAGCTTTACTCTTGTACTTTTTCTTCTGGTTTACTTTGGGCTGTTATCAGCTCTTTGTGCTTTGTTTTGTCTTCATAACTGAAAAGAAAATTCTCCCATTAAAATCTAGATTTGAAGTGGTGAACTTTATTCCTTGAGTCCAGTCCACAGTTTGGCTGTGATTACTGTACCAGGCTGACCTCCAGCCCAGGGGAGGGCGTCTTGGCAGAAATCTGAGAATTCCTCGATCAGTAACTCCCTTTTTTGGATTTATGGAGTCTTTAGGTGGATTGCTTTGTGCTAAGCATGTTCTTCTTGGAAAGGAATGAGGCTGGTATGAGAGGAGGAGTTTTCTCAGCACAATTGCTTGCAGCTAACCTCTGTGTTCACCAGGCTTGAATTACCCAGCTGCTGCTGCACCTCGCCTTGAACCATGTACCATCAAAGCCCTGAAAAACTCACATCGTGAACTGTTTTAAATAGTGGTGAAAAAGCAACGTTGGATAGTGTTGTTAACCTTTTGTGGCTTGCTCCTGTCTTGATTCATTGCTCTTCTTGAAAATCTTTGCTGTTATTCTTAAAAATCAAATTTCAAAAGACTCAACAGCCAAACAGGCAGAATATTATATTGTGGAACAGAGGGACTGTGAAAGGCTCTTTGTGCTGACGATTAATTTCACATGTAAACACTTTCATTTTGTTGCCAGGAGATTTCCTTTTCTTTTCTCTGCCTAGTTGAAATTCAGAAATAAAATTCTACAGCTGTCAGGTTTGCACATATTCATCAGAGGCCTCTCAAGATGGCCTTACAACAAGCAGTGTGAATTTAGAAGATTCTATTAAGGTCTTCACAGCTTGTTTCAGACACCCCATCGCACAAAGTAAAGAATTATAAATCTTTGGCCTGCCTGGCATATAATGTTGGATGGTAACATAATCTGCTGTATAATATTAACAAAACGTGAACATTTTCCGTGCCCATAGTAGATCTATGCACCCAAAGCAAAACTAATGCCAGTAGGCTTAACCAGTTTGTGAAATGTCACCATCTCCCTTATTGAACCACAGTTGTTTCCCTACCCCTAGTTGTACAGGTTAAGGACTTGTCAGGCCATGGAAAAGCTAGTGTCAGCAGGTGTTGTAATACAGCACTGCCCTAAAAAGGCCATCCTTTTCTTTCTGGCAGGAGGGCATTTATGGCTAAGTGTTTGTAATGCTTTCTCTGTAATTACCCATTGTTACCACAGCCAGCTTCTGTGTGCATGCATGTGTGTGTGTATTTAAATTAGGTCACTGCATGTTTCAACTAGTTCCCAAATGAGAATGTTTGCCATCTTAGGCACCAGCACTTTTATTCCGTTTTCTAGAATGTGCAGAGGTTACATACGTTATCTGAATGGCTCCATGTTCTGCTCGTTTATCTCTTTGTCTTCCAACTGCAATGCATTTCCTTCATTGCTAGCTTCATCTCCAAGCGGCATTCGCAGGGTTAGGCAGATCTCTAAGACTAGGTCTCTAGAGGCAGTGCATCATCTTTTGGCACCATCTAATCATTGATGTAATGCTGTTCAGGGAAAAGGATCCTTGTAACTCATTTATGGTTTCAGTTTGCGTTCTGTCCTCTCACATGACCAGCAACACCTGGGAGCACAGTAGCTCTTGAGGGAGATTCTCGACAGCACCACATCAAAGTGTATTTGCAGAAATTACGTGTGTAGATGCGTGTAAATTCCCCTTGTATAACAGTGCTGGGTTACGCAACCTCCTAGCCATTTAAGCAGAATAGAACATGCAGATACATGTACATAGTACATGTGCAGACAAACACATGCTCTTTAATTGGCAGAGAGACTATGAAATGTACTCCTTTGATGTTTAAAGTATTATATGCAGGTTGGATACCTGCTTCCCTAGTCCGCTTTCCTAATTGGTAACTTAACCTGTCCTTGTTAAGTCATAAGAGGGCCATGTATGTGCATTCCTTAAGCACAGAGAACTCTACTAAGGATAGAAAATAATATTATAATTGTGGTCATTAATAATCAAGCCATGCAATGTCTTCATAGCAGATTTCAGAGAAAGTATGTTAATCGGTTAAGCAGCATATATGTATGTGATGTATTTAGGCTCCAAATAAAGCCACGACTTTGCCTTTGAGGATTATTCTCATATAACAGTCTCCCCAAAGAAATACTAAATGAAGAGAGGCATATACAGATTTGGAAACAAGTAGCAAATAGATACAATTCAAATTTTACATGCAGTATAAAGTGCTAGGAAACATATCAATTAGATTGATTCTGTACATGGACCATACTATTAGAAAATAAATAGCAAGTTTTGAAATGAAAAGCTTAAAAGGTTAAAAAAAAGAATTTAAGGGATTATCTAGTTTGCACTTTTTAGGACCTTGGAGAAGTGGTCCCTGATTTTCCCCACATATTATTTTTCTAATTTGAACACCAAGTTATATCCATTGGCAAGATAATTACCTTATAGACTTAAAAAAGTGAACTTATTTTTTATGATGCCTTGTCCAGAGAATAACAAGCCTCAAAAGAAAGAAAGAAAGATTTAAAAACGTAAAAATCATGAGCACTTTATTTTCAACTTGAATTCTATGATAGTTGAAACTTAAATAGCCAACCATTGAATACATTTAAGAAAATCAGTAAGAAATTGAACATTTTCACCATAAAACTATAGATTTAAATATATAGTGGGTTTAACTATGTTAACTATACTTGAAAGCAAAAAATTGGTTTTACCCAAGAGTTATTCATGGATATTTAAATACATATCTATCATGATTAGTGTATTTAAACAAATGTGGTTCTTCATGTCAGTTCTCTTGTTTTTAAACATAGTTGTCAGTGATATAAATATAGCATTGTAGAAAAAGCCACATTAACTCATATATTCAGTGACAAACATAAACACTCAAACTATCCCAGAATTCAAGCAAAACTTTTGCATGTTCTGCAATTTAAAACAATAAAAAAATTCTCCCTTTATATTTTCCAAATGCTCATGTTTTCTTAGTTGTTAGGGTATAGCTTGCTTTTCTGTTTTCTCACTTCTAGAAAAATAGTCTTCTGGAGGGTTTTGAGGACTTTACTTGAGCAAGAACAAATAAATGCTGCTTTTTTCTATGGAAACGGTTTTAAAAGGACACATACTTCTCTTGTGGAGATCAAGGCACACTTTGGCTTACTTGTTTAATACAGCAGCAGTTTTGAAGTATTTCCATGTGGATTGCCCACATTGCTTACATTTTTGAGATGTACACTACCACCACAAAGAGAGAACTCAGTAAAGTTTAAAAGGGAAAAGGTTAATTTTCTTCATGAAAAACACAAACTCGAATCCAGAAAAAGGAATGGCTGGAACACAGTTTAAGCCATGGGTCCATCTTTGGAGCAGCAATTGACTAGTACCGAGAAGAATTAAGTTTTAGGGTCCAGCAGGAACAGAAGGACTCCAGAAAGACAGATCAACTTAGCCCCGTTTTCTGACACACATGTTATCAGTACTCAAAAGCCTCAGTGACAGGGTCATTGTCAGCTCCCAGTATTGTGGACTGGGTAAAAAAAACCGGGACACAGCAGCCTGTGGAGTCACAGCTTGTGGGATCACTCCCAGATCCACTCACTGTCACCTCCATCTCTTCTGTTGACAGTGCTACTAGATGTTTTGGTAAATGCTGGTTTTGTTTGTTTGTCATTTGATACATGTTCCAACAGCTATTACACTTGACATAACCTATACATTTCTGTTTTTGTTTTTGTTATTTTAAATGCACTTAAAGCACACTGTATTTGTTTGAGGGCTGTCAAAGTACCAAGACTAGGTGGTTGAAGTAGTAGAAGTTTATTTTCTCACAGTTCTGGAGTCTAGAAGTCTAAGGTCAAGGTGTTGGCAGGGTTAGTTTCTCCTGAGACTCCTCTCCTTGGCTTGTAGATGGTCTTCTCTCTTTCTTTGCGTGGTCTTCCCTCTGTGTGTGTCTGTGTTGTCATTTCCTCCTTTTGTAAGGACATCAGTCCTTGGATAGGGTCCATCCTAAAGATCTCATTTTAACTTAATCACCTCTTTAAAGACTCATCTCTGAATACAGTCACATTCTGAGGTGCTGGATGGTTAAGACTTCAACATATGAATGGGGGTGGGGCACAATCCAGTCCGTAGCACACACTTTTAAAACTATCTTTTAGAGGGTCTGTCACTCCTACTGTACCCTCCTCCCACCCCCTCAATTTGAGCGTCTAGAAGGCAAGCCCTATTATTTTCTCTTCTTGAAATTCCCAGAGCCTAACAGTGTCCAGCACATTGGAGGTGATTCACAAACTCATGGTGAGTGCATGCATGGACAAAGATATTCTGAATTATATGAGAGCAAGGATAATAATTGTCATATATCTTTTCTCTTAAGACCTTCATTTAGAGTCTCAAAACACCACAGGTATAAGAAAGAACAAAGTTGTAACGTAGGTATCATATAATTCCAATAATCTAGCACCTTTTTCTAAAACCTAAAAAGGAAGTTTAAATATTCTCATTAGATACCATGTCCAGGAATATGCTCAGTTCTTAGAGACCAGCCAATCAGGTTTTAAGAATGTAACTGAGACTCCTCTGTTCTTGCCATTTGGGGCTCAAAAGTTCTGCTTCTGAAGGAGACTGGAAGAATTTACCACAAGGCCAAAGTGACATTTATTTTTCTTAAAGTATACAATGATTACTTTATGACTCAAATACTAAAAAAAAAAAACAGCCTAATTAGAAATGCCCTTCACATATCTGGCTAAAATTAATATGTTTCAAAAGAACAAATTTGAGGTAGGTGGGGAAGTTTCCTCAGTTGTGGGTTTTGCTATCAGATACTCTTGTTCCTGAGTTCTTTGGCAAAAAATCACTGATGACTGTTTTTCTTAAAAAAGGAAATTTAGAAAAACAAATAGTAATAAGTATAATTTCTGAGAGGCAAGCAATTTTTTTCTCTACAAATTAGACTTGGGTGGCTTTAGTATTGATGCTTTGAACCTAGAAGTTAAATGCTAAAGCAGTGTGATTTTGTTAAAATAGAGTATCACAGAAAATCATAAGAACACAGACATAACGTTTACTTGATTTTGCTTTTCATTGCATCCATATGCCTACTAGGTTTTTACACATATTTTTATCAATGTTTTTGGTTTACAATGGAACTTTGTTTCTCACTAATGTGTGTAATATTTTTAATGTACTTGAAGCATACTTTTAAAAGTAGTAATGTAGATAATGTAATCATCTTATATCTATTTATATTAAGTGAATTTACAGTTGCTCCCAATTTAGCCCAAACTGGGATTTTGTATGCTGTGACTTTGCTTTAAGCTTGTGTATTGTAGATTGCAATTTTGTTTTCTTCACCCATTCCTGGCTAAAAGGAATGTCAGTGATGGCTGTTTGTCCCAAACAAGGTAGATGGTAGAATTCTCCCAGAAGGAACTGGTGAGAGGAGGGGAAAACTGAGCAAGAAGAAGGAGGTCGGGGTTGGGGGAAGCACATGGCCAGAGCAGACCCTGTACAAAGTCAGAAAATAGGTCCTGTTCTTGCAAGATGAACTGTCAAATATTTAAGACCTATATCTGCGTGGTGGCTATGAACTTGCGTAATTCTGAGACACAGGTGGTAGGCAGTTTGCATTCTGGGATAATTCAAGAGCATGGGGGTAGAGGAAAGAACTAAAGTTTAGAATCTGGAAACCTGGTTTGAGTTAGTTCTGTTCTACACTAATTATGATTTTGGGCAAGTCGGGTGACCTTTTTGGATTTCAGTTTCCTCATCTCTGTAATGATAAGACCTATTCATGGGCTTGTCATCAGGATAAATTAGGTGATGTATGCAAAGCTGCTTTGTAAATTGGGATGTGCCATAAATGTTACTGGAGGAGAGCAATGTTACTATCCCAGGAATCAGCACAGTCATCCACATTTGTTACCTCAGACCTCAGGATCAAATGGATTGATTGAGACATTGAAGACGTTGTGGTTAACCCCATGATTAGGCTACCACATCTAGTACTTTCAAAAACAAAAAACAACATGTAAGTCTGTTAAACTATTAATGATGTATGATTCTTTCTATTATTTATTAAATGTGAGGTGTATTTATAGCATTTAGAGAATCAAATCTGGAGAGGGTCTTAACAATTTCCTTCCCTCTCTTCAAGCCAGGCTGTATCAAATGTGAATTAGCCCCAAATTAGGTTGTTACATTCTGTATCTAAATTTCTTAAACAAGATTTGGCATTTTTTCCCTCTCTAAATTCTCTTAGTACTTCAATAGTTTTTATGCCAAGTTCTTTCTTATAGCTGACCTAAATCTGTAGTTGTAATTTAAGTCCTAATCCCCTACGCCTGTCTTTATTGGAGATGGAGAACAGCTGGTCAGCAAACTTCTTATGATAATAAATCTTTGTATATTTAAAGAAGAGTTACTCAGTTTGACTCACTCTCCCCACCTGCCCCCGCTGCTGCCCCCACCCCCACATTCATCAGTTCTTATTCTCTGAATCATTCATGGCATTGCTCCCCATCTTCCTGCCTCTCTCTCAGTAGCTACAGAGACCTGAAGAGAATGCAGGCTGCTTCCTCCTTTCCTCTCTTATGCTTTGTGAATAATTTTGACTCTTCTGATAAATGATTGGGATAACCCCAAGAGTCTTTGATGGGTACGTGGTACATTTATTTCATAAGTATGGAATTTTACGAGGATATTTATCATGGGTTGCTTTGAAAGTTAGGCCTCCCCAAGTGCCTTAGTTTGCTCAACCAGTCATGCCATGAAGCTGCCACTTGGCGTGCTGGAGATAAGATCGATTGCTATCTCTGCTCTATTGGACTTAGTCTATTGGACATTGAGCTAAACCTCTCCTTAGTGCAGCAAACATTCAGAGGCACACTAACAGTCTGAAAGAGTTGATGGGCTTCCCCATGGTTCAAACTTGGAATCAGGAAGTAAGTAACAATTGAGGAGAATTGAGCTCATTTAGCTGACCATTTGTGGTTTCAAAGTGGATCCTGTTTTTAATCTGAATGTTGTGTGCTTTTATGTCGCTTACAGGTTTATTACCCGGAGCTCTCTGTCTGGGTCAGTCAAGAACCGTTTCCAAACAAAGAAATGGAAGGAAGGCTTCCTAAGGTAAGATCCTTAGCTATTATTTTGTTTTTGTTTTTTTCAAATTAGAAACAATTTTTGAAAAGCAAACTTATTCATTTTTTATTTTAATATCCATTATAGTCTACTATAATAATCCATTAATTTGATACTATTATGACCTTGAAAATAACATATACTAAAAAAAAAGTCATACTTTAAAATCCTATGACTCTTAAAGTTCACATTATCTTCCTTTCTTAACAAGTCCAAAGTCCAAGGCATATTTTCATATAAGATTATGGAATCAATGTACATTTTACAGGTTTTTAATTAGTTTGTTCCCTTCCTGGGTAGATAAACTTAAATGTGTTGCTCAAACTAAAAGATATCTTAAAAGGATAAGATGATGACAGTTTTGTCTGATAAGATTACCCATGAAAAAAACAGAAGGAACATTAAAAAAAAACTGTTATGTTCTTTTTAATTTTTATGCTTAAAAATATTTTCTATAAACATGTTTCATTGTTCTGACATCTTAGAGTGACAGTTCTCTGCCTTAAGAAAATTTGTAAAATTTACATTATAGATTTGCATACCATTCCTGGGGTGGGGGGAACATTAAAAAATATATTTACCAGTTTTTACTGTAGATACATTTAGACTTTGCCTGTTAGGGTAAATGTCCATTTGACCTTAAACAAGAGGATTGTACTTTTTATCACTGACTTGCTGATTTTACAATTAATAAAGAAAAATAGAGCCTATTGAAAATAAAATTAACATTTAAAAATTTCATATGTGTAGTTAATGAGGACTTCCCAGCTAGTACTGATATTTCAATACTTGAAAAGCTCTTATTTACCCTGAGTGGTTTCAACAATTCTCTTTTACTAACAAGCAGAGTTTGAAGAGATTGTGTCAACTGGCAGTTTGCACTGAAAGAAAATTCTAAATCACATTTAATTTTTTAGAGAATTTCTGAAGGTCATGGTTGAAATCATTGGCAGGAAAGTAGGTGAACAAAATGATTTGGGCCCTGCCTGAGCTCCATTTGCACTGATCTTGTAGAGTTGGAGTGGAAATGAGCTAAAATGCTGGACCTTAACTTAAAATACACCTACACCCCATCATCTCACCATCATCTTACCACTGGCATCAGCAGTATAACTCTAAGCATTCTTTACTGGCCAGCTCAGGGCATAATTCCCCTGAGTAGCAGTGGGGAAGACATGATAATGGAAAGTGGGGGGGAGACTGTATTCTTCCTTAGTTCTTGCCCCATTCAGGCATCCAGACGCCCTCTCTTTGATACTGGTGATATCAACCAGAGGAACAAGACTAGGTAAATTCCTCAGTAAGGTCAGTAGTGCCTCGCTTTCTTCTTGGAAGGCCAGTCCAGGTCCTAGATCTTGCCTACAATGAAGTGTGCTCCAGAGGGTTGGCACAATGGATCCTGTGATTCAGGTCTTCTGTTATTTTAAGCTCTTTCCTCTCTAAGAACATGAATGGTATCTTAAACATAAGATATTTGTCCTATTTCCAGCAGTTTCTTTCTAGAAAAGCATATCTTAAGAAAGCACTTGGTTATTTTTTTTCTATAAATAATTACTGAACACCTAAAAGAAAAAAAGAAAGAAAGAAAGAAAGGAAAAAGAAAGCATAATGATAAGAAAAATAATCCTGACTTATTTGGTCCAAGGCACATTATTGAGTGACTGGGGAATTCATATACTAATAGGCATCAGCAGAGAGGGCTATCCAACCTGAGGTAGTTCAGCTGTAGGCTCATCCAAGAGCACCAGTCTGTGGGAGCCACTGAACACATCTGTTTCCCTTCCTCCAGCCTTCTAGATTACTCAGGTTCCTCAGGAAGCAGGAAAATGGGATTATTTTTGTCTGAAGTTATGTAAGGCATCACTTTTGTAGAGAAGTAAGACGTTATTGTATCCCCTCTTGAAAACACCTTCTCCCCTTGCTGTAGAAGCCTAAAATTCTTTTAATGGGAGCAGAAAAACTTTATTTATTTATTTATTCATTCATTCATCCATTCATTCGTTCATTCATTTTAATGAGAAACAGGAGGTTAGGATTCAAATCTAGTAAATTCTGGCCTCCAAAAAGAGGATTTGCAGTACTTACCCCTCAGGAGCTCCTCTCCCCCACAAGCATGTTTTGGGTCATGGCCCCTTAGGCTGCTTCAGTAGCATATCTCCCTGCGAGAGTGACGCCATTGCCTCGCCATTGTCCATTTGTACTTCCTTGTCTCCTGTACAAGTTAATTTAGGGCAGGATGGACAGAGGCTGTTTTTTTTGTCTCTGTTTTAATCTTTGTAGGCTTAAAGTGTAATAGGTATACTCAAACTGTATTACACACTCAGAACATGAATAATAAATCAAGACATGAATGTTTGGGAGCCTCAAAAGAGAGAAAAATAGTAAAAATGGTAACTTCTAATTTGAACTAATCTTCACGTTTTTTTTCTTCCCAAATTACCCAGATCCCACTAAGCTCTTCATTTTATTTTGTTATGTATTTTCTGTGGAGGTAAAATATTAGTAAGAATGAGATCAATAAAGAGACAGACCAATGTTCTATATATTCACTTTTGAACACAATAAGTCTGAACCAAAATTAGCAATTTTAAGCACAACTATGTACAAAGTGTAGTTGTTGAGTGAAATAATGTTTATGAACTTTTGATTTTCCTTCCTGGCCTGTGACAGTTAGCTGCCATTGAACTCTTCACTTGTCCAGAACCCAAGTTTGTCAATTTTGAACCATAATAACTGGTTTTGGGGGAGGAGGAACAAACATTATTTTAAAGGTACCAGGATTACAGTAGATTTCTTTCTTTTTTTTATCTTGAAATTGCATGCCAAAATTTCAAGATTGAAATTATTTTACAACTGCAAAGAACTGCCAAAAATAATGCTTTTGGAAATTTATTTAGATCCTTAAGTGTGTGAGAGTAATGAATCATATTTTAATTTAATTTTCTGGTTTGGTCCTATTGGTATTTAATGGTATCAAAACAACTTCTAAATCACAATCTAAGACTGGAACATTAAAGTACACATACTGACTGGATTTTATATACATCCTACAAATGTATGCTCTCAAAGTCTGAGGTTTTTAAACACAAAATTTAGGCATACCAGATGTTTGATATGAAAACTCTATACAGTAAATAATACTTCTTAGACTTGGATTATCTGTTGCATTTAGTTCACTCTAAGGCTGCTGAAAACATTTATTCAGTTCAAGTTGTTCAGAAGTTCTTGATTTCTGAATTCTTAAAAAGAAATTCAATTGTGATCATTTACATATCACAAAGCAAGATTATCACTTTAATCCAAGTATTTATATCCAGTCAAATTAGCTTATTAAAAATGTCCTATTAGAACATGTGGCCTCAGCAGAAAGAAAAAAAAAATCTTTTAAAACCACAATAGGCAATTTTTTTTCAAGAAAACTACAGTTATTAATAATTTATCTAAAAGAGAAACTTGACAGATCAGTATTTTCATATCTGATTGGGACGTACAGTTTTATTCATGGTGAAGTAAGCCTTCTGTTTGATATCATCCCTTGGCAAATGGGCTTCATTGTCCTGTCCTCTTGCTGTTTGTTTGCAATGGTGAGCTTCTCCCCAAGGGTTTTCTGGACAGATCACCTGTCACTCCGAGGTTGGGTTATTCGAGTCAGAAACTCAGAAACGTCACTCATCAGGATTGTGAGGATAGACTTAGGATAAACCTCAGTCAGTCCAAAGTAGATGAATCTCTCTCTTCAGGCCTTAGTTCACACTGCCGTCCTCTGTCATGTAACTCCACCTAGCAGCCCCATACTATTTCCCTCGCAAACACTCTTCCACCTCTGATCTCCACTTCTGGTTCTGACCTTGAGGCCCACATGGACTGTGCCAGTGCTTATAGAATAAACCATACATAAATTACTTTTGTGCAAGTTGCAATATGCTTTTAAATATTTTTATTATATATTAGAAAATAATGACCCTAATCCACCACAGCTATTGAACCCTTTTTTACAAATGTATCAATACTCCTACAAGCACCTCTCAACCAGGCTCATGCCAGGCCCTATCTGATACTAAAAACTGTCCTCAGAAACCTGAGTCTTGGAGAATGCTGCCTCTCACATGGCTGGGTGCAGCCATTAGAAACGCACTTGATTCTACTGAAGCCAAGGCAGCTAGTGTTTAATTACTTCATGCCCCTACAGACCTAATATTTACATTCAGGTGAACTGTGTTTAATATGTAAACTCTGTTTGCAAAACATCGGGAGTTCAAGGATAAAAGGCGGGAGGGAGAGGCAAAAATTTTCAAATGGTTTCAGAAGCATAACTGTGTCTCTCTTTTGTGTGTGTCCGTCTGTTTGTGTCTCGGCCCACCTGCTTTTCAGGGAAGACTTCCTGTCCCAAAGGAAGTGAACCGCAAGAAGAATGATGAGACTGAGGCTGCCTCCCTGACTCCACTTGGCAGCAATGAACTCCACTCCCCAAGAATTAGTTACCTCTACTCTTTTTAATCATAACACCTCCATTTGTATTACATATGGTGTATGGGTATTGATGAGGTCATGGTATCATATATGGGATTTTTTTCTGTGTAAATCATCAAGTATAAGAAGAAACTATGGGACTCTGAGCCTTGCTTTAGAGAATTTACAGTGGACAAATAGGTATCATCAAACCAGTTTTTAATCATTCTGACTCAAGTGAAAACGCTCAGAATTTCACACTGTGAATCCACGTTTACAACCCTTACAGGTGGGCCTTCAGGCCTGGTTCTCTACGACGATGTCTTCCACAACTCAAACTCCCACTGCTCTCACACAACCGGTCCACTCCTGCCTTGTCACTCACACAGCTCCCGACTGCTTCTTGCAGAGGCTGAGAGTCCCCATTTTTTTTTCATTTAGATGTAACAAACCTAGTAGTTTATGTTCATCAATTGTCTGTATATCTCTATATTTTATCCATGTACTCTTTTGATGTATAGAAGTAGTTTGAAACTCATTGTTTCCTTGTGGTAAGTGACCGAGATGCTGCCACAGGACCTGAGACACTGATGAATGGTGCTATTTTGGACTTTCAACATGCTCCTTGGCGAGGTAGCTCTGATGGAGTTATTTTTTATTTCCATGTTCTAAGAAGGTGTTGGTACTCTGTTTCCCTGAATGTTGTTCTCTAGACTGGATTGACTTGTTTTCCTTGTGTCTTCAGTGTGGCTTTCTTCTTCAGCATTGTAGGTTGAGAGAATGCTACCAGCGAGAGTGTAAGAGACTCATGTCTCATTGGCTGGCACTCACGGACACGTAGGCACTGGAACGGGAGCAATCACAAAACTGTAATTTACTTACCAAATCTCTTCCTTTCAGTAGCCTCGCCTGCCTAACTTAGAGAAAGAAAAGCAATAATTTGACAGGCGTTTTTAGGTGTCTCTTTTGGTTCTTTTTGTTTGGAAGACTGGGGGGAAAAAGGGCAAAAACTCTTTTTTAATAAATGCCCTCTGAAAAAAAATCCCAAAAAGTGGCATCTAAGTAGGAATATGAAAATTACACCCTTCCCAAAAATTAGGTTGGGAAAAAATGTCTTTACGAAATTAAAAAAAAAAATAGGCAGAGCACACTTTTTCGGCAGTTTCAATACGCAAGGCGTAGTTCTTACATTTTTGTCCTTGCTCCCAATGGAATGGATAAATAAACAAACAAATCAGAAATACCATCTATTCATGGAATGTTGTTGTGTTAGCCAGTCTGAAAGCCCACCTTAATTTTTATATAACTGTCTTTTAGCTCTTCCTTTGACAGGGCAGGCTCTGTTCTGAACTGTTCTGCTTCTGACTGTTAAACATCGATGACGCATGCGCTGCACTTCTTCGTTCTCTTCTCGCTCCCCCATTGGCCTGAGTTTCTCGTGCATTTCTCCTCTCCCTCCTTTGTTAGAATAGGTATATCAGCTGTGTAAATAGAGCAAGAAAACAGTATTCTGCATCTGTGGCATTTATGTAGAGTTGCAGTTGTGTACTGCTGAAAATGCAGGCTTTTGTAACAATGTGATCTTTACTGATGCACTCATGACAAGTACCCAATGTATTTTAGCTATTTTAGTAGTATTTGTTCAATAAATATACAAGCTGTAAGGTAACCGGCTTAGCTTGTCATTGGAAAGGCCTACTTTGGAATGCTTTCACTGGTTCATGTTAATTCATGTGTTCTCAGAGCCCCAAAAGTAGACTCAAGGGCAAATATCAAAAAGGATAGAATCAGCTCTGCCTTTCATACATTTTCCCTTATGAGGGTTTTATGAGATTAGAGGTTAGGCAGTGGTTCATTAGGATGGTATTTGCAGAGCTGCCTCTGGATACAAAGAAGAATTAAACTAAAACTCTTTTATTTCTACACGTTTTCCCACCTTTCAGGGCACTGCCACACACCTCAAAACTTATTCTTTCTCACTCCTTACCATTAAGACCCACTCTGTGGTATTCTTTATCCTTGCCAAAAGATACATGTTCAAACAAAGGCTTATGCTTGTAAGATGATAAAATTTTGAGATAGGGCTTTAAGTCATTAATTTATATGTACCCATCTACCTGGAATCTAGCAGACAATGAGATGGTATCGCTAGAACCTTCTGGAGGTCTCATGTGACCCTGAAACCCTGTAGTCGAGAGAGTCATGCTCTCTCGGTGCATGAGAAATGCCTGCTGCTCTCTTCCCGTCTATCATGAGAGTACAATTTCAACTGGAATTACACACAAGTTGCTGAATAGGCTGGTTGGGTTCAGATATTGGAGTTTCACCTGACCAGAGGCTAAGGAATAGACCCCGAGATAAGAGCCAATGAGAGAAGGGAGAGGAGCAAACACGTGCATGGCCCCAAAGTGGGAACTCAGCCTCTGGAGAGTGGGGATCGGACGCCTTCTGCGAAAGCTTGGGTCTTGAGCCGTGTATGTGTGTATCGGAAAAGACTTCTAAATTGGGGAGTTATTTTTTGAAATTGATGCACATGTCAGATTTTGGTTAAGGTTCCTATTTACCCTCAACTTTTAACCTAATTAAGAGAAAGGAGCCTAGGGCAAAACTAAATCCCAACTGCCTACCAGAATTTGTTCAGTCTGAAAGAAATTCTTAAAATGGAGCCACCACTACCTCTTTTGGTAATCCCATCCCGTGATTAGTAAGTATTTCTGGATGTTAGAGAAGCTCTTAAACTTAATTACCTTTCACCTTAGAAATAGTCACTGTTTTCCTCGGCCAACAGGCTCCCATCTTTATTATTGCAGCTGTGAAGGGATACATCTTGCCTTTTGCCCTTTCTAAACAGAGAATAGAGAAAGGTGATGAGGCCAGGTGAGGGGAGTGGGGGTTGGTATGGCCTGGGTTGCTTTATGTCCATCTAATTGGTTTTTATTGCCACATAAAACATTACAACCATACTGCATCTTGAAACAGCAGTCTTTCTTTATTTCACAGATTCTGCTGGTCAGGAATTCAGGAGAAGTTTAGCTGGTGGCTGTGGCTCAGGGTCTCTCCTGAGTTTGCAGTCGGGATATCAGCAGGCTGCAGTCACCTAAAGGCTTGATCAGAGCTGGAGAATATCTCAATATGGCTCACTCAAATGGCTTTTGGCAGGAGAACTTGGTTCCTCCGCTTACAGGCCTCTCCATAAGGCTACTTAAGTGTCCTCATGACCTCTTGCTTCTCTCAGAGCAAGTAATTCAAGAGAAAGCTGGGAACAAGCCACACTGCCTATGACCTATTCTCAGAAGTCACTGTCATACATCATATTTTGTTCATTAGAAGCAAGTCAGTAAGTATAGCCTACACTAACAGGGAGGAGATTAAGCTCAACCTCCTGAAGGGAGAAGTATCAAAGAATTTCTGGACACATTTTAAAATCAGCATATCATCTGAACTAAAGTGCTCAGGGTAGTTGGTGGCCTGAGGCTGGAATCGAGAAGGGCTGAAACCAGAATGATAGCTACTTCTTTCACTGAAGTTTTTACAGTCCTTAGAACTCCAGAGACTGGAGGCATGTGAGGAGAGCATCCAGATACTGTACTATTGGATTTGCATAGCCTTCGTTACTAATACAAGTGCAGTTTGTCCCAAAAGGAATATTTAGAGAATGTTATTAGGAGCTTTAAAAATAGAAAAGTGGGATTAATGTCGTCTAAAGTTCTGTCCAACTCATTGGACTTGGGTTTGCTGATGACAACTCCCTTGGCCTCCATGAAGCTTGAAATATCAGATGATTGACCCTGCACTTCACTTTAAACTTGCAGGACCCATGTGTGAGGATCACCTATGGACTTAGTAAGGGTTAATAACTGCTGAGACAAAGCTAAGAAAGTAGAACTCTAGCTGGAGTTGGACAGAGCTGGAGATCCAAACTGATTAAAGGCAGCTTAATTCTCTGGAGGAAGAGAGCATCCCATGTTGTGTTTGAGCAGATTGCTAACCAACAACCATGGACCACATATGACCTGTAGACTTGATTTGCCTGCTGTATGTTTTATAAAAATGTTGATTTAATTGCCAACATTTACAAATTGAAAGATTTCACATGAAAATTCAGAGTTTTGGCTTCCCCAGAAAAATGGAAAGTCTGGTGGGGTTGGAGCTGAGTAGCAGCCTCCACCTTTGGTGAGTCATGGCCCCTCCAAGATCCATTCCTCACACCTCCTACTTTCTTTTATTCCCTTCATTCATTTGTATCACCTGCATTTCTTTATTGACATGTGAGTTTGCAACACTAGTCCTCTGATTTCAGGGGCTAATGATGGGTTTATTCACCAACAAAGGGCCAGGGGAGCTTCTAAGATATTTTTGTTTGAGAGCACAGACATGCAGGTCTATCAACGTCAGACTTGGAACAGGCTCTTCATTACTATTTCCAAAACAGGCTGCTGCAGTTCCATCAGCGCTCCTGGGCCCTCTTAAACTCTCCAGTTACATTCCTTCAGGAACAGAGATTCCCATGGTAAAAAAAATCCTGGACTGAGTCAAGTTAGGCTACACTGGGATCTGACAAACTCATGATTTTCAAAAGGGTATACGTACCTTGGGGTGTGCAAAGTCTTTCCAGATCCTCTATACATACTGTACTCTTTCCTAAAATTGATTGGCTGAAAATGAGTGTGTTCATAATAGTCCTTTCCCTTAATATGACACAAAAAACCTAGAAATAACAGAGAGGTTCCTTTAATGATTTATCATAAATCCATAGAACTTTGGGCTTTCCCTTTTCACATACACATTAAAAATGACATGTTAGAATACACAGAAATGAAGTGTTTGGACTCATGAATTTTCAGAATTCAGATAATATGGTGAAGTGGAGTGATGGAAATAATGACAATTTTTCTTTAATGGCTTTTCCTCTTCTATCTCCTGACTCTTGTCAAAGAATGCCATGGTCTTGAGGGAGAGTCTTGAGAAAGGGAAGCAAAGAGAAATCAGTAGGAGACATTAAATACCAAAAATAGCTTCTTCATGTAATCGTAAGCAATTATTTTCTGCTATTTTCCCTCCTCATCGCTAGGATAGATCTTAACTGGCAAGAAGCGTTATGTAGAAAAGCTAAAGAAATATTAGTTTGCAATGCTAATTATTTTAAATGTAATTGGAGTGCCTTTGAGAAATATCAACTTTTTAGAAGATAAATAAAACCCAAGGATAAGCTTTCATGTGGGTTCTTTCAGATTTGATGTGCGTTAGTTAACAAAGTTGTCAAAACCTGTTGTATCAAACCATAGCATGAAATATTTGTTTCAATTACAGTCAATTCTCTTCATGATATATCTTACAAAACGTTTAATATCTTTTCATAATAAAAGAAAATACGTGCTGCCAGACTTTAACAGCCTAGAATCTTTGTATTATTAGTGGCATTTTTTTATTTTTACGTTAGTTCTTATTTATTCTACAAAGCCAGTCAGCACCATTCAGAGCCTCGCCCAGTTTTACCAAATGTTTACCATGCCTTCTATCATTCTTGTTTACATGAGAGTGTATTGATCATCTTGGTTTTATAACTTAAACATGGAATAATTATATTAGATCTATATTATTTTAATTTTGATTGGTTTTAGTGATCATTTTCATAAGATGTGCTTTCAACGCTCATTGGTTTTTGTAATAATCCTCAAAATAGCTATTCGAATTGAAAAATGAAGTCCAAAATTTTTTTCTGCCAATCAGATTTGTGATAAATATTTTCCATAAATATGTTAAATATGCAGCTTCAAAGTAATGGTAATATATTTAAAGCAAGAAATAAGTTCAAAGTATTTTCTCAAAAAGCATTATTTTGGCAAAAGAGTAATGCAATTAATAATATATCTGTTTTTCCTATCATTTTTGAAGATATGGGATTTCAGAAAGTAGGTCTAAGTGAAAATGTTACAGCATAATTAACAATAATTTGATAAATCTTAGTACTCTTTTTGTATACTTCCCAGAAATTGAGAAAGTGAATTATTCTAAGAACGAGGACAAATTTCTTTGCAAGTCAGGTGCTTTCCAATTCACTGTCCATAAGAAAAACGAAGAAGGACCTAATCAGTTGTCAAGTGACAGAAAATAAAAAATATTTTTTGATAAGAAAGCATTATATGAATTTTGACATGCAACACAGGAGTTCAAATAAACACTTTCAATTCTTACAGCTTACATCTGTAAAAACAAAAAATAGAATTGATGCCAATCTCTCTCATTCTAGCAATAAATAATACTCATCTACAGATATATGAACTAACTGAAAAATGTTCATCTAATTAAGAGATTCATTTATAATATAATTTCACTTTTTACATTTAATAGTATAATGTATTCATGTTATTTTGATTAGTATATTGCTAATGATAATTTAAGAACAGATTTGTTTAATGCTTAAAGTCTAAGGTAACACAAAGTAAAAGTTAAAAATTTTAATTTATACTCATTTTCCTTGAAGATAAATGTGATAGAGTAATCAAAGTCTTTTTGAATAATAATTATATTACATTGAGGTAAAATTTTTGGAGGAAGTGGAATGAAAATTGAAGGTCAAGAAGAAAAAAGAAAAGTCAAATTTCTGCAGGGTAAATAAGTTTTTAAAAATGGAATTGATAAGAATATCAGTTGTCCTAATGTTTAGATTACATTGTATACATATACAAAAGCAACTCAACTTTCATTCAAAACTGGAAATAGTTACAACATGCTCCAAATTACATCATTTAAAAACGTTTAAACTTATGATGAAAAACTTTATTAACTTAAAAACTGCATGATGCACATACTTTATTAAAATTCTTTTAGAAAGTATAAGACCCAAACAGTTTGAAGACCTCTGAGCTAGACAAGCACCTATGGATGTTTTGAGGAACTCACTCTTGGCCCAGAATACTTTCCATCCAGTTGCAATGCCTGAATTTCTCCCATTATTTTTCTGATTGAAGCCTTGAAGATTGCTGGTCATGAACTATGGCACTGCAGGGGATAAAACCCTGGGAGAACACAGCATCAGTGAATTTTGATAGGGATGCAAAAGACAGATCCAGAATGTCAGGCGTCTGTCCACCGAGGCACAAACTGCATGAGAGAAAGGCATGAGGATGATCCCAGGGATCAGGGCTGTAATTTCCAACAGCCTGTAAAAGATCGGCAATTCTTAGAGCCTTTACTTCATTCCCTTACAACATCAAATCCCTTTAATGCTAATATCCTTTTCCTCCAGATTCTCCAAACACTTCATTAGCTCTCTATCCAACATATCCAAAAGGTCTGAGTTGATGATCACGGGAGAAGGGGGGGCTCAGGTTAGTGAGAGAAGTGGTATTATACAGCAGGCTCCCAACCCTTTAGTTCTTGAGACCCCAGCCCCCCTAGGGAAAAGTCCTTAGAGCAGCAAGCAGCTTATGAATCAGAGCAGAAAAAAGGGTCATCGGTTCTTTTATTACATGTGTCCATTAGGCTTACCTCTGAGCATAACTACATAGGAGCAGTACAAAATTAATCTGTTCCCTCACACAATACATGGTGCAGTTAATGCACAGCTTAGCTATTTCACTGAAAGACCCATGTGGCTACGTGAAAGCCTCGTGGAATAGAGAATTTTAAGAATGCATTAATTTGCTGAGTCCTTCAAGTTGGGCAGCTTTAATTATTAGTTGGAACCTTTCTGAGCTCAAAGCCTCTATTACTTTCCACCCACCCTTTGGTCCTAGCTGAGTTTTCAGAGCCATGTAGACTAAGCCAGCTCTTTCTTCCATGTAACAGCCTTTCACATCCTGTACCCTTTGCCATTTTTTTCCTCCAGACCAAACTACCTCAGTTCCTTTAACTCATATTCCTGTGACCTGTTTTCTGGAAATTTCACCATCCCCATTGCCCTCTTCCAAGAACCCTTGTTTGTGACTGACTCGGAATCTTTTAAAAAGGATAGCTGAGGTCTGGGAAGGATCAGTGGCAGAGGCTTTCATGAAGGACAGACATACTGTATGGTGTGATGGCCATCAAGGTGACGTACGACATAGCTAAGTTGAGAGTGAGGGTTCCAGTTACTGTCTAAACAGCTGCTGTAGATCCCCATGCGCTCTGCTTCCTCTGATGCTTCAGACAGCCCCAGGCCTGAGTACAGCCTCTTCTGTGCTTCCGCCATAGTGCTGCTCCTCGTCCTGAGGAAGGACATGGTCACTTCCCTCAGAGGCCCTAGGTTACCTCTTGTTCTTTCCCCGGCTGTGTGTGCCCAAGAAGACAGATGTCTGAGAGAGAGGAGCAAGCAAGGAGGCCTCCTCAGCCCTCTCCAGGGGCCACCTCCCTGCTGGCTCCTTCCTTAAAAGCCAAAGGCTGGTTTCTGAAAAGCAAATGTTGCCTGCAGAGCTGAGGGGCACCGCTTTCTAGGAGAGAGGGGTGACTGGAGCACTCTTAATTTGTCATTAACAGCTAGGATCTGCTTTGTCAGATGTGATAATGAGGGAGTATTTGATGTGCATTCTTGTGGAGGAGGAGGATTAGCTCAGAGGGACATTTAAAAAGTGTGGTAACAACCTCCAGAAGAGTGTGAAAAATAGCCGCTTGCTCATTGCCTGTGTGGGACACTTGAGGGGCTGTCACTTATATCACTTCGCATATGGTCCCTCTGCAACACTGTGAGGTCAGAATCATTAGCTCAGTTGAGGGATAATTAATTGCCCAGAGTAAAATATCTTGTCTAAGATGGCAGAGCCTTTTCCTTAAATCTTTACTTTTCCTTTACACCCCTACATTGCCGGTGGGAATGTAACCTGGTACAGCAGCTTTGGAAAACAGTATATTCCTTAAAGAATTAAACATAGAGTTAGCATATGACTCAGCAATCCCATTCCTAGGTATATACCCAATGAATTGAAAATAGGTACACAAAGAAACGTGCATACAAATGTACATAATAGCATTACTCATACTAGCTGAAAAGTGAAAACAAATGTCCATCGACTGATGAATAGCTAAATAAAACACGGTCTAGTTATGGTCTAGTGGAATTTTATGCAGCCATAAAAATGAATGAAAAAATTAATTAATTAATTAATTAATTAAAAATAAACAAACGGATGAAATACTGATACATGCTACAACATGGATGAACCTTGAAAACATGCGAAGTGAAAGAAACTAGTCATAAGAGATCACATGTTATATGATATACTTTATATTACATGTCCAGAATAGGCAAATCTATAGAAATCGAAAGTAGATTAGAAGGTGCCCAAAGCCGAGGAAGGAGAGAATGGAGAATGATTGGCTTTCTTTGGGGGGGCAACTAACATGTTCTGTAATTATATAAAATGTGATGGTTACATTTTGAATCTTTCAAATATACTAAAAACTACCAAATTGTACACCATAAAAGGATGAGTTTTGTATGTTAATTACATCTCAATTTTTAAAAATCCAACAGTAAAAAAACAAACAATTCAATTAGAAAATGGCAAGAGACCTGAAGAGACATGTCAATGTAGAGAAGATGCCGATGGCATACAAGCACAGAAAATATTCAAGATGATTAGCCTTCAGGGAAATGCTAATGAAAACCGCAATGAGACATCACTACACACCTTTCAGAATAATTTTTTAAAAACAGTGACAACACCAACTGCTGATGAAGATGAAGAAAAAGTGGATCATTCATATAGTGCTCGTGGGGATGTAAAAAGTACAGCCCTTGTGTAAACCAGTTTATTAGTTGCTTACAAATCTAAATATGCAGTTGATATATGACTTAGAAATTGCATTCCTGGGTAGTTATCCCAAAGAAAAGGAAAGTTGTGTTTACATTAACACCTATGTGTTAATGTTACAGCAGCTTGATTCATAATAGCCCCAAAATGGGAACAACCTAGCTGTCTTTCAGTGGTTGGCCTAAGAGTATACATCCACCTCATAGAATACTGCTCAGCAATAAAAAGAAAGGAATTATTGATACATACAACAACCTGGGTAAATCAGCAGAGAATTATGCCAAGTGAAGAAAAGTCAGTCCCAAAAGCTTGCGTGCTGTATAATTCCATTTATAACTTTTTTGAAATGACAAAAGTGTAAAAACAGAGAACAGATTAGTGGTTCCTAGGAGCTAGAGAGGAGGTGTGGGCAGGAGGAAACATATAAAAGCCAACATGAAGGACCCTATAAGCAATGGGACTGTTCTGCATCCTGACTGTATCAATGTCAGCATCCTGACTGGGATACTGTGCCACAGTTTTACAAGATGTCATCACTGGGAAAACGGGGTAAAAAGTAAAAGTGATCCCTCTGCATTATTTCCTATACCACATGTGAATCTACAATTATCTCAAAATAGAAAGTTTAATTTTAAAAATAGAGTTAGAAAAACACATTGAATGTCTGCAAAATATTTAATTATAGCAAAATTTCTTATCTATTTAATTTGCACATTTATTTCTTATTTTTCACACTCTAAATGATGCCATGATGAACCTCGATGCCCTGAAAGCTTTATATGTACCTGTCATATTTCCTTTCATATTCTGCCCTTTCTTAAAAGTTTGAATCAAGTTACACTCATCAGTAGAGTAAGCAAGATGCCTGTCCCCTCACCAGGCTTGCAATGCACACCTGGTTTCCAATCTCTGCTATTGTAGGCTAAACATCGTACTTCATTGCCTGTATTAGCTTTTATGTAGTAGTGAGGGTGAGCATTTTTAAATGTTTATAAATCATTTCTATCATTTATGATTAATCTAATTCATTAGGGACTGAGGGATACCTCTTGCTCTTCATGCATGAAGCGATGGGCACAGGGAGCATCTGCTGGTTAAAAATTGATAGTAATTTGTTAAAAGTTACTATAAAAGTGACAAACAGGTTTAGATGTTAGGATATCCTGAGGTGAAACACAACCAGGAAGTGAGGAGGATGAGCAGACATAACCAGAGTGAGGTCCGAGGCAGGGTCCAGATAAGACATGATTTAAGTCTGGGGGAAGTCAAGAAATGATTTCTGCACAGAAAGCAATATTCCAGCATGCACTTCATAAACAAAGAGCTGAGGATAGCCCTCCCTGGTGGAAAGAAGGAGCAGGGAGGCAGGTAAATATACAAATATTGTGCAGAAATCAAACGGCATAAAAATACAAATAGCAGAAAGCTGGAGAGGTAGTCCAGGGTACAATTTTAATCCTAGAAATGAGCTCCTATTGTTTCAGTAGAGATTCACCCTTTGAAACAAATATGAGGCTAGGGTTGTCTGAAAATGTCTGCCTGTGGATATAAATTGAGGAATGGGAAATATCAGATTGGTGCATGTGTATGTACCTGAAAGAAATATGAAAGCAGAAACATTTTTCACACTGCTTATAATGGAAATAAAGATGCAGTGGAAGAGCTTTGGACTGTTTTTCAGGAAAAGAGTGTAGAGTTAGAAATAAATAAAAAGTGATCTCTGTAGACCAATATTCTCAATCTGTAAAACTACAAGACTAGAGAACCTTCCTGTGACTACATGTGGATAATCGCATCTAAATTATATCTACCAGGGAAGAAAATGGGCCAACATTACAGAATCTGTGTGTTAGAGAGAAGTAGAGACCTTAGACAGTTTCTCCTTGGATACTTCCCTAATAGGAATTTATTTCAGCAAAAGATAGTTTAATATTTTTATAATACCATAATTGTCAGAAAATTCTTTCTTTGAATTGACTCACTTTTTCTTTTCTATTTCTGATTCTCACCCATAAATTTTAGTTCTTTCTCCAGAGCCACATGAAACAATGACAATACTAGTTTATATTTATTGCATGTTGGCCATTGGACAATATGTACATTATATGCATTATTTCACTTAGTTCCTGCAACAGCCTTAAAAACAGGTAGTTTCTATAATCCCTGCCTTACAGATGAAGAAATGAAAGGCGAAGGAGATTGTGTAACATACCCATTAGTGTATGGAGACAGCCAATATTTCAACCCAGGTCCGTGTGTATCTTGGGTTTTTTTCTCTGAATTATTTTGTTAGGTGCTACTAAGCTGCCTCACAAGTCTAAGCCCGCGCCCTCGTGAGAGTCCTGTAGCTCTTCATAAGAGTTACAGAGTTTTGTCAAAATATTGTCACATCTGTCTATAGAAACTTCTTAATAAAAAGTATGGTTAGATTACATAAAAGGACAGCTGGCTTTTCAGACTGTATGAACTGTTTTGTGTTTACTTATTAATAGATATTTGTTTAGTAAACACATGGTAGACATGAGGCAGAACTCAGGCGAAAACCTGCTTTCATTTTAAATTGGTAGTAACTTTGTAGGAATGTATCTAATCTCATCCACTTCTATTATCTACTAAGTATCTACCATTGCCCACACAAACAAACTAAGAAGAACCTCAGAGTCAGCGAGTGATTAAACTGGCTCAGGACAGTTAGCAACAATTGGTCTTAATGATAGGTTTCCAGGAGTGAACATAATATGCCAATGGATGTGATTAGGGTAGATAGGAGGGTGGTGATCAGTTTTCTGTCTCTGGACACTCTCCTCTCCACTCGGCTTACGACTGCAGCAGCTCTTGGCAGGCTCTGCATTCCGAGACCTCCAGAGTGCTTTGAGGACTCAACCTCCCGCCTTAGTCATCTGCACACTTGCTCGGGTCCATCCTGACCTTGGACAAGCTAATGTGAGATTTTTGGTTCACTCAAGGATACATTTTTTTATGTTGAAAAAAGCCTATTCAAGTGTTTATTTTATTTAACCTCTTTGTTAAAGTCACCAATTTTTAATAACCTCATTCTTCCTTAGGCTTTAAGTTCAATTAACAAATCCTGTTATTCAAGTTATGCCTAATGATTTTAGCAATCACTCTAATGGTCTTTGAGCAATGCTTGATCCTATTTACAACTAGTTAATTATACACTCTCACATATTTTACCCTGCATTTATAAGTTTAATACATTTTATTTCCTTTTAAACTAACTCAATTACTTTACTAGCAAATTTCACCAATACTAAGTAATTCATTTAATATTATAAATTAAGTTTATAAATTTCATGAACCATGAGTTCTCTTAAGTGTTACAATATTTTATTATATAGTTAGTAGGAATTCCAGCGCAAACTACAAGTCTGAATCAATTACTTAATTAGATATTTTAAATTGAAGTTACAAAGCTATTACTCAAATGCGATTCCCAGATGTTACAAGTACATAAAGTATTAAATTTTAGGTTTCTTTAGTTCAAAAATATTAATATTATTGGGTATTAGTTTCCTAAGATATTTCTCTACTCAATTCTCAATTCTGATATTGAAAGATGCCCACCTTTGAAGGAGGGCAAGTGCCATTCTGGTTAATTAACAACCAGAGTTTTTGGCCTAGACTTTGGTGGGATGAAATAAACCTTATTTATACTTGATACCATAATTTCAGGAAACGTGTACCATGTGACCTACGTTTTGGGATTTATGCCATAAACGTTATCTATTTCTTCCAGAGTCTACTCACAGAAACTGAGACAACGCCTTCCCCCGCCCCCCGCCACCAAAGTGATCACATGACTATTTGCCTCTCAAAGTACTGAATCATCTGCCTCCCCATTGACCTTGGCCAGATACCTCTATTTCATTGGTTTTCTAATATTACACATAATAAAATTAATTTTGGATGTTTCCCATGTGACTTGAAGTTATAGTTGATATAAAAATTCTACTGACAGCCTTTTTAAAAAATATATGAACCTTCTATTTGGTTTTTATCTGGTTGCACTTAGTATGCTGAGATCATTTCAGATAGAAATTCTGCTGCCTTGTCCAGTTTCATGACTTTACCTTAAATTTAGTTGACTTCTCCTCTATCTGAGGCATTGGTAAAAGTGTTGGCTGGAGTAGGATCCTGCATGGCACTTTGGGAAGCTTCTCTTCTGTTGTCTTTGGTCTATAAGTCAGCTCCCTTCAGGGATGTCACACCTGCCTACTCATGGGAGTCATTTGAGGAGCTTACTAAAACCTGACTTCTGGAATTCACTCCTTAAGTACTGTGACACAGGCATCTTGGGCCATTTAACAAGCTCCCCAAGAGACACTTAAGCAACTGTTTTGGCATTAGTTCAAGGATGAGCTTTCAAAACCGCTACCTGTTTCCCTGTCTTGACTACAAGGACAGAACTTAGTCTCTGTCAAGTGTCCTGCTTCAGTCTAGTCTCACTAGTTCTAACGCACCCCCATCCACCTGCAGAGTCATCACAGCTGTAAAGGAAACAGCACTTCGGCATGATGTTTCCTTGTGCCACAGATTGATTCTAAAAGATGATCTCCTGCCACACCATGTGCTCAGGTAAATCCCAAGATAGAGGTTAAATTTACTATTGTTCTATCTATCACTATCTACCTATTTTCTCACAAAAAGTTGTCATTTTCTCCCTTTGTATCACCTCCCTGTTTTACGAAGTACTCTAGCATCATCCCTGGTCTCCATGGTTGGTTTTTCAACAATTATCTGTGGTGAATCAGTAGTTTTATTGTCAGCTTTCTTTTACCCATTAATGTTAGCTTTTCAGAAATCAAAGAAAATTCCAGCATAAAGACATACAAAATTGACTGCCAATCAACTCTAATTGTCTTGGATACTTGCAAAATAACTTGTCTGATTTTTATCTAAATAGCATTTTGGCAAAATGATCATTCTACGCTTATGATTGATAACAACTTTGTTGCTTCTACCCTTTTTTTTTTTTTTTTTTTTGTATTCTTATTTTGTCTGGAATTTCTATAAGCCTGACCCACTTTCCCTTCTGCTGCCTATACTCACTACCGTCTTTTTCTAATTATTCTAAACATTCATAATAAATATGCATTTTATCTTATGGAAAATATTGTCACCAGAACATCACTGTTGTGCGAATATGCTTTCCAAATCCTCACTTTGTACGGGTATCCATGAGCGACCAGTCCAAGATGCCTCACTGAGTTGGAGTTGGAGGAAGAATGAGTGCTTTCTTCTGGAGACTAACAGAATACCCTAGAGCAAGGGGTGGCCTGCATGAAAAGCTGCTGGGGATCACGGAAGTTCCATGTTAGGCAGACCATGTGCAAGGACCAGGAAGAGGAATCAAGACAGTTTCTGGAGCTATCCCTAAAATCGAGGCCCAAAAACCTCTGTTCACCTGGCCTCACATTTGTCGGTGCATGCTGGCAAAGTGAAATGTGATTACTTTTCACATGTGGCCTGGTGGTTGACAAACAAAGACTCTGCTTTGACTTCATTTCTGGGCTTTTTAGCAGTTCCCCCTCTTTCAAGAACTCAAACCAATCTGGCCTTTTCCAAATGTCACGTTTCTCTGGTGAATATTAGCAGCTTTCTACTAGCAGAGTAGGTGGGAGCCATATGCCTTTTTTGAACAACCTCTCTACCATGTGGTATATCATAATAAATAAAATTATACATATTATAGTGAATAAAAGTCTCAGACTCAGTGCCACCTCACTTACAAACCTTAATAAACCAGGAGGCACCAAAGCAGTCATACAGCTTATTTATTAAACTTACAGAGGTGCTCACTCGCCAGTGTTTCTGGAACTTCAACACATACTTTACAGGAAAAGTTTGTGCCAAAGCAAAAACAACAAATATCGACTATAATATCAGCTGACTTTGGGGTAGAATCAGGCAAGAGAATCATTTTCTAAGTGTCCTTTTGAAGTGGTCCTAAGGGAACATAGGACCAATAGGGGTTCTAGATCATGGGTGCCCACAAAAGCTGTTAAACAAGCTTGCTATAACCTTACACTTCATTCATGCAGGGCAAAATATTTGTCTAAATATTCCTGGCCAATCACCTATCTTGAAAACCTCTAATTCCCACTAGGAAAAGTATTTGCTGATATGCCTCCCTCTAATTAAAAACTCTCTGGTGTATATTTAGAGAGAAATATTTGGAGCTATTTATTGCCCATATATGAATTTCCGATTAGGGTGCTTCATATGCTAATTCACGCCCCTAGATTGTATATTGAAGTCTATTTGCATATGTACGTATAAAGCTGTGTAAACTGACATATTTTACAAAACAACAGAAATGAGAACCTCCTCTCAGAGGGGGACCCCCGCTCCTTCCCCCTGGGGACAGGGGAGCATCCTTCTGCTTCAGAGTTCCATTGCCCCTTCCTCTACCATTCTTCCTGGCTTCTCTAACTTAACTTCAACTTCTGCTTTATGCAAAAGCTCAATTTTCTTTATTTCATCTCACAAAAGACCTTAATGGCCCAATTAGTTAAAGACTTGAGTATACTTTAAACATGAGCTCTAATTTTCAACATAAAAAAGGAAAACTAGCTTCATTCCCCAATGTAAGGAGGTAGTAGAGCTGAAAATACAGTCATTTGATCCACTGCCTGGGATCAACAAGCATATTTGTGTTCTATCCTGGGGAATGTCACTTTGTATCTTAGAATGCACCAAGAAGTAAAGAATGAGTTGATATTTTATCCCCCAAATATGTTCATTCATAACCTGAATCATATGTAATCAGCTCACCTATTAATAGATGAGTATCCCTGTGAGAGGAAAGAGGGTGTGTAGGCAGGAGGTGGGTGCATGGGTCAGAGTAAGGAGGGTAGATGGATAGAAATGGGAGGTCCTAGGAGTAGGAGATGGAAGTGTGGCTGGTACTGTGCAAGACTGGACCTACCTAGAGCAGTACAACCTCTTAGAATTTTCTGGTTCATGTTATCTTATAACCCAACCACTTGAAATCCTTTCTTCTTTCTTTTCTTCCTTAAGCTTAGAGTCTTTTCTTGGTACATTGATTCCCCATACAAGTTTTAGATTCTGGAAAATAAGAGGTCATTCTAAGTAGACATAAATAGCACCAAGTTTTTGTAAATTCTTATTATGACACTAAGCATAGCATTTTGTAAGGTTTTGAAATTCTAGCTTCATTATAACAGAAGACATCGTATGCAGAGAAGATTGCCGATGATGGAAATGACTCTCAAATAAAAAAAAATAACCTTGTTTCTGAGCACTGGATTAAATAGAAATTCTGAATAAACAGCTAATTAGATTTATTATTCTGTAATAGAGGAATCACATTACTAGACAGAGTGTAAAGGCACAATCTTGTGGTTCTCATCACAGGGATAACAGTGGGAGTACTGTTGACTAAAGTAAATGGAACTACGTTTGTTTAAAAAAAGTATCTACAAAATACTGTCAGTTAGAAAATCATTATTTCATTTAATTTTTATATTTCAATTAGAGTTGGCATTCAATATTATTTTAGATTCTTTCAGGTGTGCAGAAGAGGGATTAGACATTTATATAATTTATTAAGTGGTTCCATAATTCGTCTAGTGTCTGCCTGCACTATACATAATTGTTACAATATTACTGACTATATTTCCTATGCTGTACTTCACATCCCCATAGCTATTTTGTAACTGAATTTGTATTTCTTATCCCTTCACCTTTTTCACCCAGTGCCTCTACCACCTTACATCTGTCAATCACCAGTTTGTTCTCTGTATCCATAAGTCTGTTTCCATTTTGCTTGCTAGTTTACTTCGTTCTTTAGAAATCATATGGTATTTGCCTCTTTCTGTCTAAATTATTTCTCTTAGCATATACCCTCTAGGTTCATCCATATCATTGCAAATGCTGATTTTATTTATTTTTTTATTGCTGAGTAATATTCCATTGTATATATGCACCACAACTTCTTTATTTAATCATCTATTAATGAGCATATAGTTTGCTTCTATCTTGACTACTGTAAATAGCACTGCAGTGAACATAAGGTTGCACATATTTTTTCAAATTATTATTCTGGTTTTCTTCAGATAAATACGCAGAAGTGGAATTGATGTGTCATAAGGTAGATCTATTTTTAATTTTTTGAGGACGGTCTTTACCACTTGTATATTCTTGCCTCCTTTGACATAAATTAAATGACCATATAGGCATGGGTTTATTTCTGGGCTCTCTATTTTGGTTCGTTGATCTATGTGTCAGTTTTTATGCCAATACCATGCTGTTTTGATTCCTGTAAACTTGTAGTGTAACTTGATATCAAGTAGTGTGATACCTCCCACTTTATTCTTTCTCAAGATTGCTGTGGCTATTCGAGGCCTTTATGGTTCCAAATGTTTTAGGATTATTTGTTCTAGTTCTTTGAAAGATGTCATTGGTATTTTGATAAGGATTGCATTTAATCTATAGATTACTTTGGGTAGTATGAACATTTTAACGATGTTAATTTTTCCTATCCATAAGCTCAGTATATGTTTCCATTTATTTGTATCTTCTTCAATTTCTTTCTTCAATGACTTATAATTTTCTAAGTACAGACCTTTTACCTCCTTGGTTATGTTAATTCCTAGGTATTTTATTGTTTTTGATGCAATTGAAAATGAGAACTTTCTTAATTTCTCTGATAGTTCGTTATTGGTGTATAACAATGGAATTGATTTCTGATATTAATTTAGTACCCTGCTACTTTACTGCATTCATTTATACATTCTAACAGTTTTTTGGTGGAATCTTTAGGCTTCTCTGTATCTAGCATCATGTCATTTGCAAATAGTGTCAGTTTTTCTTCTTCCTTTCCAATTTAGATGCCTTTTATTCATTTATTTTTCCTTGTTTGATAGCTGTGGCTAGGACTTCCAATATTATGTTGAATAAAAGTGGCAAAATTGGACATCCTTGTTTTTTTCCTGATCTTAAGGAAAATACTTTTAGCTTTTGATAATTATGTTAGCTGTGGATTTGTCATATATGGCCTTTGTTATGATGAGGTGTATTCCCTCTATTATCACTTTGTTGAGCGTTTTTATTAACAATATTTACTAAATTTTGTCAAACGCTTTTTTTGCATATATTGCTACAATCATGTGATTTTTATCTTTCGATTTGTTAATGTGGTGTATCACAGCAACTAATTTGTGAATATTGTACCAACTGTGCATCCCAGGAATAAATCCCATTTGATCATGATATATGATGTTTTTAATGTATTGCATCTATGTTCATCAGGGATACTGGCCTACATATATATTTTTTAATGTCTTTGCCTGGTTTTAGAATCAGCATAATTGTGGCCATTTAAATGAGGTTGAGACCCTTCTCACCTCTTAAATTTGGTGGAATAGTTTTAGAAGAATAGGTGTTAATTCTTCTTTGAATGTTTGGTAAAATTCACTTGTGAAGCCATCCAGTCCAGGACTCTTGTTTGTTGGGAGTTTTTTGATTACTGATTCGATTTCATTAGTAGTGATTGGACAGTTTATATTTTCTGTTTCTTCTTGACTTAGTCTTGGAAGATTGTGTGTTTCTAGGAATCTGTTTCTTCCAGATTGTCTGATTTGTTGGTGTATAATTGTTTGTAGTTATTTTCACATAATCCTTTGTATTTCTGTGGTGTCAGTTGTCACTTCTCTTTTTTTTCTGATTTTATTTATTTGAGTCCTCTCTTTTTTTCTTGATAAGTCTGGTTAAAGGTTTATCAATTTTGTTTACCCTTTTAAAGATCTAGCTCTTGGTTTCATTGATCTTTTGTGTTTTTTTAAGACTCTATTTTGTTTACTTCCACTCTAATCTTTATTATTTCTTTCTTTCTACTTACTTTAGGTTTTGTTTGCTGTTTTTTTTCTAGTGACTTTAGGTGTAAGATTATTGTTGATTTGAGTTTTTTCTTGTTTCTTGAGGTAGGTTTGTATTGCTATGAATTCCTCACTTAGGACTGCTTACAAGGTGACCCATACATTTTGGGTCATTGTGTTTTCATTTTCATTTGTCTCAAGGTATCTTGTGATTTATTCCTTGATCTCATCATTGACCTATTCATTGTTTAATAGCATGTTATTTAGCCTCCATGTGTTTGTGTATTTTGGAGTGTTTTTCTTGTAGTTCATTTCAAGTTTCATACCATTGTGATTGGAGAAGATGCTTGATATGACTTCGGTCTTCTTAAATTTACTGAGACTTGTTTTGTGGCCTAAAATGTGACCTATCCTGGAAAATGTTCCATGTGTACTTCAGAAGAATGTATATTCTTCTGCCTTGGGGTAAAATGCTCTGAAAATATTAATTAAATCCATCTGGTCTACTGCGTCATTTAAGGCCACTCTTTCTTTATTGTTTTTCTGTCTGGAAGATCTGTCCATTGGTGTCAATGGGGTGTTATAGTTTTCTACTATGATTGTATTACTGTCAATCATTCTCTTTATGTTGATCAAAATTTGCTTTATATGTTTAGGTGCTCCTCTGTTGGGTGCATAAATGTTTACTAGGGTTATATCCTCTTGTTGGATTGATCCTTTATCTTGTTCCTCTGAGATAGCCCTCCCAATGCTCAACTGCCACATGTGGGGGTGGGACCAGTTTGTTTGCATCTCTGCCACTCCAACCCATCTCAGTGTGGCCTCCTCTTTATATCCACAGCTACATCAGTTCTGTTTAGCTAGTCTTCAGGTGGTTCTCCAAGTTGACTGTTTCATAATCTTGTTGCAATTTTAATGCAGTCATGGGAGGAAGCATGCACAATATTTAGCTACTTCACCATCTTGACTGGACTATAGGACATCATTATTGAGCACCCACTGAATACATCTCCTTGGTCTCTTTGGAGATTCGATTATTAGCTACTTTAAGGAAGAAAGTGAGGTTCGTGCCTTCCATTTATCACCCACTCACATGTGTAAGCCACCTAGCTTCAGAATACCTGGAATGGGCCATAAGGCCTGTTTTCAAGTTAAGGGAGATTTTTTTTTTTAATTTCAAAAAAAGGTTGGAATTTTTGCATATATTTGTATGCAGACCTTTAAACATATGGAAATGTGTGTGTGTGTGTGTGTGTGTGTGTGTGTGTGTGTGTGTATAAAACTAAGTTTGATAGCATTCTGCTGTTTTGGTGGCCAAACTCAATTCAAAGAATCATCCTGTGTAAAGAATTCTAAATTGATTAGATTCTAGAATATAGGAGGAAAAAAAATAGGGACACAGGGACTTAAGGGAAAAAGAGATGTCATTTAAAAAACCCTCTAAAATTCACAAACAGTACCATTTAAAACCATAAACTATTTTATTAAATCCACTTTCAAAATATTTCTTCGTTGATATTACCTGTAAGCCTGTATCCAATTCAATTACAAAAAATATTTTTTCTTTCTCTCCTCACCCTGGGAATTCTGGGAGATTTCCTTAAGCAGAAG
The DNA here is from genome assembly GCA_028627145.1 of Eidolon dupreanum. Lineage (NCBI taxonomy): Eukaryota > Metazoa > Chordata > Mammalia > Chiroptera > Pteropodidae > Eidolon > Eidolon dupreanum. The sequence continues at coordinate 38,280,124 of CM053501.1, forward strand.
CACCTGAAGAGAATCAGATGTAGAGAATAGTGGAATCTTGGCATCCTAATGTCACTGAGAAATATTTTTATATGACTGCTGTCACTGTGGAAAAGAAACTCAACGTAAAGCAGTTGATTTTATAAGGTTAACAAGGGGGTTCTACCTCCTTCTTGGAGTTCAGTTTCCTCTGAAAGAAGAATGTCCTGTGTTTTGGTCTCTTATCAAATGCCCATTTATTGACCTCTCTTGTTTTTCGGAATTTACATAGCAGCTGTTGCTATATTTTTCAGAAATAGGTTTCTTTTCCTTTTTCCAACTATAAAACCAAAACATAACTGTAAAATCAAATTTGAATGTTCAAAGAAGGTGAAACAAAATCACATACCCAAGAGATAACCTCTTTATCTTTCAGCTCTTTTGTTTGCACATATAACTGTATATATAATGATTCTGTTTCAAAAGCCAAATTGCTTTAATGCACTGCCTGCAACTTGCTTTTTTTTTTTAACTTCACAACATATTATGAACATTTCCATGCAAGTTTATGCATCTCCTTCTTGTTTTGAATATCTCCTTATTATTTTGTTTTACTATACCATAATTAAATAGTACTATATCAATAGACTTTTGTTTCCAATTATTCATTACTGTAGATATTTCTGCAATGAACATACTTGTGTTATCTTTGTGCCCATGTGTGAGCATTGCAGTAGGGGAGGGAGGTTAGGATGTTTCTAGAAAATAATTGTAAGGAAAAAGGATGTGCACAATTAATATTTTCAAATCTCTTGCTAAACTGCCCCCTGGAAAAATTGCACTAATTTATATGGCTACTCACAGCAAATATGAGGGTTCAAGTGTGTTTTATTAGGTTTCCTATGTGTAGGTGCATTGTGCTAAGCCATTGTATGTGGTAAGATGCTAAGTTATGGGTAGCCATGCCACGTAGAGCTACACCCTTACCCCATAAGTTCACAGGGCTGCATGAGCAGTCCGACTCTTCTGGAACACAAGTCAGTCAGCTGCAAAGAAGGCAAGTATTCCCACGGAGTGGCTTTCAAGCCGATGAGGCACTTTCTAGTAGTGGGGCTTTACTGGCTGAGCTTAGGGCTTTGACTCAGAGCTTCTGGACTCATTTAGAAGTTGCTGGTGAAATGTAAAGCCTGACATCTCAGGAGGCTGTTGTTTTTGTGGTGGAAGGGGGCCAGGATGAAGGGGGACGTTGAAGCTTATATTCTAATCCTAATTATCTTCATTGTTGAGCCTTATTGAGAAGAAATGAACAAACAAAAACAATACAGCTTCATTAGCTTTCAAACTTCAAGTACTTTGATCTATTACTCCCAACACACACACAGCCTATAAGACACATTTATTCATTTACTGATTCCCATTTGTCCAACAAACTAAGCTGTTATGTGCTGGGCACTATACTAGGTAAAGTATGAGGGATGAAGCGGTGAACAAGGCTTGTAGCCAAAGTGAATGTTGTGAGCCCGCCCCCAGTGCTGACCAAGCATGTTGATTATCTAGAATCATTTTTTTTCTGCTGACTCCCCTTACATGTATGTATTATGGTCATTTAATCTTCCAGAATCATCTCTGAAAATGTAAAGTGAAGCAGAGAAAATTACTGTTACTAATTCAATAAGCGTAGTAGGGGACTTGCTACATTCAAGACGTCAAGCTTAATATTGTAGGAAAAATGAAGACAAGTAAGACACAGTGCTTTCTCTCAAAGAATTTACTCTGCTAGGGATACAGAGAGGCTCGTGACAGCCTCTATTGAACTCTGAATTATAGATTCATAACCACAGTGCAATGAGGTATTAGAAATGAAAATTGTTCTCTGTTAGGCCGAACAGGGGAATCCCTAGCACCTGTGAATATGTTACTTTATATGGTAAAAGGGGCTCTGCAAATGTGAGAACCTTGAAGTGGGAGGTTTTTTGAATATCCAGGTCCTTATCACAAGGGTCCTTATAAGAGAGAGGCAGGAAGAATGGAGAGAGAAGGCAATGTAACAGCAGAAGCAGAGAAAGATTTAAAGATGCCACCTGTGGCTCTGAGGTAGAACGGGATCACAAGCCAGGGAATGCAGGTAGCCTCTGGAAGATGGAGAAGGCAAGGAAATAGATTCTCCTCTAGATTGTGCAGAAGGAACATAGACCTGCTGACACCAGTAAAAGCCATTTGAAACTTGTGACTTCCCCAGACTTTTAAAATAATAAATTTGTGTTGTTTCAAGCTACTTTTTGTGGTAATTTGTCACAGCAGCAATAGAATACAGAGGATTAGAGAAAGTTAAATGGAGAGTAGAATTTCAGGTGAACTTTGATATATAAGTAGGATTTTTTTTTTAAGGCGAGGCAACCTTTGATTGATCTCACAGATTGTAAGGCCTTTGTCAGCTTACGATCCCTTATTTTTTTTTTGTTTTTTTTTTTACACCTGCAGCACCTGGTCTTTGTAGGTATCTCCCATCCAAGTACTAACCAGGCTTGACCCTGCTTAGCTTCTGGGATCAGACGAGATCGGTAGGTAGGATTCTATTAGGCAGAAATGAGAAATGGAATTCCAAGCAGGAGAACAGTATGACCAAAGGTACAGAGATGAGAAGATATAAGGTATATTCAATGGATATTAAAAAGCATTGGAGCCTTTGGGAAAGGAGAAACCTGGGAGACAGAAAACAATGCCTGACCCTATGTACTCAGTGTTCAGGGGGTGCTTAGATGACTCTGGAAAGGAGGTGGAGAGAACCCCTCCTGATCAAGGCCTAGGAAAATAAACTTAGGTCTTGGAGGTTTAGCTAAAATTAGGTGAAGAAGAGTGTGGGAGGCTCACTTTGGCCAAGGAGAATGGAAGGCAAAGGGGCAAGAATATAGCAATGGCAAGAACAGACAGGGTAGGGAGCAGCTGGGGAGAAAGGAAGCAGGGAGGTTTAGAGCAGCCTACTACTGTCTCTAATGTTGAGACAAGGAATATGAACTTCTGTTAGGAAATAACAGAAGGAACTTGAGGCCAGTAATATTTGTTATTTGTAGTGCCCTTAGCTGCTTCAGGGGCTGGCCGGTGATGGAAATGGACAATTCTTGAGGTGGGGAGAGAAGAGTACCCTCAGGCTTTTCAGCTGCTCAGACTTGTTATTGTGTTGGGCATGTAAAGAGCTGACTTACTTGGTTTTGGGGCTAAGGTAGCATTGTGGGACAGGTGGGAGGTGATCCACATGGTGTAATGTCACAAATCCTGAGCTGATAGTCAGAGGGCCTGTGTTACACACACAACTTTCCAGCAATGAGCTACATGAATTTAGGCAAATGACTATACATCTCGAGGACCCATTTTCCTCACCTATAAAATAAGAGCCTGAGCTGCACTATGTTGGCAGTGGTGGAGGACACAGTTCAACTATGCTCATGACTCCCAAAGCATTTCCACTTGGACTCTATGTCCAGAAACCCTAAGTTTCTGGGCTGATGAAGATGCTTTTAACATGCAACATTAAACAGCCCAAATTCTTCCCTAGCAACCTGTCATTAAGTGACTGGCCATGTGCTTTGGTTTCTATGTTTGCGAACAACAGGTCGCTGGACAAATCTCACTTCCTATTTGGTCAATAACACAAGCCAGGAGTCCAGAGCCAGGAATGGATGATCTCACTGCTAAGTTCCCATGTGGGAAGCAGAGGGCAATGTCAGGTGGGTGTTGTTCTTAAAAACATGGATTCTTATTGAAGACTGAGAGAAAGGAAGCAGCATGGGAGACCACAGAAAGAGCTGAAGACAGCAAAGTATGCTTTGATCATCCATACAGAGGCACAGCAAAGTGATAAGCAAATAGCCTAAAATAAGCAATCAGCCAAATTTCTAACATGAGAAAAACAACTGCACTTCAAAAAATTGCAGAGGATTCCCCCTGGAAATTCACATTTATGACTAGAATTAACCTCCAGATTTCCATGGATTGACCAGATGAGTCTTCCATTAGCAAGAATTTTTGAATCCACCATAGGCTATGTGCTCCTCTAGCTGTGTGCATGACTAATGTCAGAAATCAAGATTTCAAGGGTAACTCAGGTCACTCACTGTTCAGAGTTCAGTTTGTGTTTTCTTGAAAAATGTTGGAATACCAATCCTCTTCCTAAGACTGGATATCAGGCAGGGGATTTGGTAGGATTTAGAGTTAATTCAAGTTCAGACACTGGCAGGGAAGTGACTTTGACATAAGAAAACCTTTCCAACAGCTAAATATGCTGGAAATGCTGCTTTTGTGCCGTGGAAATGTCAATGGTTTTGTTGCATGTAGTTTTCCCGGAAGCTTTAACTAAACAATTTCTTGTGGTCCTATCTAGCTTTATAATTTGGTGAATCAAATAAGTCTCCTTAGATGTCATCTTCAGTCAAGAAGCTAAAGGAGAACCTGGGGCAATGCCAAGTGATGTTGCCATGTAAAAACATTTTTACACTTTGTTGTTGAGTCAGTGAATTGGAGACATAAGCTCATGCCAACTAAACTTATTACTACATGACAATCGTTAATTGCTAGAAGGCATTGCTTCTGACCTAAAAATCTAGAACTTGCTTATCACTGCTATTAATAATAACTACATGGGTAGTTAGCTTATGCTGTTAATATTTGTTCTAAAAAGTAAGATTCAGAAAATTCTGAAGGGACTTTGAAGTAAACTGTGAGGCAAGTGGCGTATCAACATCCTGGATACTTTGTATACTTTTCCCTGTCATATTAGCAAGAAGAATAAAGTACTGGAAACTTGACAGAGAAATGTTCAGCGAGCGTTTGAGTGCTTTGCCTTGAGTGTGTTTGAATGAAGTACTAGATGCCCCAGAGGTAGCTGGGAAGTCCAGTGCAGAAAGCAGATTTGCATGCAGCATACTTGTCTTTTAGCCAAGCTCTTACTGCTGGGCCTAGAGACAAGAGGTTTCCTTTATTTCATGATTTTAACTTTGCGGTCTTTTCCATCACACCATTTCACTGATCCCTGATAGAGATCTCTCTATTAAAATCTTCTACAAAGTTAGTGTCAAGGAAATAGCCTAGGATTTCCAGAAAAATAATCAGTTAAAAATGATGCCATGCTTTGCAGACAAGAGAGAGGATCAGAATAAAGATCAGTTACCCTGGTACTGATGTCACCCTCGCCTCCTTGTTTTATTTTCCTCACTTTAGAGTCTAGATGCTATTGCATTCTGACATCTGAATTGTGTCCCTCCCAACTTCTTGTTGAAGCCCTAAACCCCAGTACCCCCAATATGAGACTGTATTTGAAGATAAAGTCCTCAAAGAGGTGATTATGAGGTTGTTAGGGTGGGTCCTAATCTAATAGAACTGGGTCCTCATGAGAAGAGGGAGAGATACCAGGGATGTGGGTGCATAGAGAAAGGCTTTGTGGGAACACGGTGAGGTCACACCTGCAAGTCAAGGACAGAGGCCTCAGGGAAAACCAGTCCTGCTGACACCTTGATCTCAGGCTTCCAGTCTTCAGACTGTGAGAAAATAAATTTTAATAGCTGAACCCAGTCTACAGTATTTGGTTTTGGTGTCCCTAGCAAAATGATACAACTCAAATGCTGGCAAACTCTCTAGCTTTTTGGTTATTTCCTTTTAATTCAAATAACAATAACCATAAGCAAACAAACACAACAATCGTCTAGAATCTCATTTTGAGCAATGTGGAGATCTCGTCTTACCAGATTTTTTTCTACCCTCCCACTACCCCTAGCAAATTTTTGAGAATTTGGTTAGGAGTGCTTTCATACTCCTTTAAATTATTTGGTCATCCCTGCACCTCTCAGCCAGCTTTCTCGCTCTCATTTTCCTTGCTTACTAGTCAGTCATTCACCTTTTGCCATCTCTTGCTTCCTCCCTAAGTACAGACTTTGGACCCTCCTATGGGGGCATTGGCAATTCCTCCATTACCAACTGAGACTATTCAGCAACGTTTCAAGGATTATTGAGTATTGGGTATAAGTCAATACTAATGAAAAAGGGGAAAATTAAAAGCTAGCTTCTAGATAGGATGTCTTCTAGAATCCTCCTAGCGACTTTCCCAGGGCTCTTCCACAGGCTGCCTCAGTCCTAGCTCCCTACACCCTGCCAGGAAGGACCACCTTATCTCTGCAAAAGAGGGCTGACTTTGTTCTCTTTTAGCCAGAATTGAGGCCTCTGACCTCATCTTAGGCCCCCTAAAAGGGAATAGTACTCCTTTATGGAGAATGTAGATAGGATCAAAGTGTGACTTATTTCCTGATCTGGGTGTATGGTTGACAGAAGGAGAGCCCACCTTTTAGAGGACAGCCACTCACAGGGTATGGACTCACCCAAGGCAAGGCAATCCCACAATTCTGTGTTTCATTTCTCAAAGTCTGGCACACAGTTGTGTAAATAAAGGGGATAGTAACATGGAAGACAGTTCATTAAATTAATATTAAAAATCACAAAATGGTGTGCAAGAGATTCCATTCCTTGATTTAGTGAGGAGCAAAAAGATCGTGCTTCAGTTTACTGTTTTCCCAAAGATTTCCTTCATGGTGGTTGAAAGTTGTGAACTAATCAAAAACAAGTCTTTCTCCATGAAAGAACATTTAGGAATAAAGGAGAGACGTCATTCAAGAGCACACGCTTGGGGTGGGTAAAATGGGTGAAGGGGGTCAAAGGGTACAAACTTACACTTATAAAAGAAGTCATGGAAATTTAATGTACAGCATGGTGACTATTAAATACTTGAACGTTGCTAAGAAAGTAGATCTTAAAAATCCTCATTACAAGAAAAGAAAAAGAAAAAGAAAAAAATTATAACTATGTGTGATCGTTTTGCAATTTACACAAATATCGAATCATATTGTATACCTGAAACTAATATAATATGTCAGTTATACCTCAACAGAAAAATTTTTTTGAAACAAGTACTTGATTTCCTCATATTCTTCTTTCCCAGCTGTAATCTTCTAACACCTCTACTATAATGATGACAACCATAAAATAGATTTTCTGATCTAGACTAGTAACTATGTGTCACTATAAAAATAAGAACAGCAGCAGCAGTAATAGTAATAATAATGTAGATACCCTTTATTAGGGTTTTAAAATGTGAGAGGCACTGCATTATTGCTTTACAAACATTATCTTGATCAGTCTTCATCACAACCTACTCGGAAGTAGGTAATACGGTTCTCATTTTCTAGATAAAAAAATGCATTTGAAAAGTGAAGCAGTTTACTTAATTTCACCTCTCAGAAAGCTAACTTTCACTTTTCTTCCTTTCTCCCTCCCTCCCTCCCTCCCTCCCTCCCTCCCTCCCTCCCTCCCTCCTTTCTTTCTTTCTTTCTTTCTTTCTTTCTTTCTTTCTTTCTTTCTTTCTTTCTTT
>CM053501.1:38287592-38435812 GCA_028627145.1 Eidolon dupreanum
AATAATTTTAAAGTCAGTTTCTATTAGGTTGGTAATTTAGTTCATTTGAACCAAGATTTGGTAAGAGGCAAGAAAGGCCACTACATGCACTGTGCCATGGGGATATCAAGTTGGAGAAAAGATTGTCCCTACTTTAAGGATTTTGTTCTTCTGTTAGCAATGAAAGCCTCCTCTCTGGGGACAGTTACATGTACATGCTCTTGGTAAAATGTTTTGGGGTACGTTTTGAGGTGCTAAACTTATCCTTTGCACTCTGAACAGGAATGGAATTTGACCACATGATCCATTTGAAATGTTATCTGGAAACAATTATGAACAAGAAACTCTTCCAAATGGCACATAAGTAATACTCCTGGCGGTTGGTGGCCAGATGTTTGTGGAGAAGGAAAACTCAATCTTGTCCAGCCATAAATGAAATACAGTAATAAGAAGCCTGACTCCTCCTTAAATAGTCTTTTGGGAAGGGGCCAAGGTGGCAGGCTGTGCAGGTAGTCAAGTAATTGGAAAGCACATACCCCACGGTAGTCACTGGTCCGATTAAGACCCAAGTTACTGGCAAAACATTGAAAAAGGGAATTAGCAGATTGGGCAACGATAAACCCTAGGCAGCCAAAGGTCTGAACTACTAAGATTTCTTGGGTTGAAAAATAATGTCAAGAAATTTAGCATTGCACAACAGCATCTTATTTAAAAAAAAAAAAAGGAAGATTTTTTTTGTTTTTGTTTTTGTTTTTATACCACTCAGAACGTCTAATAAACACTAGTGGATACTTCTAGTGGGTGATATCTGTTTGGTGGGCACAATGCTATTATTTTTATTATATATGTATAGTAGTTTTTTAATGCTTATAATCTTAAGACCTGCTTTCAAAGTGAGGGAACAAGGAGAGTGGAGTGCTCAGGGGGACCACCTTGAAAGAGAGAGGGGTTCTCTTTCTCCAAAAAAAAAATCAGGGGTATTCTGAGCTGAGCCTTACAATTATGCTGCTCAAAGTAGGGGCCATAGACCTACTGAATCAGGCTCTCATTTAGCAAGGTCCTCAGGTGATCCTAGGCTCAGGAATGTTTGAGAAGCACTGCTATGCAGCAGTTTTCCAAGTGGGGTCCCCAAGTCAGCATCACCTGGGAATGTGTTAGAAATGCAAATTCTCATCCCCACTCCAGACCTACTGAATCAGAACCCCTGGAAGTGGTGCCTGTCAGCTGTGGTTGGGTGATTTTGATGCACACATGTTTGAGAACCATTGGCTCAAAATGTGGGTAAGTTTTCTACAGATGAGGAAGGGTACAGCAAGGGCATGGGCTCGGGAAAACTCAGACAAGTTAGTAAGGAACCAGGAAGGACAGTAGTGTACAGTATATATAAGTGAGAAGTAGGAGGAAAGATTGGCGAGGTATTTTGGGCAGCAAATTAAAAACCTGCAATCTTTTCCCAAAATGTCCCTTGAAGATATGTCTATTATAACAATGCTGCCCAATGAAACAATTGTGATCTTGCTCTACATGGTTGATTTCAAAAAGAAATTTAAAAAATTAGACATCTCTTTTTTCCTGGGTTTTTGAACCACGAATCTGTGTTATCCAATATGGTCACTCTATAGCCTCTGGATATTTGACTATTTTCAGACATTTAGTTCACTCCTAAAGAATAAAGATTTACTGCAACTAGAAATATTTAGAGAAATGTACTGAAGAGTCTAGATAACCTAAAAATATATTTTCAGCATTACTGGAAATTATGGTCTTGGTAGTTAACTATTAAGAGGAGGATAGTGTTTACCTATATGTAAAAGCTCTGGTATGTATAATCAAAAGGCAGCTTAACCAGGGGAAATTGTTCCTTAGTAAGATACACTTTACTTCTTCCTTATAAAAAGATGCATTTCAATTCTATATGGTTAATTGTTCTGAAAGGAATTATTTCAGAAGGGCTTCGGTCCGTGTATATTATACAAATGTAAATATGCATGTGTTAATGTGTATGTGTGTATTAACAACTTAGAAACATGAAATGTTACTTTTCTCTGGTTGGTAGAATTTTAGATAATGGATATTTTTTCTTTTGGTTAGAGCACATCTGTATTTTCTACAGTAAGCATATATAACTTGTATAATAAAATGTTTTTTTCAAAAAGAAAAAAAGATGTTAATAAAGTTTTGTTTCATGCGATGAAAACAAAACCTACTGAGTTCCTGAGCAAGGAGCTACCAGCACCTGACAGGGCCTCCCTGACACCCCACCCTCCCAAGGCGGCCAATTTCATCAAAGTTGATCCCTTTTATCTACTTTATATATTGAGATTCTTTGTAAGCTTAAAAAAATAGACTTGATAAAAATAATGTTTGAAAACCTCCGACTGATCTAAGGAATGGATAGATGGCTCACTGCACTGTATATGTCAGGTTTCTTGGCTGCAATAGGGGCCAGACAGGGTGAGTTACTGTGAAATAAAGCCATGCTGCCTTTTGGAGAGAGGTAAGAGCCATTTGCTATCCTTGTCAGATGTGTAGGTGGTGATGCGGCCGTTCACTTAGGAAAATTATGTGGACGTTTGTTGGATTAGTTAGGTTTTCCAAGAAATAGAACTAATAGTAGATTATATATATTATATATACATAAATAACAGATTTATCTATAATCTATAAATGACATCCATAATATATATAAATAACACACACACACACACACACACACACACACACACGGATAAATAATGAGAAATTGGCTCATGTGATTATGAAGGCTGAGAAGTACCAAGATCTGCAGTCGGCTGGCTGGAGACCCAGAAGAAGTTATGGTACAGTTCTAGTGCAAAGGCCAACAGGCTTGAGACCCAGGAAAAGCTGATGTTTCGCTTGGAGTCCGAAGGAAAAGGATGGATTTTCTAGATAGGAGACCAGGAGGAATTCTCTCTTATTTTGGAGAGTGTCAGCCTTTTGTTGTAGTCAGGCCTTCATCTGATTAGACAAGGCCCACCCACATTAGGGAGGGCAATTTGCTATACTCAGTCTACTGATTTAAATATGAAACTCATCCTAAAACACCTTCACAATAACACCCAGAACAATGTTTGATCAAATATCTAGGAACCCTGTGGCCCAGGTAAGTTGACACATGAAATTAATCATCATATTCACTTAGGAAAATCTGACATAGATAGAGGCCAGGCCACCTTTTATAGGACCTTAGCTTTTCCTGCATTAGTTTTTGCTCCCAACTAACTTGTCTTCCAGGTTGCTTACCTAAGCCGATTCTGACTGCTCCATTCACAGAGTCCTACGGGCTTGAGGTCAACCTGAAGACACTCCCTTGGAGAATTGTCATCCTCTACTGTCATCTGGGATGCTAATGTCTGGAGCCATCATAAAGGTGTCCAGAAAAACAGCATTCATTTCTATCTGGCTGCGCCTTCCCTGTGCTCCCTTTGTATGACTGGCTTGTTGCTTTGAGAAGCATGGTGCTCTAACGCAGAAGTCCCTAACCTCCGGAACGTGGACCGGTACTGGTCCATGGCCTGTTGGGAACCAGCCCACCTGGCAGAAGGTGAGGGGCAGGTGAGCAAGCAAGCGAACCTTCATTTGTGTTTGCAGCCTCTCCCCATCGCTAGCAACACCACCTCAGCTCCACCTCAGATCATCAGGCATGAGATTCTTATAGGAGCACCAATTCCTGGTAACAAAACAGTTGGAGACTGCTGCTGTTGAGTGTAGAGGAAAGATAAGTGAGTCTGGAATTAGGAGACTTAAACCCCAGTTCTGCTCCTTATCAGCTTTGTTTCCTTAGACAAGTCACTTTTTAGTCTCTTTTTCTCCATCTGTGAAATGGGAATATCCATGACCCTAATAAGATTTTGTGAATCTTAAATGAGCACGAATCATCAAACACTATACAAACGGCAATTCCTATTATTACTTTTTAGTAACAAGAACTAACTGCATATAAAAGAATCATCAATTTATCACTTTTTTTACATTAATAATAGCTGAGACTGTAAACTCCTGGAGGGCAGAGACCAGAGCACACAGCAGCTAGGCAGGTATGTACTTAGTACAAACTTAGCTGATGATAAAGGAAAAGTTTTCTAATCTTTTCTGACTGGCTTAAAATTTCTTTATTTATTATATACTAAATATATCTTCCAGAAATAGGGTTGCTAGATAAGTTAGGATGCCCAGTTAAATTTGAATTTCAGATAAACAATGAATCCTTTTATAGTATCTGAATGTCCCATGCAAATCATTCGCTGTTTATCTGAAATGCAAATTTAACTAGGCGTTCTGTATATTTATTTGTTAAACCTGGCAACTCTATTCAAAAAGGGAGTTAGCAAAATTTTATGTTAAAATTGAACATTTTCTTAGGTGATGAATATTTAAAATATATCATGTGAACAGTACCATATTTAAGAGTTTCTAATGGTTCATCTGATTGTTTGACATTTTTAAATGATTTCCTTAAAAATGGAATGGACCTAAGCATGTTTCTTAACCTTATTAGTTTTATCAATAAGATGAGGATAATAATATTTAATGTACAAGTCTGTTTTGAAGTTTACCTGAGGTTACAATGAGACAGTTCTTTGTAGATAGACCCAAAAATGAATCTCAGTGGAGCTGACTTTGCTTTCACACAGCTCCCCACTTGAATCCCAATGTTGGCATTTATTACCGTGTGATCTTGGAAAAGCTACTTAACCTCTCTATGCTTCATTTTCTCATCCATCATATGAAGATAATAATAAAACTGACCCCACAGGATTTTTGCAAGGAGAAAAAGAGACAATGCACATATAGTGCATAGTGCATGATAAAACACTTCATAAATGTTAGATTTTGTTAAAAATCTAGAGCGAGGCCCTTTCTAGAAAGTCACTAATGTATGCTAATAGGAAATTATGGGCTTGACTCCAAGTATGAATTCCTGGGTCTGCGTGCTCCTTAACATGGGGAACGTTTTGCTCCTGCGCCATCAGGTGCTCATTCCACGTTGCTGCAGGAACGGACTAACGCATGCTCCAGGCTCTCACTGTCAGCACCCTTCCTGAATACCAAGAAAGGTGACTCACTTCGTACCCTGAACATGTCATTGTAGGCTTTCATGTAAATGAAATGAGCTCCTTAAGGTTTAAATCAGTTCATATGATTCTTCTTTGAACTTCAAAAAAAGCAATAATGTCATCCTCGGAAAAAATACAGCAAGTTTTAAAATTGCTGCTTTAATCATAGGAATCAACCATGTGGAGCAATAATAGTGGCTATGTAGCCATGATCCTACAGAGCCTTCGGTATGCTCCTTCTACAGAAAGGAACCTGAAGAAATCATTAAGCATGAGAGGTTCAACTGTTAGGTCAGGATCTCAGACCAATATGCTGAGCTCCCGGAGTCATTAGGGACTATAGTGGGCTTGCCATCTCCCCAGGGGGTTGAAGGGTCAGACTTAAGAGCAAAGATTAAGGGTGAAGGGCCACACATCTTTTTTTCATTGGATCATAACAGTTGTCGTGTTGCTTTTACTATGTTGGAAGGTTCTGGGTTCCTCTGTGGCTGATGAGTATTTATAGTAACACCACTCGCGATGAATACATGCTCTCCAATGGTCCTCCTGGTGTTATCCAGGTTTCCCAGTGTTTCATGAAGACAAGAAGTGATTAGATCACAGGCCACCTATTTTTTTTCCCCCAACGTTCAAGTTTTGTTGATTAACTAGATGATCAGTGGCCATTTGTTCCAGTAATTGTGTTGTCTCACTAACCCTACGATTTAAATCTTGCATTAAAAAAAGTAAATCTCACTACTTGGGCATAGAGCATGCTTTATTGGATGAATTGCCAAGTTTTTTTTAATGGAGATTTTTTTTCCTTAAAAAAAAAGATTAAATTGATAGAGTTGACAGAAAAAGAGAGTTATACTCTCTAACTCCTTCTTTATGGCCAGCTCGGCCAAGGATGGCATCGTGCCTCTCACATCCCCATCATCTCTGCCCACTCACATTTCTCTGAACAGCTGTGCCAGAATTTCATACAGGGAAGGCTTTATGCCACACAGACCTTTCAAACATCACATCTAAATCATCTTTATTAGCCTTGAAAACTTGGATCCCTAGTGGGGTTCCTGGCACCCCAAACAGTGGAAGCCTGTGTGTGAGCTTGAGGCACAAAGCCACCGAGGCAACAGCATCCTCTGGTTGAAATGAGTTTTCAACAACTTGTGTGCCACTGAGCCGCTGTTTCTCTACTCCTTTTGGTGAAGGGAAACTTCAAAATATTTGGGGCATTTGAGATTTACAATGCATGTTGAACAGTGGAAATTGTGCAATACTTAGAAGTTTTCCTGTGTTTAGGAAGACATATGGTGGTTGTGTTTCCTAATGTAAACATCAGAACACTTGACTGCATTGTTGAAGAAAAGGGATAGAATATCTAAAATCAGGATTATCTCAGAAAAGCCTATGTGTACAAATGACTTTAAGGAGATACTAGACCAATGAATGATCTTTCTTAGTTTCAGGATCACCTAGGAATTTGGTCCTCTCTGGTATTTTCTCAGTACTTTCTCAGTCTTTTTTGTCTCTCTTCAGTATTTGATGCAAGATTTTTTTCCCCTAGAATTATTTGTCCATGACCCAGGCCATGGGAAGAAACATCAAGATATCAGCATCCTTCACGCTGCTGAGACCCTCGCTGGTTGAAAACTTTATATGATTCCTAACCATAAATGTGGCTAATTTGAGCAGACTCCATAATCTGCAAGAAGCACCATCAAACTCTAGAATCAACTGTCTTCTCTTCACCCACTGTTGACTTTATTTTTACTCTGAGTTCCTTCTCCAGAATGATAATAGCAATCATAGTACTACTGATCATGATAACAACTGACATTTAGCCAGGGCTTCCTATGTACTGGACCTATTAACTTATTTAAATATACACATGATTTCTTTTAAACTCTTTCTGGGAGTTTTGACAGCTTCCCTAAGGATAACATTTTTTTTTTTTTAATTTGGACTAAAACATTATTCTATTATTAGAAACAATATTTAGGGTTATAGAAGAAAAAAAATCACAAAATATGGATAATCAAAACAAAAGAAAATGTTGAAAGCACCACAATCTCTTTCTCTGCAGTGTTCACTAGCAAAGGTCCAACAGGATGCAGTGTTCCTCTACAGTACAAGTTATGAGGTGCTTTCCCACGAGGTGGGAGTTAAGAGGTACCAATAAGCTCTCTGCTTCCCAATCTTGCTCACCAAGACCTGAAATCGTTGCGCCTGGGCTTAATCCTCCATCCCCTGCGCTCGTGCTGACCCCACAAATACCTGGAAAAATTAGAGAAAGGGGGTGGGATCCAAGATGTCCACACAGAAGGGATTTATGTATGACAGACTGAAATGTGGCTGCGGTGGGTTGCCAGGCATGTGTCTTGAAGCTGCAATGACATGGCAGGCATACTGCTTTTACTCAGAGAGTGTGTTTAAGAAATAACCATAATCAGTGTGAATGCTGACAGAGACTGTGGTGGGTAAAAATCCTCCTAAGATAATTCTTGACATTGGCTTGTGGTTGACCCCACTAGGGAGAGAAACTTTAGAGCAGATAGCGTGCCCCAAGCTTCCAAGCAGGAGAGAAAGGGAAGCCCTGGGGACAGGAAGAGGCAGCTGGGGCAGAGAAAGGGGCCCAGGACAATGGCTCTTAAGTCATCTGCTTGCCTGGGGCTGGTTCCCCCAGGATTCGAGGCCCCTCCCACCCGCAAACTCAGCTTGCTTTCTTTGTCCTTATTGAATTAGAAGGAAGTCAAGGAAGCCTGTATGATTATAAGTCAGGGAAATGCAAGCGACTTTTAAAAGCTTGCTACAGCAAACTTTCCCATTGGAATTGAGCCAACACAGGGCAGATGTGTCAAACGTCTGCTTTTGGCGGCCTTGCTAGCTCACTCCAGGAAGTGGTGCGGGGGGTGGGGGGGGGGCGGGGCAGGGAGGAGTAGGGGTGAGCAGTAAAGAAGCAGAAAGATGAAAATATCGTCAGTAATGTTGCACTCAGTTCCAGGGTGGGAGACCTACAGGTAAATGGAGCCCATTTATTGCTGAGAACAGTCTGTGAAATGAATCAAAAACGGAAAACCAAACAGCTCTCTGTAGAGGAATGAGAGAGGAGGGAGGCGAACTTAGTGGAAAGTCGGGGCTGCCTAGAGCATAACAAATAACCACAGGCTGGAAAAGTACAGTGGAGGGGAAATGTGGGCTAGGCAGATTCCTCACAGGGATTAGGGCGATTTTCCTTGGCATTCTATCAATTATGTTGCTGCTGCCTCTTTGAATTTGATCACCTCGTGCTCTAAGTTGGCACACTCTCCATATTTTCACAAGCCTGGAGTGCGGAGAATCTTCTAAGGCTAACAGGAGACTCAGAAACCATAAAGAGAAAGGTTGACATATTGGAATGATTAAGAAGTCAAAACTGAAACTTTGCAAAATCAGCTCACGTGAACAAATTTAAAAGTCAAATGAGGACTGTGGGAAAATATTTGCAACGCATATAAAGGCAAAGAGTTATCAATTTATTAGAGCTAAAATGCTCCTGCAAAACAAAATAAAAAGACCTAAGGCAAAAAAAAATGGACAAATGATAAGAAGATGCATTTTAGAGAAGAAAATTACAAATGGTCAATAACATTTGAAAAATGCTCAAACTCACTAATCGTTACAGTAATTCAATTTAAAAAGTTATTTTTTTTGTTGTTGTCAAATTCTAATAAGATTTTTATGGTATTCAGTGTTTCTAAGAGGATAGGAAAATAAACCTTTTTATATTCCATTAATGGGTATGTAAATTGCTATGACATTTTTGAAAGACAATTTGTCAGAATTTATCATATTTAAAATAAACACATTTTACAACCAAGTAGAACGACTGACAAGATTCTATTTTAGAAAAGCTCTGACTCTAGAAGGAAGGGTGGTTTTGTGTGTTCGTGCGTGTATGTGTGTGTGTGTGTATGTGTGTATGTGTGTACAAATTGTAACATTATGATAGCAAAAAACTGGAGACAACCCAAATACCATCAATGGGGAAATTAACAAATAAGTCATAAAACATCCAAACAAGGAATATTATGAGACAACCAAAAAGATGTAGTGGATCTAAATATTCTGACATGGTAATATGTTAAATGAAAAATGACTCAGGAATAGGTATGTATATCTATAATTACATATAAATTTTATGTATTTTATTTTATATGTATTTGTATTTTATGTTTATTTCTAATATTAATAAATGTAAATATATTTACATTTATATATGTATCTATGCATGTATATAGATACATATATAGTATGCATGTGCATATATACACATATATAGCATAATCACATTTTTATGAAGATGAAAACAAATATAGTATATATCTATGTTTGTATATACACTAAAAAAGCATATACATAGAAAACACACATACACACATTTCAAACTGATAAAAGTGGTTATTATAAGGGGATGAGGCAATTAACTAATAGAAAATCAGTTGTTATTTGTTATACTTCTGTGTTGTTTGAATTTGTTACAACAGTGTCTATTATTCTTACAGTTAAAAAGCACAATGAAAAGATGTAAACATATATACACATGCATTCATATTACTCTCCTTTTATAAGCACCAAGGTAATTGTAGCATAAGAGTGTGGTGTACAGAACAAAACTTTCCTGCTCCTTCAGGATTTCTGACAGGTGGCAATGAGCAATTTTAGAGGCAGGTGTAAACTGAAAAAAAAAGGAATTGGACATCCTCCTCCCAGGGTTTAAAGACTAGGCATTTCAGCAGAACTTATGCAGCAGCACTCACCACAGTCCCACCTCAGGGTCTAATAAAAAAAAAAGGCACCTTTTTTAGAATTCCCACTTTATTAGAGTCCTTAGGAGGAGTCAACGAGGTAGTATGTATAATGTTTGAAGAGTGGTTGGCACACAGTAAGTGATAAGTAGATTTTATTATTATTGAATTAGTAAGTATTCCTTTCTATTTCACCTCCCAATGTCTGCTTTCCCAAAGGCAGAGATCTTCCAAGACTTTCCCAGTTAAATGTGGGCAAATGACATGATGGGAAGACTGGCAACTCCTTCCTCCTGGATGGCTGCAGGTGGGACCAGCAGAGGGATCATGGTATTCTAGAGCATGGACAAAGGTCTTAGGAAGAGGCAAAGAAGGGCAGTGAATGGCAAAGGGACAAGGATCACTCCCCTGGTTTCCCATGGAATCAAGTCAAGGGTGGCAGAGATTCTTACGTTTCCTGTATACCCAGACTAATTGCAAAAGGAGGCATCAGGGCCTGCTGGTCATTCTGTGGGGTTTCAGATTGAAGTAACAAATAATTGGGTAGGAAAGTACAAATGAGAGGAAGACAATGGCACTGATGGGTGGGATCCCCAACATAGTGAGGACCAGCTAGGCCCCTGATTGCCCATGATGGAATCGGACACTGGCTATTGCAGAAGTAGAGCCTGGCAAGTGTTGACATAAGCTACTGGTTGCCCTAGTTCTACCAAGGAGTCATTCTAGTAAGCTTGCCTTTTCAGGTGATTTCTAAGAAAAACAAAACAAAATAACTGAGTGACAAGGTTTGGAGGAGCTTCTGAGTTGGTGAACACATCAAGGTACTGAGAGGGATGAGAACAGGGAAGGCATGGAAGCTCTGAGCCCCTTCTCCCAACCCTCCCTTGCATATATCTTCCATTTGTGTGTTCCTGAGTTGTATCCTTTATAATAAAATACTAATACCAATACTACGACTACTACTACTACTACTACTACTAAGCTAGAAGATTTCCTTGTCTTCCCCAGCTTTGAAGTAAATTAAAACTAGGTGGTAAAGAGTAGGAAAAGATCCTTGAGATGAGAGTATGCTGGGATTAAAATTATAAACAAGAATTTTTATAATTTAATTGGACTAAAAAATATCACTGGACTGAACTAAGTTTAAACTGGAACGAGAAAAATAAAGTAACATGTTATAGGCAGATTTTGCAGCACGTGTCTATGTGTTGTGGGGGGCGGGGCTAAAGAAAAAAATGGGTTGGGGGCTTAGGACCAAGAAAGGTATATGTAGTCATGGCAAGCATTTTGTTTGCACAGCGTTCCCTTCTTCCCATGTGCCGCACTTTAATCTCTGTTCCTGAAGAAACATTTTCCTTCCCCTTTCATGAAATCATAAAAATTAAAGAGATCCAGGAGGAAAAAAAAAAATCAGCTCACCTTCATGGTAAAAAGAATCAGGAGAGTTTTGTTTGTTTGTTTTAATTGTTGGTCTGTTTGCTTTAAATACTATACTTTCAAAACTATATACTAGAAACAGCACTGAAAATGGAATTCAGGGTATCTAAGAGACTTAGGACAAACATCTTAATATCTCTTGGGCTTAGTTTCCTCATTTATAAAGTCTAGCATTTGGTTGTATTAGCTGGCCTCTAAGATTTCCTCTTATGTTTATACTGATTTCTGCTTTACTTCATAGAACTGAAGGGGACGTTGGTTGACATCTAATCCAAACTCCCACCCCACTGGACATCTCAAGAGAATGTTTGTATGTCCTAGTATAAACTGGTAATTTTCTTAAAATATAAATTATCTAAATCAAAACTGGTTTCTTCCAGCCATATTATCTTAAATTCAGTCTCGTTCCTTTAGTGTCTGTCAATAGCATTTATCCATTGAAGGACTCTGAGCTGTAGCCACAGGCTGTTTCCCAAAAGTACCCTGAAGGGGAATATAATGAATACAGACCATTGACACCCCTTAGCAGAGACCAGGGATGCTCAAAGATAAATGCTATTAGGGTTAGGTGATGCTGGTGGCAGCAACAGACACACACCTAAATCTCAAGGGCTCAACAACCACAAAAGTTCATTTCTTACTCATATGAAGTCATGTGGGTCAGCAGGACTCTCTGCCTTCCAGTGACTTGGGTTCAGGTTCTCCTCACCTTGTGCTGCCAACATCTCAACACGTGACGACAAATTCATGCTGTCAGGAGAGGAGATGGGTGGAGAAGGCAAACAGTGAAGGACATAGGACCAGAAGTGCCGTATTACTTCTGCTCTCATTCCCATCCTCCAGAACTCAATCACATAACTCCAACTTAACAGAAAAGACCCTGGAAAATGTGGAAGAGCACATGGATATTCAGTGAGCACTGGTTGTCTCTGTGTAAACTGATGATGCAATCAGGAACAAAGTCACCAACTGAAGAACTGTTCCTGTTGAGTGTGTTTGGAAGGGGTGACCAAAAGCCTTCGTTTTTCATCTTTGGCTTCTTTAAGCTATTTATTTATTTTTTTCTCAAAAAAATAATTTTAGCTTGGGAAAACTGAGGCAACTTGCTAGAAAGTAGGTCTTCTCATCCCTACTTCATCACAGCTAGAGATGGGATTGCCTTTAAGTGGCTGCATTGCATTGTTAATTCATAACAAACTTTAAGTCAACTGAAATCCTCATATAATTGTCCAGAGGAACTGCTGCCAAGTCCGGCCTTCACATCCTCCAACTGTGTTGTTCACTTTGCTTTAAACCTAAAGTCAGGGCTTTACATTTATTCTGCTAAGTATTATCCTGTTATTTTCTGACATTTGCTTCAGTATTCTGAATATTTTTCTATTATAATAGTTATTTCTTCAAAATCTGCATCCTACATCAATTTGATTAGTATGTCTTCTGTGCCTACATCCAAGTTCTTGAAAAAAATAGGCCAAGGGCAGAGCCCTCCAGTGTGACACCAGAGACCTCCCTTGAGAGGCATCGCAATTCATTAATAAGCACAGTGGGTTCATTTGTTCCACTAGCTTCAGATCCTCTGACCGTGCTATCAACCAGTTCACATTTCCCCAATTTCTCAAGGATTTTTTAAGATTTCACAATATGCATGGATGAAAGCTGAACTCATTATCTTTCTTTCTTGACTCACTCCTACTCCTCAATAGTCTGTTGGATGAGGGCACCACCACCTCGCCTACTGTGCCAAAATCCTAGTGCAGTCCCAGATCTGTCCTCTCCCTCATCTCCCTCATCAGTAAACTAGTGCAAAGTTTAAGCTGATGCAAAGCATTAAAGTGCTGAGACTCCTGAACTAGGGCTGTTCCCCCAGTAACTGCCTGTGAGCTTCTCTCCATGTCTCTGCTCTTTTCTCCTCCAGCCTATTGTCTTTATCTTCACTGGAGTTCTGTCAGAATTACAGGTCTGATTGTGTTTCATCCTTGGATAAAACCTACTAAAGCTGTCTGGTGTAAGGATAATATTAAAAATATTTAACAAGTAGTTGAGCATGAGCAATGACCAAGCAGAAGGCCAGCAGGGCTACTTTAGATGGAGAGCAGGACACCTACTTTCAGATCCCAAACATTTCTAGGTGGCACCCTGCCTCTCCCTCTATCCCCATCCAAGGGTTTCAGCAAAGCTCTCATTTGCATCTCAATACTCTAGTTTTCCTTTCTTCTTCCTCCCAAAGCTCCTTCTCCAACTCAGAAAAGACCTTGTTTCCTCTGAGGCTGGAAAGCTGCTCTTGAATTATCACGCATTCTGCCCCACTCTCTGGGTTTTGGGAGAAACTGCCTAGTCTTTCAGGCTTTACTCTATTGAGTCAGAACCAAGGTTTTAGAATTCAAAAATAAATAATGAAGTACAACAAAAGCTAACCCCCAACTTCCCACCTCCCCCAGATACTAGGCTCTTAGGAATGAAAGCTTTCAAGGTTTTTTTTTTTTAGGTTCTCAGCCAGAAATTGGACTCTGTTCTGGCTGTATTCTTTTGTGTCCTTTCTTCTCTGGGGCAGTCAGCCTTAGTCTCTTGGTCTGTTTCAACAGTGAAAGAGCCACAAGGTAAAAAAGATTTTCCAAAGAAGAATAAGACTTCTCACAGTATTTCAAAATATTATCCCAATTCTTTGTTGGTCTGTCTACCTACCCTACTAAATTCAGCTCCATGTGAGAAGCAGCCCATATTTGACTGACCTCAGTTTTTCCAGTGCTTGGGACATATTAGATGCTCATTGAGTGTTTATTGGCCAAATTACTAAACCAGTGAACAAAGATGGACCATGTTCATGGCATTTTTGAATCTACCAGTGTGCTAATTTTATAAAAAAGAAAATGGAATGATCAGACTTAGTTCCTTTGTTGTTGCTTGGCTCAAACTGCAGGAATAGGAAAATATATCACTTCTTTTGAAAAAGATTTCAGAAACCACAGGGATTTCAAGACCACATCTGTGGCAATCAATTTTTGTAGGAAATAAAGAAAGAGAAAGTTTAATAGCACATTTTCAGGTAACGGCTTATTCTATGTACTGGGGATGCATAATTCTTCAAATAGAAAACATGCATTTTGTTGTCTTCTCACATTTTTGGAAGTTTCCTCACATCAATATTGAATTAATACAATTTTATAAAAATAAATTCATGGTTTTGTCTGGATCCTTCTTTTCAAAGCCCGTCCATCTTGTACTCCTCACCTCAGAACTGGGCCTTAATAATGGGCATATTAACATAACAAAAAGTAAAATCATATTTCTCAGGTGCTAAATATAGACCCTATTAATTATTTGTTTTTAAAAGGACTCTTTTTCTCCTTTATGCAGTTTCCTCCTTTTGTTATGTGACATTTCAAAATAAATTATCATTGACTTTGTGTTGTTAATAATTTCAGTGGCTTGGTGCCATTAATTGGTGTCCACAGCTGGCGCCACATCTGTGCAATACAGGTGAGAACAATCATTGCTATGCTTGTAGAAGCAATAGGTATTATAAATAGATAAGTAGGTGGATCTCTGGATCTAAAGAACCTGGTTTGAATTACTGCTCTACACTTGCTCTAAGGGAATTACTTATTACTCGGAATATGACGCGAATATTTTATAATAACAGTGAATATTACACCAAATCTATTGATTTAGCAGGTGGCTCACTACCTGGATCCTTCCGATTTCACTGAAACAAGAGCTGGGTGAGAAAGTAGTTGTGAAAATAGCCCAGGGCACTAGCTGTCCAGATAGCCCTGGCTGATCCAGCTCACCTGGCCTGAAGGGCAGCGTCCCCTTCCCTTCACTGCACTCTACGTGTGCTTTTCTCAAGAGGGCAGAGCCTTTGCAGCCTGAAGTCCACACTGAGCCCCCTGAGCAGTTATGCTTCTCAATGAGATAAACTCACAGGTTCTCAAGGTCTATCCATGGGTCAGGAAGCCTTTTGTTCTTCAGTCTCCAAGTACTGATTGGCACACAACCAGACAAGTTATGAAAAGCACAGGAGATTTTCTTAATGCACCACATGGCTACTATATTAGTTTGTGTGTGTGTGTGTGTGTGTGTGTGTGTGTGTGTGTGTGTGTGAACAACTAAATATAGTGGGTTTTCTTTATCTCCTTGTTCCATTTTTATATTCAGTTCTTGAAAAGACATTTTACTCATTCTTAGTTCAGAAAAAATTAGGCCCGCTTTGCAGTTCAGCTGTTTTCAATTATGTTACTCCATCCATTCTCTGTGTTTTTCTGGGCACTCATTTACCCGACGAAGGATTTATAAGGCAGTCTTCTGCTCTTTCTTAGCCACTGTGGTCACATTGCCTCCGCACACCTAATCTGTTCCCCAGGGAGATTGCTGGTTCTGAATCAGAGACTGTGACAAATAGAATATGAGGTCCTCTTTCTTCCTGCCGGCTCCCCATCCCCATTCCCAAACATTTGTTAGTACAAATGGCTCACCACGTTCAAAGCCTGTGCAAAGGAACTTATATGTTGCCCAAACAACAGGTTGGCCCCTCTGGTCATGGGCGATGGTCCTTGCTGGTTGCTGCTGTGATGTCTGTTGTTACAGTCCAGTTGGGGCCATCAGCCCCAGCAGCCACCCTCAGGGCACTGGAATCTCCAGGCAAGGCTGTGTGTAGGGCCCGCTTTCCTATGTCCCCTCTACAGCTGTTTTTTTGGGGGGAGGGGGGTTCTCATCCCTTCCTCAGGCTCTGCCAAGGTGTATGATCGTTGACATTAGAAGGACTCTGACCTTTATCTCCTTTTACCTCTCAGGAAATCTCTCCACCTTAAAAGCCACCACCTTTTCTCTTTCCTCTCTGGGACACCTAGCATAATTTCTTCAGAGAGTTTAAGCTTTGACAAAAGACAGGAAAGGCCTTCAACATCAAGTCTTCTGTTGTGCAAAATCCCTGAGGCAAGCAAAGTACTAGAAAGCTTAAAAGGAGAGGATGGAAAAATAATGAGAATAAATTATTTGCTCAAAGATTATCCTGTTTGCTCTTTTTGAAATGAGTAAATTCTAGTTAAGAGAACCACCTCGGGAAGACCTAGAAGGGAGAAAGGCAGCTGTGACACAAAGACATCTGTGGAAGGGCTTGGGGGAGAGGGATGGCTGTAATGGACCCATGAACAGACTATAGATGCTAACACATGTATGTGACTTCTTATGATTCTCCCAAAGGAAGTGTCCCAATGAGGCATTTGAACTCTAATTCTGTGTTGCTCCAGTAGCATTTCTTCATATGTACCTTTCTTGTCAGGTCTTTTTTTATTCAGTCGCATTTTTCTTCTTTTTCTTCCTCAGTATTATTTCTGGTTGTGCTCACAGGTGCACTGTGACTGCCATAGAGTTAGATTTTCTTTGTCAAGATATCCAGATTCCATGAAGACATGATTGCTGGATGGTTCATCACTGAACTAACATAATAAGGAAAACAGCCCACAACCCAGTCATTGTAGTATTCAGATGACGAGATCAGATTGAATGTGACTGGAAGGTTGTATAATCACCCTGCAAGTGTTTGAGCCAGTTTAATGCATAACTGTCTCCTTAATCATGGGGTCAAAAGCAACATTAGTTTGCTGCTACAAATTGCGCTTCTCATGCTTTTTGCATGCTTGCCATCTTTTTGCCTTCTTTCAATTTGTAGCAAATAAGAATTTCTGAGCCACTGTTTTCCATTTCACTTATTTTACATATTTATGCCTGTTAAATGTTTATAAATATTTAAGCTGGTGAAAGCTATTTATTGTATTTCTATTATCCACCTTTGTTGCAGAACATCTGCTTTCTTTCATGTGCTCCGTACACAAAAAGGTTTTGAGCTAAACAAATGTGCCATAAGCTTACACAGTTTTCTAGTACATGGTTTCCTGTGTCCTTTTCCTATTACAGATTGCATTTCACTTCTTTTCTCCACATATTTTTATTCTATAGAACAGAGGTTAGCACACTACTTCCTGTGGGCCAAATCTAGGCCACAGCTTAGTTTTATAAATAATGTTTTGTTGAAACACGAGCATGTCCATTCTTTTAAGTATTATCTCTAGCTACTTTCACACTACAATGTCAGTTGAATAGTTATGATGAAGACTGTGTGACGTGCAAAGTCTAAATTGCCACTACCAAGATCTTTACATAAAACATTTGCTGCCCTTCTCTATGGAACAATAAGCAAAATCCTATCTGTCACAGAATCCTAGAGTTTCAGAGCTGGAAAGGATATTGGTTCAAGAACTTCATTTTATAGAAGATAAAACAGGCCCATGCAAGGGTCAATTTTTACTCACTGCTTATTATGTGCCAAGCATGTACCTTAGCAGATATTATTTCATTTAGTGCTCACAACCAATATTATAAGTTTTATTTTTATAGGTGAATAAATCAGGATGCAAGAGATTAAATAACTCTCTCATGGTCACATAGCTTTTACCATGATGGAGATGATAGAACCGGACTCAGGGAGTGAGACTTCAGAATCTAAGAGCAGAACCATCGCTCCATATAGCCTGTAAATGAAAAAAATTTCTGTAAGTTCCATAGAGAGTAAGTGTCAGAACTAAGGCTAGTGCCTGGTTTCCTGTTCTCTCATGTCATTTATTAAAAGTGAAGATTTTTATTGGTCTCTGCGTTTTGCGACCAAGAGAAGAAGAGGGCCTTCTTCTCAAGTCTCTCCCGAGTATTGACTGAAAATATACTGACCACTGGCTTGTGGGGTAGATCATCTGTTCTAGCATTCCTGGCACCAGTTTGTTCCTGGGTGAGTCACACAGTGATAGCTCTGTTCCCTGGAAACTTGCTTGGGGCTTAACTTAACCCCCTAAAAGTTTGTGTAAAGTGGAAGTAGACCACCCATTAGAGGCCCCTCTGTTCACATAGGGAAATGAAACTCATCTCCCTCAAGTCACCCTGTTATGCCTTAGCCTTCCTTGTGTTTCAAAAGAACAAAACCACTTTTTGGGACTGTAGAGTTCATAAGTGACATCTCCAGTAAGACCAATCTGGGGCAACACGCTGTAAGAATGATTGGTTCTTCACAATACGAAGCTTTTATTGATTACACTGATACCTGCAGCTTTATGATCGTTGAGTCTCCTCCACATGGCCAGGCCCCCCAGGGCCTCAATACCCATGGGCTGGTCCCACTGCCTTAGAAACATACATTTCTCACTCTAGTCAATCTTACCTTCAGGGTTTAACCCCTTAATTAATAATTTAACCAACTTATTTTGTAATTTGGTTTTCTCCTCAGGTTTCTGATATTGTCCTTAAATATTTACTCCTAGAATAAAGGCCTTCTCAGTGCCTACACTACTCAGTGCCAGGCTGCTACACTACTACAGAGAGTCCAGCTGGGCAGATTCTTGTCTCTATAAAAGATGGTCAACATCTTCAGCTGGGTGCTGGAAATGGAGCAGCCTGACAATCTTCCATTTCCCAGGTCAATTCATTGCCACCTCAAACTCCCCCCAGAGTTCTGAATCTCTCATTTACCTCTTGAAATTGGAACCTTCAAAATCTCTACATCAACTTGCTCTCATCCTGTCTTGCTTCACTCCTTGCCCTTGACAAGGAGCCCCTCCTCCTATGAAAGGTCAGCTGTTTTATGGGTTTACTCCAGGGGTCCCCAACCCCTGGGCCACGGACCAGTACCGATCCGAGGCCTGTTAGGAACTGGGCCACACGAGTAGGAGGTGAATGTTGGACAAAAGAGCAAAGCTTCATCTGTATTTTCAGCTGCTCCCCAGCGCTAGCATCACTGCCTCAGCTCCACTGCAGATCATCAGGCATTAGATTCTCATAGGAGCACCAGTCCCTTGTGCCAAAAAGATTGGGGACCGCTGGTTTACTCTATCACCTCCTATTCTCAACATCTCAAGGAATCTGTACTGACCATTTCCCCATCTTCAGATTTGCTTTAAAAGTCAGGTCACCTAAGTAACATGCCAATTTATAAAAGGTGAAAAAACATTCCTGGAGTTAATTATTTAGAAATATAGTACATTAATTAATAAATTAGTTAATATAGAAATATAATTCAAGTTTTCATGTATAAACATAAAGTATAAATTAGACCCTCTTCCTACTGAATGGAAATTAAAACCAAACAACAACCAAGCGAATTCTCCTCCAGCTCTGATCTATGTCAAATGAGTTTGTGAGCTTTCATATTGCAAGATACAACCTCTGCGTTGCCACCAACACTGAAATCGGCCAACTGACAACTGTTTGGAGTGAGCTGAAATCCTCAGAACAATACAGTGAAAAAGCATCAAAAGTGTGTTTGACTTATCTGAAATGAAGGATATATGAGCCACTAAAGAGAGAGCAGGAACAGAAGTGAGAGCTCGGCAACTGGCAATTTACATATTATGAGCAATTCTGCCTACCAGTCTCCTCACTGCTCATCTGACCTACAATAGTGTTGTCAGGGAGGAGGAAAACAAATCCCCGGAGTGTGAACAACACCCATCTTTATTATCTCATTCCTCATCACACAGGCACTGAACTCATCACTATTGTCAGCATCAGTCATCATGGTGAGTCACCATTAATAACATCAGATCCAGGCAAAACTATCCATGAAGCATGTGAATATTCAGCATCATTGTTTTCCTTAAAAAAAAAAAAAAAAAGCTTCTATTTTCCTTTTCTTGCTATCCCATAATTAAAAATGCTGTAGAATTATATTTGTTATATTTTGTGTGTGTACACTTTATTATGCCTTCTACATCATTGTATATTTTACATATATCTATATACTCTACTCTGTACTCAGTTTAAAGGATGCTAGAGGATTGCTCTGAGAAAACATGATTATGCCTTTGCTCTTGGACGTTACAACCCAGCCCCCACACAAGGTGTATCCAATTGTAACATAGAGAGTAATGGTGTTTTCTAGGAGAGAGTGACTTATTTTATCACCTAATAAAAGCACCTAAAGGAGTTATCTGATTTTTAAAATATCGCAATGGAAAGCAAGAACTAGAGAAAAATGGGAAACGTTTTGCCAACACTAAAAAAAAAGAACTTCAAAACATATTTTGAACAAAATTGGTAACTAAGTTACTTCCATCCTTAGAGAGTTAGAATAACCAAATAACTACTTTTGAGTATAAAACTTCTAAAATGTAGACAATTTCAAATAAGTTAAATGCTATACGCTATATAATATTTAGTGCCTAAATTAGAGTCCTTATTTTAATGAGAAATTTATGAAAAATAAAGTATGCCATTTCTTTGGTCTTAAAGTTCAGCTTTTCTCTGTCCCCATTAAATAAATATTAGCCCATATTTAAATACTATCAGTTTGTTAACAATTCAAATTATTAGCCTATATCATTTTGGGTTTGCCTCCTTCATGTATCTACAGGCATTTTTTTCTGGGTTAGCTGTTATCATCGTACTCAAAACTTCCCCGTGGTAAAACCAAACAATACTAAAAAAAATTTAAAATTTTCTTTGACCCCACGTCCTCTCCAACCAGTGTCATATCATTTTACTTTCCTAGCCAAAATTCTTAAATTAGATAAGCTTGTTTGCAATTCCGAAACCTGATTATTCAACCTTCTAAGTGATCTCCTTGATTTGGTTGCTATTTCAATGCATTCTCCAAACCATAAGTAGAGTAACTTTTCTAAAAAGCAGATCTCATCACGACACTCTCAATCTTGAAACCTCCTATTGCTCTCTGCTCCTCTTGGGATCAAATCTTAATTCTGTGACATGGTTAATGAGGTTCTCCACATCCTAGTCTCTTCCTACCTCACTGCTCTCAGCTTTCACGGCTCACTTACACTTGGAGTTCTAGCCCGTCGATCTATCCCTGTTTAGTTCTTCAATTGTGCCATGCTTGCTCTCACCATGAAAGTTACTCAGCCTGTTTCCTCTGCCTGGACTCTCCTCTTTCCTGATTTTTCGAGGCCAGCTCTTACTCCCAGCTTAAATGTCTCTTCTCCACCATGGTCTTTTTTAGGGTTCTCTGTCATATGTTGTTATTGCCTATCCTTCTCAT
Organism: Eidolon dupreanum; assembly: GCA_028627145.1. Classification (NCBI taxonomy): domain Eukaryota; kingdom Metazoa; phylum Chordata; class Mammalia; order Chiroptera; family Pteropodidae; genus Eidolon; species Eidolon dupreanum. The sequence goes on from CM053501.1 coordinate 38,308,889, forward strand.
AACAGTCACCACATTAATAATAACTGGCTTAATACCTGTATAGAATTCTATGAAGGTAAAGATTAAATTCCACATTTGACTGTCTCCTTTTCCTCTTTATCACTGGGACCTAGTACAGTGCCTGGCAAGTGAAATATACTTAATAAATGTTTGTGAAATAAATAATATTATGTTCTAATAATAGAAAAGTTCTCTTTTAGGATCTTATAGATTGACATTTCAAGTTCTCGATCACTCTTTCACTCCAGGATTATTTCAATTGTCTTTACCTTTCCACAAGAAAAATTTTTGCAGTCCTAGAGTGTGGAATGTTTAACAAAATCAGACTCTGCTGTGAGTGGTGAATGTATATATTCCACACTTGATCTTAGCCAAAAGGCCAAGAAGCGATGAATGTATATATTCGATAGCCAATCAGCAACCAAAGAAATTAGTGTTACTCCTAATTTTAAAAATGGATGTGTTGTAGGAAGAGAAGATCTTGAGGTTGACTCTCATGTATATTTTCCCTAAATGATGTAATAGAATTTAACCCCAAAGCAGAAATCTTAAAAAGATTAGAAAACGATTTAAGAGAATTTAGATAATACATAGGTGTTAGAGAGAAACTTATACACATTTTATCAAATCTAAAAACCATTAAAGAAAACATAGACATATTTGATTATATAAAAATTTTAAATCGTGTATGGAAAAAGACATGATAACAAAGTCAATAAATGAATAAAAGATCAGGAAAAATATTTGTAATGTATAATCCAGATAAAATTTAGTATATGTAATTGTATTTATTATCTAATTCTGCTAAATAAATGGCCCCAAAACTTAGTAGCTTAAAACAACACACATTACTCACCATCAGGAGTCCAGGCACAAATTAACTGAGTGCTCTGCTTCAGCATCTCTCACAAGGCTGCAGCTGAGATGTCAGCCAGGCTGCAGTCTCATCCGAAGGCATGAATGGAGAAGGATCTGTTTTCAAGAGTATGCAGATGTTTGCAAGATTTATTTTCTTAAGGACTCTTGGATAAGAGCCTTAGCTTATAGGCTGTTGGCTAGAAGCCACTTCAGTTCCATGCCAGGTGGCCCTCTCAATCAGAGCAAGCATATGAAAAGAGCCTCAGAAAGAATATCAGCAAAACGGAAGTCATGGTCATTTGTAACTTCATCACAAAAGTGATATCTCATCACTTTTGCTGTATACTATCTTTAGAAGCAAATCACTAGGTCCAGCCCACACTCAGAGGAGAGGATTACACTGGGGCATGAATACCAGGATGTGAGGTCACTGGGAGCCAATTTGGAAAGCTGTCTACCACTGTAATATACAAATTGCTTTCACAAACTGGTTAGAAAAAGATTACTTGATATAGATGTGAGCAAAGGATAGGAATAGGAAATCACATAAGAGCAATTTAAATAATTACATATGAAGAGATTTTCATCCTCTACAGTAGTCATAGAAATGCAAATCAAGGTGGCAGTGAGAGAATCACATCCACTCTCAGATAAGACTCAATTTATAAAGATGAGGAGACAGTACTCTCGTGCATTCTTATTAATGGAAATATGAATTCTACAGCCTTTTTGGAAAACGATTGTTAATATCAATTAAAATTAGAAATATACATTCCTTTTGTTTTAGAATTCTAATCATAAAATTAATGAAGAATTCATTAATGTGTGCGCACGCACACACACACATACACACACACACACACACACACACACACACACACACTGTAGTATTGTTTAAGTGCAAAAAACCTGGAAACAAAATGCATAGCCATCAATAGGGAAATAGTAAAACAAAATGTAGTAGGTGTACAGCCAATAACAATGAGTTAAAGGGAGAAAATCCATGCCCTCCCCCTCAAAAAAAAAAAAGAAAGAGAAAAAAGGCAAATAAAGATGGTGCAAAAAGTATAACTTAAGAAGCAAACATGCATTTATATAAAATTATATATATTTGTGGCTATGTGAACAAAGAAAATAGATAAAATAAGTTTTAATGAGTTAACTCTGTATTAAGTGACTTGGAGAAATTTTCATTATATATTTATAATATGAGTCTACTTTGAAAATTAATCAAGGGAGCATTTAAGATTTTGTGCCCTGGCATATGTTGTCAGTTTGGCTCAAATAAACTCATAAAAATTCTCTACAGGTTTGGACGTTCTTATGTCGACATTTACTTGGCACAGCCAACAGGGTTCTGAAGAAGCCCACCCAGGACCACCCTGCGGCCCCAGACTGGCTGCTAGGTACCAGCAAGGGCCCATTGAGGCCCACTGGCTCCTGCTCTGTGTTAACTTGGGTGAATTTCCCTGGGAATTTTGGATTTCCTTGCTTTAAGGAGCAGATTTTATTTGACTTTATTTGAACTGTTCTTTGAAAATATTTGAGGTGGGTAAGGGTTGAGATAACCCAGGGAAAACAAAGAAAAAAAAAGGGAGAGGAGGAGTTGCTGCTTTGATTAGACTTTTTAATTGGATTGCTTCTTGAGAGTCTGAATAAACCAAAAGAGAAAGGACACTTGCTTGTCCAACCTGAATAGCTGAAGGGGTGATGCCAGTTGTTTAGATCTCCAAATCCAGAGTGGTAGAGATGGGTGCTGAGAGGCATCCAGTTCAGTAACACTCCTGATTCTGGAGAAGCCTTCAGGAGCCCCTGGGAGAAGGGCAGGGAGCCCTGAAATGGGTTCACGATGAGAGAGGGACTGTACTTGCAAAGAGCTGTGGTTTGGGCAGTGTCTGGGAAGCTCCCGCTGGCCCTTGCTCAGATTTTCCTAGGTGACTAAGAATCTTTGTGAGGTTGCCTGAGTAAGTTTTCCTCTAGGGCATAAAGTAGCTCTGCAGGGGTATCTACTGCACTTTGGCTCTTCTGGCAACGTGCACATAAAGGCTGATTTTCCTTAGAAGTTTGTTTAGACTCTAATAAGGGAAACATACTTCCGAGGCCCACGAGCCTCATGACAGTCAGCCTTCTGTTAAAACTAAGATGGTCAAAATCTTGTGTGTGCACAATTAGAAAAACCTGGCTGTAAAATTAGGCAGAATGAATGGGGAGAAAGAACTATTAAAGACTATCTCAGAACTTTAAAAAGGCCTTCTGCCCTAAGCTAAAGTGAAATTGAAAATATGTGAAAGAATTTACACACACACACAAAAGAGAAAGTATTTAGATAAATGGATAAACCTATGATGTCGTTTAGGTGTCAACCACTTCTCCGAGGTATTAAAAATGGCTGTCCTTATTTTAAAAGGGGGAAGGTCATTTGCAACTTGACTTGCCAAGGACAAATATAAATTGTAAAATGCCTCCAAAACAAAATTTAAATCCAACTGTTCTGTTTGTGTCTGTCTGTGTATGTCTGTATATGAATGTTGTAAATATAAGATAATTTTCTACCTCCAGATGGTATGGTTAAAATTAATTTAAGGATTTAAATTTAAATTCTTGTAAGGATTGGGTATTCTAAAATTTTAAGAAATATAGAAACCAACTCAAATGCTTTTCAAGTTCCCTTGATCTAAGATTAATCCTTAGTAAATGAAAGCTAACTTAAATTAGCTGGTTTAAGTAAAACAGACATATCTTTATTTTGCCCAGGTTTTATAAAAATAAGTCCATGTTAATAATTGACTTTGATGTCTATAAAGTATGTTTCCAGTGGTTACAAAATATCTTAAATATATTTGCCAGTAAAAGAGCCTATGTTTCTAGAGGAGGTTTTATGTGTAAAATCTCAATATATGTAGGAATAACTTGGCAGTATTTCAGAAGGGCTCCTGGAACACCTTAAAGATTTGAAAATGCATGGGAAGTACTGTGAAAAAGTGGTAAAAACTTCTAGGGTATATTGTATGGGTAAATGATGGTTGTAAATTAAACAAATAGTCAGGGGTATGGGAAAGCCAAGACAGTCGCTTGGTTCTTCCCTATTGACTGGCTCCCCATTTTTCGGTTTTTGCATTCCTTCATGAATCACAGTGCATTTAAGCTGAATGTAGATGAAGGATCTTATGAGCTGACCTTATTGAAAGGAGACATCTTACACTACTGCTGAGGTTTGATAAAGTCACTTGGAGAAAATGTCAAGTTGGTAAGCTCTTCCTTCCACAGTGAGCTCCCAGAAGACAAAGACTTTATACACACACACACACACACACACACACATATATATATATATTTTTAGAAAGGACATCAAATAAAACACTCTTCAACCTCATTGGAAAGTACCTTATCAGGTGCCTAAACACAGATGGGCATCTACCCCTGTCTCTGACACTCTCCTCCACCTACATCGGACATCAAAGACTCCTCTGAGATGAGAAGCCATTGACATCAGAGGTAGACAGCTATCCTAAGACATCAGAAAGGTCTGCTATCCTATGGTTTGATATCAAACTCAGAATCTATTTTGCTTGTCTGTACCTGTCTGCTAATGATGTTAGTCATAATAATAGTTATACTTGTTCTTCTGTTTTTTTCTATGTAGTCCAACTGTTTATGATTACTGAATATGTATAACTCTTTTCAAGGCTTATGTAAATCTTATACTAGATGCCAAGTATAGAAAAATGAGACAGAAGACAAAACTCGGATCATGATAGTTCACTAGATAGAAATGATCCACATTTTTTTTTTTTTTTTTTTTTGCAATGAATGCCGTAAGACCTGACTGCCTTCAATTTACCTCCCTTTCCTGTTTTGGGAAAATCCAGCCTCAACTCAGACCCCGTGGTTATAGTTTTGCCCCATCCACTATGGTCAACAAGATGACCTTGATATTAAAACTCTCCTATTAAGGCTCCCAAATGCTGTGAGACCACAGTATCCAACCAAAAGTTTAATTGGTTATCAACGCATCTTTTGGACTGATTTATTAGCAAAAGGGGGAACTGTGGATGAAAAAAAAGGGATTCTGTGGATAGTAACCTCACAGGTGATCTGATCAAAATTACTAACTGGGCAGGTCACAGTGGGTAGTCACACCCCAGGCATATAACTTCTTTACTGAAAAGCCTTATCTTTGCCTTAAGCAAGCCCTCTCCTTTGTTTCTGTGCATTTAGGTTAACATACCTTTAAAATAAATTGTAACCACTCTCAAGAGGGCACATAATCTTATTAACTATCCTGTAATCTAAGCCCCACCTTGCTTTCCCCCATCCCCATGCAATCTTCTTACGGTTCTCTCCTTAATTTCGAATGTATAAAAGAGACTGCAAAACTTCTGTGGTGAATTCGAGATCTTGCTCCCCAGCATATGCTGTCAGTTTGGTTCAAAAAGCTCATAAAAATTTTTTAAAAAGAAAATCAATAACATAAAGTATACATATGATTACATGTGCATAAAGAAAGATGGAAAAATATGTAGCAAGTTTTTAACATTGATTACCTAGGATGAGTTTGTTAGAGGGAATAGTGGAAATAAAAGATAAAGAGGGAGCTATGCAATAAAAAAAAAGCAAAAAGTATTTGTTTTTTTACATTTATATATAAAACTGAATATGATTTTTAAAAAGCAGGTGTCATTTCATCACATTTGTATAACAAGATAAATATATATATGCATATTCGTATATAAAAAAGTGCAAGAGTCACCAAAATGTTCATAGTGGTTGTCTCAAGATTGAGAGTCCAAGTAATTTTTATTTTCTTTCTTATATTTTATATATTGACTTAAGTTTTCAAAAGAGCTTGTCTTATTTATATAATTGGGATGAAGTAAAATATATTTATAGATATACACTTATGCACATTGTATACACATACTTATATGTTATATATAAATATATGCTTATATAATCTTTATAAGCTATGACTGTAGAATGAGCCTGCAATGGTAGACAAGATTTCTATAAACAAGAGTGAAGAAGAGGGTATTTTATGTAAAAGACACAGTATGAAGAGAGAGTTGAGTTGGTAAAGCAAAAAGTCACATGGAAGGAAAACAAGAGGCCTGATGTGATTGGCTCAGAGGAAATGGGCAAGAGAGTTGGAAGATTCTAAATATAGGCTGAAAGTAGATTTCAAAGGACTTTAAAGAGTACAGACTCTCTGGTAAGCAGTGGGGAGCAATGTTTGAGTTTAAGATAACATGATAAAATCTGTTGGACTATGAATCTGGTCCTGGTGTTCTGGACAGGTAGTGAAGAGAGGCCTGTACACAGGGGAAGCATGACTGAGGTTAACTATATAGACCAAGCAGGAGGCAGTCAGGGCCGGAAGTGGGTTGTATTGGCCGAAAAAAGGGACACACCGAGTATTGCAAAAGATCGCTTAACAATGGGGTTCCTGGCATGAAGATTTTGAAGAATAAAGCTTCTACAAACACCAGTTACACCAAACTACACCTTGGCCTTATGCTTGTGTAATAGAAGATGTGCTAACATTTCTGAAATAACTAGTAGCACATTGTGTATATATAGACCTTTACTATTTATCAAGGACTTACATATTTATCGTCTAGCTCTCTTATTTTACAACAATCTAGTAAGAGGTGAAGAGGAGAAGAGGTGGTGTCCTCCCTTCTCATGTAAAGAAATAAAGCTTCCATATGTTAAGAAAACTGCTCAGCTTTATACAGCTTAATGTCACCCTAAAGATTTGACCAAAACCTACTCTTTGAGTTGTGCTTCAGCCTTAGCCTTTGGAAGGCCTTCATGGGTTTAGGCATTTCTGACAATATTTATGATCAATGATAATATAAACCACCAGGCTACTAGCAAATCTAATCAGTGTAATAACAGTAAAACAAGCAGAGAACACTAGTTAAGCTTATTATTAATAACCAAATATTCACTTTCAAATATAGGAAAGCATTCTAGACAAAGTCAAAATCTACTTACGTGCTTTACATGTTGAAATTCTGACAGTTAGTAAAATTCTACAATAACTCATGATAACTATGAAAATTGTTAATCTTACATAGAATATTTTTAAGTTGATATCTAAAAATACTTATAAAGTATTTTCTTAAAGCAATACAGAAAGCTGCAGTTTGTGGCATTATCTCAATAAAATTACATAGTCTGGTAGGTCATAAAAGAAGATACATCTTTACCTTAGTAAATTACTACTAGAGAAAAAAGAACATTTAATATCTGGGTGGCAATTTATTATCATTAGCAACGTATGAAACCAGCAGGGCTGTTCCAAAATAACATGTTGCTACTCAATTAGCCTAAATGGAAAGTGACTATTTAGTATTGCAAATTGACAGTGTTATGACTATAGAAGCAATCTAGTAACTGACAGTACCAAGAAATCGTTGTTCCTGTAACACGATGTCAAAAATCCTAAACTTTATCAACTAAAAATTATAATGACAAATTATCATAATAATTAAATTGTTGTTTGACTAGAAATTCATTCTGTGATGAACTGAAAGTTAAATTGGCTTTGTCTTTGTTGACATTCGATAAGATTTCAAATTTGTCCACTGAACTCTTTGTGTCCCACGGAACTACCTAACTAGCCAGTAATTGTGAGAACCAGGTTCAGACCTAGTCACTGACTCCAGCACTGTGCTCTCGCTGCACCCCACTCAGCGTACTTATTTCCACCAGTCAGGAAAAAGATCGACACAGAGAGAAACCATTAGCTTTTCAAATTATTTGGATAGTACCATCCTCTTATTATCAGCCAGAGTCTCCTCAAAGCTGCAGAACTAGTAGTGAGATCATGGCCAATTCGAGTCACCCAGAAATATAATTTCTATTTCCTCTTAGAACTTCCAGTAGCCTTCATGCCCTGAGCACAAAAGCCCATGTGTTATGTCAGTATTAATTGACTTGAGTTTGGAAGGGGAGTTGATCCTTACTTAGATTCTTACGCAACAATAAACAGCATTATCCAGAACAAACTCTGACTGACCTAAACTAATTTCTTGGAAAGTGTTCTAGATATTTTCCAAAAAAGAGAAATATAGGAAGTTAGCCAGCTTGGCATTGTTTATCTGAAAAACCTGCCAAAAGTCTGGCCCCATTTGCCAGTGTCAATACTCTAGAGTGCAAACATATTCTTGTGCAAGGGATATTATGTAAGCTAGAAATTAATCTTAATGAGTCATTCATTGTCCAGGGTTGGATGCTGCAGAAGAAAGCTCGAGTAGTTTCAGAATCAGTGTACCTCATGGTCTTAATTGCCTTTCCAATAAGGGAAGAAAGCCCTTGGAAAGCTTGTTTGAAACATTATTCAGGGCTGGTGGTGTTGGAGATTGCTGATGGAACCAAGTGGGGTCCCATTGCCTTCTTCACATCTTCGTCCAATGCACTAGAACTAAAAATATGATCAAAACTTTTCGCATTCAGCCAGGGTGGACTTTATTCCTGTTATCCTCTGTCTGCATCTCAGCAGCATCAACCAGAATGGAAGTAAACTTGAAAAGGTCAGTTATAGCCCAGCTTTATTAAGTACGAAGAGTTTCTTTATCTTTAGGATTTTATCATTTGAAAAGTTCTATGGATCACAAGTAGCAATATGAATGTTAGGATAATACATACTATCAGGTCAAATTAAGACATAGCATGATGTCAATCATGATGTATCAAGATGTCAGTGTGACATGATTAGAGATAATTTCTCAGTACTGTTAGTTACTAATAACAGTAGTATTAAATCTTCCAATTTAGTGGTAATTTGGGCAAGTCACTCTGACTGGGGCTCATCTGACTTACCATCGAGTCAAAGGGAAGGGGTGGGGCTGGTCATAGATCCTAAAGTTTTGTATAGATCACCGAACAAGAGTGTATCTAGCTTACTTTGTTGAAAAAAAGCCATTTCAGTGCTAACCAGAGCTGCATTTACCCCTTCCTCTCCACAGCTCTTCATCCAGGGGTTAGAGTAAGTGTAGTCCATTTCTCTCTTTAAAGCTCACACTTAAAAGTCAGAGACCAGAGAAGAGGAATGAGAAAAGATGGGAAATTATGTTCCTAAGGCCATGGCCTCATTTTCTTCTGGCTTTGTTCCTTGTCTTTGAGCTCCAAGAGTGAGCAAATGTTTGTGATCGATTCGATAGAAATAAAAAAAAGAAGAGGAGGTTCAGATCCCTCTTGTCAGTCAGAGATTAGTTTTCAACTCTGCCTTTCCACATTCCCTAATGTAACAAGCCTGCCTAAGAGAGGAGAGAACAAAGAAACTTGTATGAGAGATCATGTCCTCTGTTGAGCTAAGGCTGCCCTGTGGACTAATGGAAGGATAGATGCCAGGTGGGGCCACAGGAGAAGTATTGAAAAGGATATCTACTTAGACATAAGAAATGCTACTCTCAATGTCTCATTTCTTTAAATACTTTATCCCTTATATAACCAAAAACTCTTATCCCCTCCATTTGTTTGACTTTTGTAGCTTCTTCTGAAACTGATCACTTGTTCCTTTTCAATTTTGTATTGTGTTATGGATCATTTTTCTAACACTCGAGATGCTAACAGCTGCAGATTCTGCCAGTGAGTGACTCATAAATCTCATTACTATTAAAAATTTAAAACCTCATGGAATTCGGGCAAAACACAAAACTACTATTGTCAGGATATTTGAAATCCTATGAAAATAAAGATAAAGGCTTTAAAAAGATAGCATAATGAATAAAGAAATTAGTCATAGTAGTAGCTGCCATTTATTAAGTGACTACTCTGCACTTAAAGGCACCAGTAACCAAGTCATATTAGAACAGCATCTATTAAAAGATAAGAGATATTCTTCAAAGCAAAAGGCTGGTTTTTTTTAAAAAGGTTTCTGGACTCTGTCTAAGGAACCCAGGAGCATGTTTTCTTTGCGAGCCCTCACCCTGGCACTAGAGGTAGAATTATGCAGGTTTTGAGTCTTTCAAAAGGTGGTGACTGGTTGACAGTGAGCCACGGTGACCATTGCCGAATAGTGGTGTGGAGGGGCTGTGAGAGGGAACAGTTGGCCCAGTTCTGTCAACTTGACCTTAAGGGTTTTCATGGCCCTTAATCCACAGTGAGAGCTGGACCTGAGAATCTAGAGTCAGCTAAGAAAGGCAGTGGATGATTGGGTACTAAGAAGCTTGAGCTCCAAGGAGGGCTGGCAAGGTGCCTTTTTAAAAGTTTCTAGCAATCAACCACATTTGCCATTTTTCCTTTCCTCCACTTCTAGAATAATTTTAAATAATAATATTTAGCATATATTGAGTGATTACTTTGTTTCAGGCTTCATTTTAAATAATTTATATGTATTATCTCACCCAAAAAACAATTGACGAAATAGCTGATATTATCATTCTCTATTTATGGATAGGAAAATTGATGTTCAGAGAAGTTTAGTAACTTGCCCAAGGTCACACAGCTAATAGGTAGTGAATCTATGATGTCTAACTTCTAGTCACTATGACACACACTCCCTTCTGGAACAATTCCTCTCTTGCTCTACACTCTCCCTCCTCTCCTTTTTCCTATGTGCCTATACTATCTCTTGTGCAGTCTCTCCCTTTCTTGCAAATTAACAAATAATATTACAATTTTTGGAGATCGTATTCCACTCAGGAAGATTGGACAGATCGCTTGAATACACTGTGCTCCAAGTGGAGATGCCTCCCACCTGGGTGGGCTCATGCAAAGTATCACTCTTTCCCATGCTCAGGCCGATCCACAATATTCGTGAGACTAAGAAATTCAAGTCATCCAGAGAGTTCAACTGTAATAAATACAATGAAACACGATAGGTTATAATTATGACAAGAGGCATGGCAAGATCCAAAAGTACCTTCTAAATTATCAATCTTGCTACTGATCAGGGTACTAACAATATTCATGATTTTTATAGCATTCTAGTTCCAGCCACATGGTAGATTGAGCTGACCAATGTGTAATGTTCTCTTAATGCAATTACATGAAAATGCTGAACAAAGTATAATGTAATAATTTTAAATCACACTAGAGCTCAGAAATCATAGAGCTCAGAAAAGGAAAATTGCCATGTGCCAGAAATGAAGAGCAAACCTAAAGTTAGAACTCTGAGCTGTTGATTGATAGGCCGCTTTTCTGCACCTTTGATGCAGAGACCCAGGCTCCCTCTGTCTTACAGGTCCACCATCTTTAAAATGTAATGTCCAAGGTCACCATACTTGGTTTCATAAAGTCGCTGAAGAATAAAAGAGCACAGATGATGGCCTGTTGAAAAGTTTTCTGGACCAGACCTAGAAATGATCCATACTGCTTCTGCTAATATTCCATTGGACAACCCGTGACAGCAGCTGGGAATGTAGTCTAGCTGTGTGCCAAGGGGAGGAGCTGTGTTTGGGGATTAGACACCTGAATCATAGTGAGTAAAACAGCCTAAAACATCCTGTATAAATGGGAGTTGAAGAAAGAAGTACAAACTCTTTAAGCCTCAAGTGCTTACATTTTTAGGAAAAGTAGAATGAAGAATTTTCAAGTACAGTACTTCATAAATGTCTTTGTCTATGGGTACATTCTCTTTTTATCTTACTGTCACGTATGTAGATGAATTCTATGTCTCCATACTTCTCTTATCAGGGTAAAAGCAGGATATCAAATTTTACAACAAGGGAGAATGCTTTACTTTTCCATCAGTGAGTTTTTATATCCCTAATAAAGTTATTTTTTTGATCCAGGGAAGTATGTTTTCTCTGTACTACTCAAAATCGGCATGCATTTGCTGCTTGCTGTGGAAAGCTCTGAATGCATGTAAATCAGGAGGTTAAAATATCTGCACGTGTTTTTAGAGATAAATGAGTACAAGCGCCAAAGCCAAATCTACTGAATCATAGATATATTCAATCAGATGAAAACATGAGTTTAATTTTTATATTTCTGATTATTTGCTTCATAGTCATCTCATGTAAGAGTTTAATTTTGCATAAAGCTTAAAGGTTGGTTTACTTTTTCTTAGTTTACCCTAAAACTTGAAGCTCGTTGGCTAGAGATATCAAATTGGAAGCTGAGGAGCAAGAGACAAGAAGAGAATGTGTATTTAGTTTCTTTTTTTCTATCTGGAAGCTTTTGCAAGCTTATCTTTATCTATGGTGTGTAGAAATCTTTAAAACAGCCTGCCAGCCCCTTCTGTCTCATGTAGGGAAGCTCACTGTTCACTGTGCTCTAAAACCACTGTTTTCTCTCTCTCTTTTTTATTTTTTAAATGAAGTATAAGTGACATATAACATTGTATTATCTGCAGGTGTACAACATAATAATTTGATATATGTATATGTTGTGAAATGATCACCACGGTAAGTTTAGCTAACATACATTAGCACAGTTACCGTTTTTTCTTGTGGTGAGAACTTTAATATCTACTTTCCTGGCAACTTTCAAATAATATAATACAGTATTGTTAACTATAGTCACCATGTTGTACATTCCATCCTGGGGACTTACTTATCTTATAACTGGAAGTTTCTACCTTTTGACCACCTTCACTCATTTCACCTACCCCACTCTGCCTCTGGCAACCATCAATCTGTTCTTTGTATCTATAAGTGTTTGTTTGTTTGTTTAGATTCCACACAAGTGAAAGTATACAGTATTTTTATTTCTCTGTCTGACTTGTTTCACTTAGCATAATGCCCTCAAGTTTCATCTGTATTGTCATAAATGGCAGGACTTACTACATTTTTATAGCTAAAAAATATTCCATTGTATATCTGTACCACATTTTCTTATCATCTGTTCCTTTCTCTTCCTTGGGGCCTCCCCCATGCTTTTCCCTCTGCTAAAAGCATCATCATTGCTAATTAACTTCATTTATCCTTTGGATACAAACTTAAACCTCATTGTACAACCACACAGTATCAGAGAAGCCTTTCCGGAACCATGGGTTAGGACAGTGCCCTTGTAATATACCTGTAAGATTGGATACCTCCTTGTAGCAATTTAGCACACCTGCAATTAAATCATTACTTGTGAATTTGCTTGTTTGAACATTTGTTTCCCCTATGAGAATGTAAGCTCTATGACAGGAGAGGCCATCTGTTTTGTTAATCATTGTATGCCTAGTTGTTAGTTTAGTGCCTGGTTAAAATGGTCATCAGTAGGTGATAATTGAATAAGTGAATATTGTGATTAGTCATAAACAGCTTGAAAATCCTTGCCTGTCTCCTTTTTATGAATCTCTATGGCTTTTTCCTGATTAGAGGGCTAGAAGAATATACCTTCATAGACCCTCACAGCTGAGAACATCCCCATTCACCAGTCTCTCTCTCTTCTGGGGCTTGCCGATGGCTCCTATCTACTTGTAAGTATTCCAAAGTCAGCATGGTGTCATCTATAAGGGGAAATGAGAAGGGCAGGTGCTGTTTTTGACCAGTCACATGGAGACAATTTAAGAGTCATGGTACATCAAGCCTCTTTGATTTGCCTGGTCATGTTATTAAAGCCTAGGAAAGCATAAACTGTATTGGAAAGGCTGAGAACCAGAGGTGGAGTTGCGGGGTCTGCCTCCCATGATACTGTTAATAATATACCTGATCTAAATTCAAGAATTTCTCTTTGTACTATGGGTAGTAATCCAGCAGGTTTGGGCTTCAGGGTGGCTCAGGTCTGAGGACAAATACTGCCCACTAATTCTCCTCATCTGGCTTCCACTCAACCATTTGAAAGGACTTTGCAATCTTAGGCAATGGAACTTTACTGGTTCTTTCAGGATTCCATTTCTGTTCTTGCCAGAGGGCTTATGGAGGATTTTCTCAAGGCCACAGCTGCAGAGAGGTTGTCTCAGGTCAGTGAGAAAGACTGACCCATCCCTTGGAGTGAGACTAAATAAAACTGTAAAGTCAATAGGGTTGTGTTTTTCATGGGGATCCCTGAGAAGACTCAGGTCATCCAGGGCCACTGGACCAGTCAGAAACATGTGGTGGGGATCTGCTCTGGGACTCCCTTTCTGCTGGAGCAGAGAAGAGAAGACCCCAAGAGAGGTGTCCTTTCTATAATCTGCAAGTGGGTGTCTGTGTTTCTGTTCGAAATTTTATTATTTGGCTTTTATGGACTGACCGATGTGACTCTGATCCTTGCTTTAACTATTTCTGGAGCAATAGGTGAAAAATTACATATATTTTTTTTTCTGCTAAACCCTGAGAGACATTTGAAACTAACCTTGTGAGTAGAGAAGTAGCGAGCAGCCCCCTCAGCCAGTGGGGATCCTCCACTTAGCTTCATTCAGCCTCGATACTGTCATGCCACAGGCCTTTCTACTGAGTTCTACCTTCATCTATGTTTTCTTTTGCCTTGTGCCTCTTCAGCATTCACTGGCTCACTTTTATCATAGTATTCTGCACAGTTGCTTTTCACAGATGTGTTATTCTAAATATAAGCTTTTGCTTTAGCCCTCTAGGATATAGGGCTTTTCCATGGATGGAACAGCACTTCTAGAGCCATCTATTTATTTGCCATAAGATGGATGGGTCTCCCCTATACCTAGAATTACTTTTTTAGTTTTTCCCTAGCATTTACATTTGTCTTTTGTTTGTAGAAGAATACGAAAGTGGTTGTATGTGCATAATACCCATGGTATCATGGCATGTAACTTGCTGAGTGTCAGCAGAGGGTCTAGAAAGAGTAGGAAGTCTAAAATTCTGACTTTATTCTCTTATGTCTATCACTTTCTATGGTCAGGTTTTGCAAGTCCTGCATTACCAATAGATGAATTCAATAATATAACCTGCTCACCTGCATATATTACATGCAGTACCCGTAGAAATAGAAAACTTAGAGAATGCTAACATAGGTTCCTTGAAGGTTAGGCACTATTTTACAGAATCTTTTCAAGTTTTCTCTACCATCAGTCTCTAGAATGGGCTGCACCAATGTTCTGCACGGAGACGGCTGGCTGCTTCCTATTATCTGTGTTCTGCTTCTTGGTCACAGGAAACCAAATTTTTAGCTGGGTACATTACTGCCGAGGCACATTTCTCAGCCTTTTCTGCAGCCGACTTTGGCTATGTCATTAAGTTTAAGCCAATGAGATGCAAATGTAATTGTTCAATGGTGTTCGAGGGGAGAAATCCCTTAAAAGAGAGTCTCCTCCATTTGCTGTCTGGTCCACAGATGTAATTAGAAGACTTCTTGGGGCTTTCGAGGACAAGGACCACAGCCTAGGGGTGATGATACAGAGACCTAGAAGGATGCTGGGTTCCTAACAACAATATGGAGCTACCTCATCAGCTCTGGACTGCCTACTTTTGTACTCCTTTTGTGTGAGAGAGAAATAAGACACATCTATCTTGTTTAAGCTGCTGTCATTTTGAGTTTTTCTGTTACATGCTGCTGATCCTAATCCTAACTCATAGAGTTACCTACCATCCACTTAATACCATAGATTCAGGGATCCATGGATGAGTACAATAAGTGTTTTCAATTTATGGCTTTAAGGATAAAATGGCAAAAGTGAGTGTGATGACTCCAATTTCAAGAGCTAAAGTAATTGCTGAAATTCAGGAAAAAATAGAGCTCAGAACCATCAACTTTATTTTCCTTCTTGCCCTTTCTGTCAAGTGTAGGATTATTAAAGTCATTACCCAAGAAAAATGTCCACTGCTATATAGAGTCTATAGCTTCACATCCCTCATTTTTATCCTCACACCCTCCTACTTTTGTTCTTAGTACACACAAAATGAAATTGTTTGCTACTCAGTCAAGATTGGAGCACTTTTGCAAACAAAGTTTGGTTTCTGGGCTTGAACTAAAGAAAGAAATTAGTGTTAGTGTGCATAATTACTGGGTTCTAGAAAAAAAATGTTTGTTCAAATAAGAAATCAATTCAGGAAACAAAATACCAAAAGTGATGTTTTATAATCATGACATCAGAGCCTTCATTTTTTCCAATCACACAGAACAAATTTTTTTAAAATAACTTTTTAACATTTTAATTACAGTTGACATGCAATATTATATTAGTTTCAGGTGTACAACATAGTAATTAGACATTTAAGTAACTTACAAAGTGATCATCCAGATAAATCTAGTACCCATGTGACACCATACATAATTATTACAATATTATTGACTATATTCCCTATGCTATACTTTACATCCCCATAACTATTTTCAGACACAAAAAATCTTAAACTTTGTACTTGGTGATGATTGTTAGAATTATGGATACTAAAATCACCAGGATGTCAGAACAGAAAAGGAAGAAAACAGAGGCTATTTTACCCTTTTGGACAGAGGTGAATAGAAAAAGAGGCATATGTTCTATAAGTATACTCTGCTACTTTAATATGCCCAACTCAGTCCTTCCTTTCTATTTACAGAGTTAAAATTAGAAACATTCCATAGGTCAGTGGTTCTATTTAAACCAAAAAGTATAAAAAAAGATACTGTATAGAGAATTTCTGACTCTCTCTTGGTGATATTGACAAGCACTGAAATACATTAATTCTCTTGAGACTGTTTGTTCCCAAATGGTGTTTCTCTCTTTAAGAATATGATGGTGCCATATGATTGAGAAATATTATCTTGCTAGAGTCAAAAATCTACAAAGAACTAAATAAGTGTGAAGGAGCTTGGACTATCCCTTTTCTACAGTGAACTACATCTATGAATTATAATAGCTGCTAGTTTCATGATCATTCACTTCTACTCCAATTCACAATATCTTTGAAAGAACTGGCAGAACATGTCACTTTTATATTCTGGGCCACTTAATTGATTATTATGAAATTATATTCACTCAAATCTCCTTTCTCATTGTGGAGAAAAGGACAAAGATAATTCCCAATTAGAATTAAAATCAAGGTGTAGTCAATTATCGGTTATGTGACATGACTTAACTGTAGTTAAGGAATATTTTCCTCCAAGCTTTGGTCTTTTCAGTCCAACCAATGTCAACCATTATATTACTCAGCCAATCCCTAGTCATGACCCCTAATCGAATATCCACTCCACACCTCATCTCAGACCACAAATTATTCTATACCAAGATAATTTAACAACAGCAACAATTATCCTAGGTAACCCAGTAGCACTTAATAGGCATTCTTTCAAGCTATGTCTGTGTATTAGTTCATTTATTCTTTAGAATAACGCTCTAAAATTCTATTATAATTCTGTTTTAGAGGTAAGTTAACTGAGGCAAGAGATTCAATAACTTACTTAAGGTCACCCAGCTACTTAATGATACTTTATACGTAGTCTGACTTCCAATCTCATGGTCCTAATGACTGCACACACTGTCTCTCTAGCAAAGCAAATAGAACAAGAAAGGCGTCTTGGAGAGCATTCAAATAAAACTCAGTCTCATTTGGGATGGAGCCTGTCTCTTCTCAACCTGCAGAGGTGTTAGTATCTGATTAACAGTTGCCCTGAGGTGATGATTTTAAAAGGAATACTAACAATCTCTGGCCATATGTTCCACTCAGGAACTTTGCTTAGTGAAAGCAAATGTGAGTCATGCATTTAGAATTATGTCATCCTCAGATGAGTACCTCTCTCAGTCCCCACCTGCCCCCCCCAAGTCTAGACTTTTGAAGGAAAGTTAGTATTTATCACTCTCTGGAAATGTTCCCATCTTCTCCAAATATTACTGTGTGGACATGCCAAATTAATTCATCTGCTCTCTAAATGTATTTCCCATACACTGTACACTAATAATCCAAAGAAATATTCTATCATCTTTTTCAAAACAAAAAGGAGCCTTTGCCTCTAGTGTTTTCAATCCCCTGCTCTTTTTAATTTCGATATTTTTTATAAATCATTAAAATTTGACTTTTTTCTTAGGTAGGCTAAATTAACAAAATTTGGTTCATTTGTTTTTATATGGGAATAGTAATTAGGTAAGCCTGATAAATCACTAGCATAATGAATCAGGGCCTGGAAACCAGCCTGCCCTGAGTAGCATGCATTAACACAGCCTCTGAAACCATATCTATAAAAGAAGCAAAACGCTTTATAAATATTGCATTTGGTTCTCTCCTTTGCATCACAGATTGTTAGACTCAGGGATCTTTTATGACACAGAGTCTATGTTAATCTTCCATTTCCGAATGGGGATAGTGAACCCTGGGAAGTATGAGGGACTTGTTTAAGGTCACATAGTTATTGTCAAAGCCAGGATTCAACCTATGACTCCTGCTTTCTTCCAGTGGTCTTTCCATTCCAACACATTGTCTCTGGATTGGTTTAGGAACATGAAGAAGGTCTCATTTGAAATCTGCAAGGGGTGAGACGAAGGATAAGAAAATGTCATGTGCTCTGGCTCAGGGATCTGAAGCCCAACTTTCAGGAGCGACAGCAGGCATTTACTAGCATTCTCCCAAGAGCAGCGATAGGTTCAATTCCCAGGAGAAAAGGGGATGGGGGATGCGGAGCACATTACTATACACTATGGCTCCACTATCAAGACACACTGATTACAGAAACTGCTGCAAGTCTCGATTGCTCTTCCTTTCAGTTTGCAGTTTTTGTTCTAGCCCAACTGTAGTTCTTCTAGCACCCTAGCTTCTGACACTTAGAAATTACTCCCAAGTCCTTGCGCCCATCTTCCTGCTTACCCTTGGATATTGTAACCGCCGGATCTCACTGTCATTCCTCACCTTGTCAGTTCTTTTATACTAAAGTTCTGCTTTCACTTTTTATAGCTACTCTACAGCTACTCTACTTCTTAACATTGTTCCTTCCCAGCCAATAGCTAGTTCTCTGATCAAGACCTAAGAAGCCCTGCTTCTTGAAGCCCCTGACATCCTCCAACTGACCTCTCTAGATCCTAACCGAATTCAGGCTGTGGATGAAACTCCAACCTCCCTAACAAGAGAGAATAAGAAATCCATCCATTTTCCTAGACATCTGGCTCAAATTCCTTTGGCTTTCTTCTCCTACATTTCTCTTTCTTTGGTGTAGTTGAAGGAACAATGAATTTGGAACAAAAATAACTGGGTTATGGTCTCAGCGAAGCAATTTTGCAGCCTCATTTCTAGGGGAGAAATGTTAACTCTTCCTGAGACTCAATTTCCTCATCTTTAAAATGAGAATGGATGGCAACAGCTACTCAGTGGGTGATTATGGTATCACCTGAAATAATATATTTTTTGTTCATCATAAATTCAACAAATATTGGCAACTATTCAGTGTAATGATGTGGCTGTAGATCGGTGTAACCACTCTTGACCAAACAGAGTCACTGCCATCTCAGATGTGAAAACAATATTTAAGCTGTCAAGCATCATAGCATTATTATTCTCTACAAATTCCACTTCTTGGAATTTCCTTGCCCCTTTCATCTTATTGATTAAAACCCCAGGTTCCAAGGCAAGCTTGGCTGAAACATTCACTACACATGTCAGAGCCCCAGGACATGTTCGGCCAGAGGAATGAAGATGTGGGCACACTGACAGAGAGAACTTGCCCAGAGGCTGCCAACCCTAAATTAACTCCGAGAAGCTAGAGAGAGACTCTTCAAGAGTGCTTGCAAATGGTGCTGGGTGGGGCGGGCTGGGTTGGGGATGGAAGTCACCATCTGGAAGCCTTATCTCGGCTTCATGCCTATTTTTTGGATTCCCTCTTGTTTCATGTTTCAGCCAGCACAGCTTCAGGGGTGGTGGGGAGCAACGTCAGCAGTCCTGACTACCCCAATCTGTTTTCCAGACGTTGCTTTTTTTTTTTTTATTGGTTTCTCTTAGAATACATCAGAGAGTCTCTCTCTTTCTCTCAACTCCTGATGCTCTCAGAAATATTTTTATTTGGAAATATGAACATAAGAGCAGGACTCTCATCTACCACATCCCCTAGACAGCAAACAAGAGAGAGAAACAGCCTAGCAGCTGTCTGTCTATAACTTGCATCCCCCTAGATTTTCTAATTGATGCCAAGTTTCTTACTGCCAACACATTCGCTATAAATTTAGACACTGTGTGTTGAAGATCACTTCCAAAATATAATACTACAGGTTTTCACTGATTTTTCTGAGCCCCATTTACAGTGAACCTATCTGTATTTATAATTTTTGGAACTCACAGCAAGAATTCTGACTTTGAGAAACATCTTTGCATAGAACTAGTTATGTGCAAATCCAGAACATGTTAAATTGACTGAGTATTCTTTCCTCATTCTCCCAGATTTCTCCAGTGCCAGGAGATTCTGATATAAACACTTAGATTATAGCCGATTTTGAAGAGGAGGCCTCACTGCAATTTAGGGTTTTGCCATGAAGAAATTTATATCATTCTTTCTTATAAATAAATCCAATACTTAAATAATTATCTTAGGTCATTCTTAGAGCCCACACAGTTGTCATCAGTAGTGACAACTGCTGATGAAAACACGTTCTTAAAAAAAAGTGAGGTGAAAACGTGAGAGATGTATCAAAAAACATTTAAGGTTTTAGTCTAATAGTGAAGAATACGGTAGCACAAAAGGTCAGTAAATACAGGCATATTTCATACCTCAAGAAAACTAGAATCTTCTTAACAAAAGGGAAATAGTCACTGAAAACCAAAGCAATGAACTCTTTCTACCACATCTCCCAGCAGAATGCATCACCTCTGCTAAGAGCTAAAGTCATCTTGTTGTTAACAGGTTGTCAGTAAACCTAAGAGTGTGTGGTGGGGGATCACCAGGTACGAAATAGACTCCAAGAGGAAACCTAAAACTATTCTTTCCAAAATACATCTGGCCTTTAGCCACTATATCTCAAATGAGAAGCCTTAGAAAAAAGAAATATAGAGCATTTAAATAACACAGTTATATGTTGTATCCATTCCTCATGCAACCTCATGGGAGCTGTGTCCATATGTGGCAACGTCACGTGGATGGGACAAGTAGCAACGTCCATGCTCTGACATGTGTTTTTGTAGCAGGAAAGATTATCTACATTCTTCATATTCAGAGTCAGTAAGATATTTCAGAGAAAGGCAATGAACACCTCCATGTTTATTGACCTTACTTAAGCTTTTCATACCAGTGTGTCTGGCAGCTTTGGGAACTATTGTGTAAGTGGGGTTACCCAGAAGAGACTGCCAACATTCTGAGAATATTTCATGATCAAGAATTTGACAGATTCAATGTGAATGGCATTGCCACTAACCCCTTGTTTTTTATAAGCCTCATTTCAGCTCTGAAACAGACCTTGGATATTTATCTCTTGAAAACGTAGCCCTGCTTGGCAACCAAGCAACACACGTCAATCCAAGGACCCATTTCTAATCCTCCAATCAGCTTTTTCTTTCCCAAAGGTTGCCATTTCTCACTGATACCTTTGGAAAGAGTAAATCTGAGCTGATGACGACACATTCTTTGTACACAAAAGAAAAGTTGCACAATCAACTACCTGTAAGGGCTCAGGAAAGCATCACAGGTTGAAAATTAGGCTGAAGAGTGAATATCAAGTATCAAATCCTTTTGGGAAAACCCTGAATCTAGCCAAGGTTCCTTGGCAAGAGCACATGGCAGAGAGCCTGATGCTTGGGCCGCCTGGGTGGCTGACTGATATTTGATTCTTTAAATAGACAAAGAATTCTAATCCAATCAGCAGACATTTTTTTTTTTTTTTCCAGACAGAGAGCAAGTTACGTGTCTAGAAGAGCAGGATGGTTCAGGGCAGGTTTTGGGCAAGATACCTAAAAGTTTGTGACTGAAGTAGTTGCTGCCCATCACAGTAGAAGGTGTGTGGGCTTCAGAGTAAAATGCGGGAGGACAGACTTTGTAATCTTGACTTTGTCACTAACTACCTGGGTGACCTTGGGCAAATTACTTAACCTCTAAACCACATGAGAATAACAATAGGAACACCTTCATAGGGTGATCATGAGGACTGAATGAGATTGTCTGTTAAACACAGAGAGAGCCTCAGACTCTCAGGTTCAAGAAAGGGGAGCTAGAATAACCAGAGGCTTAAATTAATGAAATATTAAAGTGTCTCTTTAAAGCAGGATAAATAAAATCAGGGCCTAGAGACAGAACATTGATTTATGCAGAGCAATGGAGATAGGCTCTTTGGTAAATGGTACTGAGACAATTGAGTATCTAAAAGAAAAAAAAACAACCTGGATCTATACCTCATCCCATATACACAAAAAATTGTTCAGGGTTTATTATAAACCTAAATATAAAAGGCAAGATTATAAAACTTTTAAAAGAGTCTAAGATAAGATCTTTCTGAGCTCAGGAGAGAGAGTGTGCTGGTGTTACAGAAAGATGTTCAGGAAACTTCTGGGTGGTGGCAAGGTTTAACTCCTTAACCTGGGAGAGAGCTCTATGGTTATACACTTTATTCTTTAAGTTACAGATATATGCTTTCTGCACTCTTTCTATATATGATCTCTCTTTTCACATTCTCTAGAGTTCCATGTTTCCTACATGTCTTTTCAACACATCACATGGTAAGACCATTTAGAGGACAAACATTATATTTAACGGAAAAAAATAAATCAAACATAGCAAAAGACAAATATTTTATTTTATGGTATGAAGTGCCTTAGACCATCTCAGTGATCTTTCTATAAATTCAGCGATCACCCTGTAGCATAGAACATATATAAAGGAGTCTGCAGAGGTGTGCTTCTCAGAGCAGGCTGTTGAATGACTTGCAGGGTGCACAAAAAGGAATACGGCAGCTGCTATCTTAACATTTCATTCACTTTGGCCTATCGACTTTCAGCACTGACTGCAAAAATCTTTATTTCTAAATCTTTGAAAACTAACATGGACAGTGACATGACTTGATAGCACTCTGAACACCCAAAAAGTTAATACCTATTCCCTCCCTTCTCAAGGCTGAGCTCAGTATAGTACCACAATCTGGAGAGTCAACCAAGATGGTTTCTGGTATGGAGAGAAGATGAAGATAAAGACACAGAGTGAGAGAACCCTAGTGGGAAGATGGTTAAGGAATATGGTCTACAAACTCCAAGTTACTAAACAGATTTATTCCTCTATTTTTACTATTATCATTAATAGGCCACAGACAAGTGCTATCCTCTAGGGAACATGTATTGGAACATAGGGTTATCCTAAATGACCAAGCTAGGAGCCCTAGGCCTCAGCTAGGGCATGCTATGTGAGAATATCCTTCCAGAATGTCATTTATCTCCCAGAGAAGCACAGAAAGTCTATCCTAACTGTAAGAAAATTTTTTCGGAATATTTGTGATGATGAAATTTTGTGCTATGACTAAACCAGGTCTACCTTTAATGTTTCTTTCAACTTACTAAGGAAAATTTGTAGTATTTCAATAGCTGCAGTGGTAGCTGAGGAATATGAAGAAAAGCAGATAATTCTGGTGAAAAGCAATTAGAGAAACTGACTCCATTGGAGCTCAGCCACAACGCTGATTTTGAGAGGATCAAATAAAGCTACACAGCTATGGGCTTCCCTGGGGACCGTTCTTCTGGCCAGATCCTCAGCTAGGTCATGTGCGGAAATGAAGGACAAATGATGCATCATAAAGGTTTCCAATTCTACAATGTCACCATTTATACAGAAAAAGAGATGAAACCATGCCAATGGACTTGTTTTTCTCTTTAGAACCTCCAAACTAATCTTCTTAAAATATCTTCACTCTCTGGTTCAAGATTTTACCGTGGCTCTTCTTACCAAATGAAAGCCCAGTCATTCTTCCTCACTTTCAAAGTCTTGAAAAAGAGGTCTCTGCCCTATCTCTGTCTTACTTATTTTTCACTATTCCCTGAGAGAAGGAAAACAGCAAATTTTATTGAAAACCTCCTATGTTCAAAATGCTGTTTGACATTTACATACATATTTTTATTTAATTACCCTTATTTTAAAGATGTATAAATTTAGATGAAGTTTCAGAGAGCCCAAGTGACTTGCCTAAAGTCATAGAGCCAACAAGAAAAAGCCAGGAGTATAGAAGCCAAGTTTGCTTGATTCCAAAGCTCAAGTTCTTTTAATAGTATCTTGCAACCTATGCACCATATTTTTTTTTCTTTTAATACATAAGTCATGAATGCATACAGCTCATTATAAAATATTTGAGAAATATATTATTATGTAAGGAAACATGGGAAAGTCCCCACTCCTTACACCCAACACTCAAATGTCTCCCACATGCAAACATTGCTAACAATTTGGTGTGCCTCTTTCTAGTTTTGTTATAGCATTTATAAATATGTATGCACAAATACACCTGGGTTTTCTTTTTACATAAGTGAAAAAGAAAAGTCCTCAAACTTACTTCTTCTACCTAATATCTTTTCATAATGATATTTCCCTGAAGCATATATATATATCTATCCCAATATTTATAACAACTACATAGTAGTATTTCATAGTTTGGATGTTTAATCTTTATTTAGCCCCTGAGGGACATTGAAGATTTCTAAGTAAGCATCTTTGCAAACCTATATGAATCTTATAGGATAGATAATCAGAGATAAAATGCTGGCTAAAGTGATATACATTTTTTATTATCACCAGCAGTGTATGCTAATACCAGTTTATTTGTAGTCTGGTCTCGCCTCACCAATTATTAATGAGGTTGATTATTTTCTCATTCATCATTTGCATTTTTTGTTCTGTAATTGCTTATTGATAAGTTTGGCTCATTTAAGAGGGTGTTGAGTTCCTTGTCCTTTTCTTATAGATTTGAAAAGCCTCCCTTCATATTATGGACATTATTCTTTGTTATATAGACATCAAATATCTGCTCTTAAGTTTTCTCCTGTCTCTTTACATTATTTATTATGTCCTTTGTCAAGTGAATTCAAATTTGTACTTGTAAATTTGTAATGAATTTAAATTTAAATTGTGTATCCATCTCTTGTTTTTTTATGATCACATTTTTTTAAATTTCCATGTTTCTTTAGGGTAATAAACTTGTTTTCTGGGTACAATACATTCTCTAAAACTTCTCTAGGTGTTACTTATATTATTTACTTTAAGGTATTATGTTTGTTCTGATAACTCTTTCTTTATGAGGTGTTTCATCATTGTATCTTCATTTTTTTGTACTTAGTTTTCTTCAAATGCTTTGTAATTGTTAAGAGCCCTCTCATCTTCCCATCTGAGACTCTTGTTAACTTCTCTGTGGAAGCTTCTTCTGTTTACCATAACCCATGTCTGGTAAGAGGAGAATGTGCTGATTGCTAGGGTATGCCGTGGTTTCAATTTTGGTTCCAGGGCTGGGTCACTTTTTCTTCTCAAGGCTAAATGTGTTTCTAGACCAGTGGTTAACAAACTTTTTCAGTAAAAGGACAAAAAGTAAATATTTTAGTTTTGTGAGCCACCTGGACTCTATCTGTACTATTCAACTATGTTGTTGAAGCACAAAAACAACTGTAAGCACTATATATATAAACGAGTGGGCATGACTGTGTTCCAATAAAACTTTATTTACAAAAATAGGAGGCCTGCTTATGAGTTTGCCAGCCTCTGACTTAGACTGTTACTTTAAAGATGGCAGTGATGGGGCTTCTGTTATCCAATCTTGAATGATAGGTGCTGAGCAGTAGTAGCAGGGAACTTCAGTTAGAGAAGGCTGGCATGGTTAAATGTTGTTTTGGGTTGGTTAACTCTACAATTTGATTCTACTCCTCCTTTCGCATTCTGGGAGGTAATTAATATTTCTTAATAAATTTCTTTTCTGCTTAAACTAGACAGAATGGATTCTGTTATTTCAAACTTAAAGACTGATTTATATACCCTCTTCTTTACATTGTCATGACTTCTCTAAATTTCTGTTCAATAAAGGTACTTGTTTTCTTGTACTAATATAAATTAATTCTATCATTAAAATTATTTTCTGTCATCTTATGCACTCATTCTGTCACCTTGCTTCTCTATCACTCAGTCTGGGAGGAATTTTAAACAGTGAGCTGTTGCCTTAGAATCTTGCAGCTTTGACTCTTGTAGAATGTATTAAACAGCTCCCTCCTTGTGTGTAATGTTTTAACACATTCATATGTTTATGACATCACAGTTGTTATTCCCCCATCTTGAAAGATTCACTTATATACAAAACTGAACTTAAGTGTCACCACCTCCATGAAGCCAGTTCTGACTTCGTTAGCCTTCATCAATGTATCTGTGCTCTGAGTTCTCTGCATGGATATTACATTAATTGATCCTGAATTAACTTAAGGTGGTTAATAAAATAATAAGATCTAACATTTACTGAGCCCTTACTGTGGTCTAGACATTATTTCAAACACTTCAAAGTATTAATTCATTTAACTCTCATCATTCTCTGAGGCAGATGCCAATATTATTATCCTAGTTTTACAGATAAAATAACAAAGGCATAGTACAGATTAAGAAAATTGTTCATGGTTTTATAGCTAGTAAGTATTACAATCTGGATTTAAATTCAGAGAGTCTGGCTCAAGCCTTGGCTTTATTCTTTATACTATACTGCCTGCTATGTCTTCATTTTTCCCCCCTTATTAAATTGTACATCTTTCTGCTTTTCTCTAGGAGCCTAGTAAGGTGATGGATCAGAATGGATATAATTTGGTTCTTGCAGATTAATTATATCATGATGTAATGGCCATGTAGTTACCGTGATATGATATCAATCAAAGTTACTCTGATCCATCTGGTTCCTCCAAGTCTAAGCAAGAAAAACAGTCACTTTCCTCCTAAGACATCTGAAGTCTTTTATGGCCATGCCTGTTCTGCAGGCATCTGATAACTACAGCAGTTATCAGAGGTGGCCCTTGGTCTCAGGTTAAAGAAATACAGCTCAACTTTGACAACACTGTGCTCTCATCAGTTAGTTGTCTTTGATGGAAAACATGAGCATAAAGTCACATACCCTTTGGGTTAGCCTCTTTCTGCTCATTTCCAAAAGACCAAGATTATAAGTGACTTAAAGCCAGAGGATATAGTGCTTGTTTTTATCTTTCAACTTGCCACTTTCTGGCACAAAATAACACATAGTAAGCATTCAATAAATACTGATAAAATTTAAAAGACTATCACTTTACCTCAATGACCACAGAAAGATGGCCGTTAGATGTCTTGAAGAAACAGCTAAAAGCCACGTGTGGCGGGATGATAGCTATGAACCAGAGGATTCTGATTCCTAGGGTTAATGGATGTAATAAGCATCATCTCTAAGCAAACAAATGCAGACAAAGTGATTTCTGTCAGGAAACACGATTGCTCATATTTGCAGCATGTAAGTTTTTTTGACACCTTGTGAATCATAAATACTAGAGACAAAAGACCAGATCTTCCCTGACTCACTTGGGAAATAATTAAATCCTTTGCTGTCACTTATTATCAGACTGCATTTGTTGGCAAGCTGAGGTGTGTGCGTGTGTGCAGGATGAAGGAAGTGGTGAGGTGATTGGAGAAAGGAGTGGAAGGGTAGAGATTTCCTACAGGTTTTTTCTTATCTCTTTCTAAATAGTCTTTTACTTTTCTAAATTCGCCTCTGACTTGTAAATATTTTACTTTTATGCCACCATGATACTTCCCTTTTAATTTATTTCTATTTTAGAGGATAAACCTTGAATTTTCTTGGTACATATTGAATTCCTCTTTCTAGACTTTTCTGCCCCCGTTGATTCCTCATTGCTTTCCCTGGGGTTTTAGAAGGGAAGGGACATGATCATATAGGCAGGGGTCCAACTGTATGGAGTCAACATTGACATGTCTGGTCTTGGGGGTGGAGGACGACTCATGCTACTCAGCCTTCAAAGCCACGTGCAGACCTTAAGAAGAGGATTTTCACAGGCTGCAAAATTAGAAGCCTCAAGAGATTGGATTAAACATAGTGGAATGAGAGATGTCCCCAGATCTCTCCCCTTGAAACAATAATAAGCTGAACATCTAAAAGTCAACAAAAAACACCCAAACTGCACACCAGCACATCTGAGTGTGAGATCTACGCTTAAGAGCTATCACAGGTTATACATCAATACAATTTACTTGAAATAAATTTAAAAAAAAATTAGAAGCCTCAAGGATGTGATTCTGGCAGGGACTTCTAATAAACACAATTCTGTAATTACCTCCCACACAAGTTAAAAAAGAAATTCACTTCTTTGTCCAGTCTAAAGGGAGGCCTTGAGAAGAAGCACAAGCTACCTCATAAAGGCCCAGATGTGCACAAACATCAATAAGCCCCGCACTGTAATCAATAGAAGTGAAATGTTTGCATTGTTTTCAAGATGGAAAATTGCTGTTAATCTTGAACTCTGAGGGAAAGGAGAAACAGGAAGGCTTTGGGAACATAAAATAACATGCTGAACTATGAAATTAAAACAGGAAAATTCACCGCCCAATTTACCCTTCGAAAACAGCCTTCACAGTCCCTTGAAGAAAACAAAAAGAATCTGTGAAAGATCCACTAAATCATATATGTTTGTTCACAATGTTTACTGTAACTTGGAAGTCTGATTTCATAGACAATCACTCAAGTAAGAGAGTCTGGTTTAAAAAAGAAATCTCAAGCACCACTTTTTGCTTTTCCTTCTCTTCCATGTTCCTTGTGTTCTTTCATTCCAAGACCTGTGGCAATGTCTTCTAACATCTCATATGTGTTTCTATAACTAATAAATATTATATTAATTCATGTCTGTCAGTTCAAGGCGATTCTCAAACCTGTTCATTAATACAGGGTGATGGAGGGGACCCTAGTTGTCTAAGACCTGGGATCCATTTTAGCTCACCAGAGATTGATTATGAACAAGTCGAGTAATCATTCTGTTATATAGCTTCATTTTTTTTAAAAAGAGGGGGGTGAGCTTCACAGAAATATAAAATCTCTTTCAAATGATCTGATCCCAAAACTCAAGCTTGTTTATGCTCAAATTACATTACCTTCACTAGACTATAACCCATGAGTGCAGCATTGTGTTCTGTTTTGTTCATTGCCATGTCACCAGAACCTAAAACAGTGCCTAACCCTCAATAACTATTGGTTGAATGAGGAATGAATAAAAAAATAAATAGATAGCATTAGTTCATAAAGAGCTGTGATCCAAGCAGAATTATTATGTTGAACTTGGGAGCATGGAGGACTCAGCTTCCCTCATCTCAAAGGAAAGAGTCCAATGGGAGCTGAGAATTTAAAAGGTCAAGAAGAAGGGGCCCTTTTCCCAGCCACTGAAAATTACGTGCTGGTGTTATAGAGCCAAAATGGAGAAATAAGTAAGTGGTCCAAAGTGGGAGAGAAAGAAAGTCTCAGTTTCAGGGATCAGATGAGCACCAGCTTCAAGCATTGGCATGTAGAGTGACAAGCATAAATAAAAATGGAATATGGACTATTCCATATGGAAAAATGAAAAACTGCGGATAAAAGAGAGAGAGATTAACCCAAATTATACAAGTATGACAGAAAAAGACCTGAGGGTTAAAGTGAGTATATATATAACTAAGGAAGCAATATGTGCTGTTACTATAAAATCAGTCTTTTTGTAATTGCGGCATTGGTCGGGTCCTTATTAGAGTGATGGATCTCGATTTTTATATTTTAAATGAAGAAAGAGTTTATAAAGGAGTAGGAGAAAAAAAGAAATTATCTAAAGGAAAAAATTCACTATTGTTTTATTTGGAGGACACTAAGGGAAGATGTTTTAGCATTATAGTCAAAAATAGAAAATAAGTTTCTAGATTCATGTGAAAAAAACTTCCCACTCAGGAAGATAATTCAAGAAATATGCAACCAGGGAGCAGGGTGAAATCTTGTGCACCATGGACAACAATCTGGCAGTTCCTCAAACAATTAAACACAAAATTACCATTGATCCAGCAATTCTACTCTTAGGTATGTAGCCAAGAGAAATAAAAACATATATTTACAAAAACTTGTACATGTGCGTTCATAGCAAAATTATTCATAATTGCCAAAAAGTAGAAATAATGTAAACAACCTAAATTATCTATCAACTGATGGAGAGATAAACAAAATGTGGTCTATCCATGCAATAGAATGCTATTCATAAACAAACAAACAAACAAACAAACAAGCAAATAAATAAATAAAAATAAAGAAATGAAGTTCTGATACAAGCTGCAACATGCATTAACCTTGAAATCATTGTGCAAAGTGAAAGAAGCTGGTCACATAAGGACACATATTTTATGATTGCATTTATATAAAATGTACAGAATAAGCAAATTTACGAAAACAGAAAGTAGGTTAGTAGTTGCCTAGGTCTGAAGCAGAAGATTAGGAGGAATGGAGAGTGACTGCTAAAGCGTATGAGATTTCTTTTTGGAGTGATGAAAAATACTCTAAAAATAGATCATGCTGATGGCTGGACAACTCTGGGAGTATACTAAAAACCACTGACTTCTACACTTAAGTAGATAAATTTTGTGGCATGTAAATCACATCTCAATAAAGTTGTTAATTTTTTTTTTTTAAGTGTAGATATTTATCTGGACTGAAAGGGTCTAAGAGTAGCCAAGCTGACACAATGAATGTGCCATATGACCTCTTACCAGCTCTAGAATATTCTGTGACTTTGACTCATAAAGACCCCAGACTTAGATGTGATATAAAGACTAAACAGATTGAATGTTTAAAAAGGGTCACAAAGACCTCTTCATATAGATGGTAAGAGAAGATGCTTTACTCTGAATGCATGACCATAGATGCTGTTGGAAACCAGTTAAGACTCAACTTTTACTGCTCAGAAGTGAAAAGTCCTATGTGTCGGGTACAAATCACATGCTCTCTTTCTAAATGATTGCATTTTACTTTGTTTCAGTCTTCCTACTTGCACTCTTACCATCTATAGTTTACACAGAAAGAACAGTGGGATCTTTTGAAATGTAAAACAAAATGTGCTACTCTTCCTATTGTACTTAACATGAAATCCAAATACTCACCCTCTCCTACGCGTCTCATATGAGCTGACCCCTGCTGCCCTCTCCAACCTCACTTTTTCCCACAGACTCCAGCCACATTGGCTATTTTCTGATTTCCTGGGAGACAAAACTTGTTTCCACCTTAGAGCCTTTGCTCTAGCTGTGTCCTCTCTTAGGAATGCTCTTCCTCCTGGCTCTCTGGGGCTGGACGCTGCCTTCTTACTCAAGCCTCAGCTTCTCATTAGCATGTCAGTTGCATAAGAGCATACTGCTTTATCCTTGGTACTTATCATATAAACAGATGATCAATAGTATTTGTTGAAAAAATGAATTACCAATTTCTCACTACTCCAAAAACCCTATAGGGCCACCATTTTATAAATGGGGAAGTAGAGACAGGGACTGTAAAAGGCTGCATAGCATATAGAGGTGGATTTTTTTTCTGTGGGAGGATGATTTATTGGGAGAGTAATTTAGTGATTCTCCCTATACTTTCCTGCCTCCCACTCTGCCAAGCAGGTTGTCAGGCTTTGCATTTCCTCGTCTCCTGGATTGCTGCTGTGTTGTTTGAGGGCAGTGGTTCTTCCTGTGTTTGTGTATCTTTCTTGTATTTCTTCCAGTTGAAGAGCTGATGCTAGTGTCCTGAAGGGATAAGGCAGGAGGAGAATGCCTTTGAAAAGAACCAGTCTGAAAAGAAAAATTCCATTACACTGAAGATGAGACCTGGAGCCACAGAGAAGTGTGTTCAGTTCATTGCCACGGCCCAGTAGAAAGCAAGACTTCAAAGGGACATGGTCCCAGGGATGACTCAGAAGGCCATGACTTTCCAGCCCCAACATAGTAACATGTCCCCAAGCAGGTTATAGAGGTAGAAAGTTGAATATTAAGAGATCTCGTAGGTTTAGACCACGTTGATGGCAGTGTGACCATGATGTAAAGCGATACGAAACCATATCCTACAGCACTATGCTAGGGCATCTCCCTTTTGAGGCTACAAAAGTCAAGCAGAAATTAAAATCATTCATTTCCTTCAAAACCCCCAGAAAATTGGGTAACTATTTGACCAAGTTAACATGTCTATTAGGAATTTCCTTATGCTACCCAGGGCAAAGCAAACACCTGCTCCAGTACTAAAGGAGACAAGAAGCTGAAGAAATGAGGCACCCTGCAGGGAAAGTCAGAGACAGAGCCTGTCACAGAGTACATTGAAGGAGGACAGGCAGGTGTGGAGGACAGACAGGTATGTAGTTTTAAATAGGAGGGTAATTTGGTCTTCTTGCATGTTGGTTCAGAGGTGCCAAGCTAAAGATGAATCGCTGCCATTTTCAAAAGTATACCTAAAGGGAGTTGGCATGAGTCAGTCAATGACCTGTCAGATGTTCAGCCCCCAGGACTGCTTTCTTTTAGCAAAGTCGCTAGGTAATTGATGGGGCTCTGCTTCAATGGTATGTCCTTTCTTGGCATCTGAGGACCATGTCTGGTCTAGGGAGCTGGCTCCTTCCCCTCAGTCACCACAGCCTTCATGATGGGGGCCATGTTGTCCTCACCCGAGAATGTGTGAAAGGTTTCTGTTCACACCACCAGCCCTCTGGAGCAGAAGGCAACCAACTTCCTTCGCTGAGTATTGGGAAAGCAGGACTCTGCCAATATTTAACTGGTGAAACTGTTTAGGTGAAATCTCAACTAGAATAACATGAGAGCATTAAGTGTTCAAGCAAAATTTATGAGGTAGCACATTCCTGAGCAGGCAGGGTTGCTGCCACAGGCCAGTTATCGGTGGACTTAAAGCTACAGATTGCTTCAATCACCCAACCCATGAAACTGGAATTTCTATAAAATGGCATTTTCCTGTCTTCAGGAATCTTGATAAATCCCAAACTTTCTCACCAACATGAAAAAACAAAGAGGTAAACACACTCTCGTTCTCCCTTTGCTGGGTTAATTATCTCTGCTCTCACCCTAAGCGTGGCTCTAGAACTTTCCATGTCTGATTTCTCCCAGCATGACAAGCTCCAAACAGTGCTGCCTCAAGCAGGAACCCATCTAATCAGTTCCTCAAGTAAGCTGGATAGCCAGCCTGCCCAAGTATTAGACTGTGCTACAAGTGAGTACATGAGACTCCTGTGCATCCAAGAAGATTGACTCCTCAGGCTTCTGATGACCTACAGAAAGTCACATACCTGGGTGGCAATGTCAAGTAAGCACTTGGATGTGTGAGTGTGGAGGTCTCAGGAGAGGTTGAGTCTGGAGGTGCACATTTGAGGGGTATCAGCATACTGATGATGTCGATGGGACTGGATGAGATCACCAAGAGAGGGGGTGTCAGTAGCATCATATAGGGTGTGCACTGGCACTGAAGAGTACTCATGGTCCATAGAGAACACAAGTTCTTTGCTCTTTATGCTGTTCCCCAAGGCTGGTTATAACCTAGCTGAACCGTGGCTGTTCAAAACTGTCTTCCCTTTTGTGAACCCTCTACATCAGTCATTACGGTAAGTCCTCACTCAACATGGATGGGATCTGTGGCTTTAAGTGAAATAAAATAACAAAATCAATTTTACAATAGGCTAATTGATATAAACAAAAGTCAAGTTCCTACAGCATCTCATCAATGTTATAATGAAAAGATATTGAACAAAACGACATTATTCAAGGACCTGCTGTACTTTCATTCTCTCCTCACCAAGCTCTCCCTTATATCTTGCACATTTTTACTCTAAACCTTAAATACTACCCATCTTAAAAGGTCCAGTTCAAATCCCACCTTTATTTGTTCATTCAATCCCAAAATATTTTTGTAAATCTGTACAGTGTTAGGTGACAAATATATAACAATCACTTTCCAGAAACCCTTTCCTGACCCCCCTAATTGCCCTTCTCCCGATTTTCTGTAGCAAACAAACCCAGAAATTTTAATTGGCACCTACTAATGGGACAAGCTCCTTGATAGGCACTGGGGCAAAATTAAAGACAAGAGATGATCATAGTTTATTGGAGAAGCAGCAAGTCAACATGGAATTACAAAAACAAATCAAAACAAAACACGAAAAAATAGGTTCCTTGCTATATGAGGAGAGTGCACTGCGGTAAGCAAAAAGATGCCTCACCACCACCAAGATGTCCACATCCTAATGCTCAGAAGCTGTGAATATGTTGGTTTGCATGGCAAAAGAAGAATTAAGGTTGCGGATGAAATTAAGGTTGCTAATCAGCTGACCTTAAGATAGGCAGAGTATCCTGGGCTATCCAGGTAGGCCTAAGGTAATTGCAAGAGTACTAAACGCAAAAGAGGAAGTAGAAGTGTCAGAAAAAATATGTGGCGATGGAAGTTATGTTGTTGGCTTTGAAGACGAAGGAAGGGAACCACAAATCACGGAGTTTGGGTGACCTGTAGAAGTTGGACAAGGCCAAGGAATGGCTTCTCTCCTAGAGTCTCTGGAAAGGAATGTAGCCCTGCAGGCACCTTGATTTTAGCCCCATGAGACTCCTGTCACAATTCTGAACTATGGAACTGTAACATAATAAATTAGTGTTTTTTTTAATACACTAAGTTTGTGGTAAACTGTTATGGCAGAAATAGAAAACTAATAGACCACTCTATGGTTATTTAACTCATTCAAAGATATGTGTTATTTCCCCCAACGTAAATTGTCAATTTCCAAAGATAAGAGACAATGCAAATATCTTTAAATTTTTTCTCTTTTAATTCTCATATTAATTAGGGTTCTTTTGGTTGCAATAACAGAAAACTCAGTAAAAATTTTATTAAGCTGGGAATCTGGCTCAATCAATGAAAAGTTCTAAAGTAGGTCTAGCTTCGGGCACAACAGAAGAAAAGATGCTCGGGTGATTTTTGAAGTCAGAAATCCATCTTTCCTCTGTGCTTTCTGCTCATTTTATTCTCATAAAGGCTATTCTTACATGGTGTCACGTGTCTATTGGCCGCTCCAGGCTTCCTTTCCACAGGCTTGACGACCCCAAAAGTGAGTGCCTTTTTCTCAGTTCTAAGGGTTGACACTCACTGGATTTACTTGTGTCATCTGCCTGACCCTGACCTAAACATGGTGGCCAAAGGTGTACCATAGTCTTGTCACTGGGCCTGCCTGGGTCATGTGCCCATCTCTACAGAGCAGGGACAAGGTCAGCAACCTCTACAACATCTGCAGTGAGGTTGCAGAGTGTCCAAGGTGGCCTCCGTTTCCTGACAATGCCAGAGCAGGGAGTATTGCCAGAAGCAGGATATCAGGGATGTGAATGGACTTTGAAGTCAGATAGATTTAGGTTTGACTTCCATCAATGTCCTTTACTAATGGGGTGTCTATCAGCAAATCTTATCACCTTTCCGAGCCTCAGTTCCTCATAAGTGAAGTTATGTAATAGTGTCTGCCTCATTGAGCAGTTCCTAAATGAGATCATGTGTGTAAAACTGTCCAGTGCTACGCCTGCCATGGACAAAGTGCTCAGGAAATGCAGGGTCCCTTGCCTCTTTCTATCTGGTGAGGGTGAGTATCCTGAAGCCAGGAGCCTCCTACAGAATGCCTCTACCCTGGCTCACATTCCACTAGTCTCCAGAAAGTCTTACTCTTTTCTACCTTATGCCAACTTGAGTCTATCCACTCCTCAGAAGACTTCTTGGCCATCTCAGACTCCTTCATGCTTCTCTAGATGAAAGGGAATGCTCTTGAGTTACTTATTTAGAAGCGGTGATCACCTGTACTTCTGCAAGAGGTATTCTTTACACACCATCCCTGCTTGGGCCTTAATATGCTGTGGGAGGAAAATGCACGAGCTAACGTGCACACAGAAGCTGTCTTCATTTCTCCCACTACCTAAAGCATCCCACTGCCCTGGAGATGGGCTGCTGCTCTGATGTTGAAGAGGAGCAGGCACAACCCAGAGTGCTTATAGAATTTGCTGAAGGTCCAACAAATCAACACTAAGTCTGGGAGTGAATATTTAGAACTACATGGAATCAAATTAAATGGAACTAAATGGTCCCCAAGGTTCTCAAATTAAGAGAAAAAAAAATCTGTCTGCACTGTACCCAGAGCTATCCTGTTTATCATCTCACATCTTACCTCGAACTATCACTGCCCACGACAAGAGCTAAAACAGGATTGGCAGCGCCCTGCACAGAATTCCAACCAGTGCTACTTCCTTTCTATGAGAATCCAATACAGAAAGACTAGGAAGAGGTAGAGAGAGTATCTTCAAGTTCTGAAAACCCATTATTAGTTTATCAGTTCTTGTAGGTCTGACCTTATTTATATACTGGTTTAGGCACCTCAACTCCAGACCTCAATCATTCCTGGTAGGTAAGTATTGTAATATCTTCTGAGTCTTCATGGAAAGAATTTTCCTCATCACCCACATGCAGCCAGAAGACAGAAAAACTTCTAAAAATTCCATTCCACTAGAAACCAAGTGGAAAATCACATTGCAGTCTTGTTTCCAAGCCAATAAAGATGAACAATCCAATAGTGGAGAGGGGAGGAGAAGAGAGAGGAGACTTTGGGAGAGAATGAATAGAAAGAAAAAGAAAAAAAAAACCCTAAAGCTATCTTCAAATGTCAGGAGACAAAATGAAATTAAGTTGCCCAGATGCACAGGATGAAAACATTTAGCCATTCCTTAGAATCTTTAGGCATAAATAATAGGCTCCATGTTAGCCTCCCCAAACTAGATACAAATGCCATTGGCAGGTCTATTTAAAAAAAAAAAAAAGTCTCTGCAAGCATCATTAACTCACCCTGAACCTGCTTCCAAAAGAAAATGTCAAGTGATGAAATGATATCAATAGGAAGTTATGGGTCATAAAAGAGAGAAGTCTGTTGAATGAATGACATCGAGATCTGCAGAGCTTTAAGGGGAGACAGTGAAAATGGCTGGTTTTGTTCTCACAGAGACTCAGCTTGCTTACTGCACCAGTCTTCATTTTCTGCATTTTCCTTCTGAGACAGCAGGAGGATTTGCCATGCCTTATTTTGTAAACTTAGCTTCACAGAAGGCAAGCAGTATGGTGTACCATTGGGGAGTGGGGGGTGGGGTGGGGGATGACAGCAGTCTAAACATTTAAAGCAAAAAATCGAAGCTAGGTATTGCCATGTTAACCTTCCATCAGAAACTGAGTTAGATTTATGTTCAGACTTGTCGATAGTTTGACAGGAAGGGTCACACCCTCACTTCTTTCTAAGCCAAGGGAGATCTTACGGCAGCTCTTAACACTGCTGACCCTACCTCCTTGGGGGACAGTTTTTTCTCTGGGCTTGGCTCTGGGCCTTGCGAATACCACACTCTCCTAATATTGTTCCTTATATATTTTTGGACATGTCTTTTTAATCTCCTATGAGGGTGACTCTTCTCCTTTTCTTAATGTTCTCTCAGGCTTTTTTCCACACCTCTCCTTTTTACTGAGCTCACTCTTTGTAGGTGTTCTAGTCTGCCCCCATGACCTCAGTTACCATCCTCGAGCTCAGGACTATCTTTCTTTCTGAGCTCCAGAGCTATGTAAAAGCTGCTTCATTGGACATCTCCACTCTCGTTCCTCAGTGCAGTGTGTCCTTCAAATTCCTTAACTTTGCCTTCCAAACCTGCTGCATTCTTGGTGTTTGTGCCTTAGTGAATATCTCAACTGTACTAATACAAGACTGCTTGACATCCCTAACAGCATCTTCTTGTCCATTCCCCACAGTCATTCAATCCTCAGGTCCTGTCTGTTCTACCTTCTATTTATTGAATCAATCCACCTTACCATATCCATTCGGCCACCATCCTTGTCCAAAATATGACATCAGAAGGCAGTTAAGAGTAGAGGATAAAAGAACTGTCTCTCGAGCCAGGGTTTAAATTCCAGCATGACCTCATACTACTCTTGAGCAGATCATTTAATTTGTTTATGCTTCAATTCCTCATCTGTATGTAGAAAAGATAATGCAACAAACTCATGGAGTTGTTGTAAAAATTGATGACAATACATGTGATGGGCTTAGAAGAGTACCTAGTACATAGTTAGCTCAAGAAAGTGCTAGTTGTAGTTACCACAATTATTATTATTACTGTTATTATTATTGCCCTTCTTAATAACTGAATCTCTCACCTAACTTTATCTCCTAATATCCTTTAATAACTCTCTCCAATATTTTCTGCGTATTACTTCAAGAGTTACGGCTCCTAAAGAAAAATCTTATTATGACGCCACCTTGCTTATTCATTTTCTCTCCGGGGAAAGTCCAAATCCCTGAACATCACTTAAGGCTCTTCAGTGCCTTGCTCTTCCTTGCATCTCTCATGCAGCTGGTCCTTTCTGACCTCTCTGGTCCTTTTCACATGACAGAAACACTTCCCCTTCACACAGAAAACTTCTGCTCTCCCATAAATTCTCTGCTGAGTGTCCCTTGTCCATGTCAGAGAGATATAATGAAACAAAATCTCTCCCAGCCCAGAGCCCCCTTCCCACAAAGGTAGTAGAGATTTTTTTTTTTTAAGTTTTATATAAGCGTTAAACCAGAATGTGTTATGTGTCACAGGCAATCCCCTAACAGACTGTAAAGATAGGAAGAAATCTTACCCTTATTGCATCCAGGCAAATATAGCCCATTACATACCTGTTTTCAAGATAAATAATAACTAGTCCACAAATAAGAGGACTTGGCAGTATCATTTGTCACACATGGTTTATCCTACTTTACCTGGTAATTGGGCTAATCGTCTGTGTTTGCTAATTGGTTTTATCTAAAAGAAAAACAAATTTCTCATACTTTTATGACAGGAGGCAATTTTGCAACTTGGAGCAAAGTGCCCACTGAAGTGAGACTCCTACTCTCCCACAAAAACTGGTAAGTAGGGGTGCTGTCACCCTCGATGTTTATGTTTCAGAGAGATAACTCTCAGGTCCTTGAGAAAGACATTTCTGGTCATAAAGCTCACAAAATGTTTTACTAGTTTTCAAAAGGATTTATATACATTTCAAAGAGAGGAGAAAATATTTATTCAATATTTAAGGAGTACCTACCAGGTGCTGGATACTGGCTAGATTGTGGTTAACAAACTGATGTGGTCTTAATCTGAATGAAGCTTACAGTTAGTGAGGGAGCTAGATGGATAATAAAAAAATAAACAACAGTATAATTAAAAATATGATAAATATAAAACAAACATACCACTTTCAAACAGAAACATGTTCAAGAAATAGTTAATGATTTAATAAATATATTTCCAGGGCTCCATAAGGTGGGGAAGAGAGACTGCTTGGACAAATAAAAAAGAAAAATTAGGATTGGAATTGGTCTCTAGCCCCCATAGAGAGTGACTACCTCTATGGGGAAAACAGATCGCAAGTGAGGAAATAGGTTCATGCCGCTATTGTCTGCCCCCTCTTCAGAGGGGGTGTAAACAAGCTCCTTATGAAGCTAAAATATTAATGCTGATGTAGATTCAGGCAGTCAAATTGTATGGCTCTCAAACCAGTGTTCCTTTTCTCAGGAGATAAATTAGGAGAACTAGTCAATTCTCTAGATTTTGGCTGACTGGGAACCACAACCCAGACCATATATTTCATTCTAGGATTTGTGAGAAAAGGTTGGAAATCAGAAATTTATATGAGAGGAACAGTGAGGCAACACCATAGCCAATTCCAGTTGGCTGTTTCTAAGGGCCCTGCCCATGCGGGCAACATCTGTGCCCGAT
This sequence comes from Eidolon dupreanum, assembly GCA_028627145.1. Classification (NCBI taxonomy): domain Eukaryota; kingdom Metazoa; phylum Chordata; class Mammalia; order Chiroptera; family Pteropodidae; genus Eidolon; species Eidolon dupreanum. The sequence continues at coordinate 38,348,270 of CM053501.1, forward strand.
GTTCATTTCCATCCTATATCCTAGCCAGAGATATGCCCCACTGCTCTCTAAGATAAAGTCCATCGTTCCATTCTATGCCCCAATCTAATATTTATTTTAAATGTTAATCCGATCCAGCCTGGAGTCTTCTTCCTCGGAAGATTTAAGAGTGGCATAAACAACTCTTTGAAGCAGTTTTAGGTTGTCTGAGGGAACATCTTTGGAGATAAACACCAGAGGTGTAAGATCCAAAACTACAGTAGTGACTTCTAATTCCCATTTGGTGGGTTTAGGAGGGAAGACTTCAAGTTGAAGCAGTGATTTAGTTTGCCTGAGAATCATCTGTAGACACTGGAGTTTCTAATTCAGTAAGTCTGGCTTATAGCCTGAGAATTTGCATTTCCAACAATTTTCCTAACAATGCTGATGCTGCTGGTCTAAGGCCAGAACTTTAAAATTCCCTGTTGGGTAGTAATTGTTCCTAATCTTAACTGCATATTAGAAGTATCTGAAGTGCTTTTAAAATACTGATGCTGGACCAATAAAATCAGCATCTCTTGGAAAAGGGCCAGCCATCTCTATCTTTTAAAGTGCCACCGAGAAACCAGGTTTGAGAACAACTGTCTTAGACAAGGCCCTGGAGAAAGAAAGCAGAGGAATAGGGGAAGTTGGAAAGGGTATTGTGTGAATATCAGTGAACACTCTCTCTAGATACGTAGTAAGGTATAAAGTAGAACCAAAACATGTTAGAGACTCCTGTGAAAGATGGACCAGAGAAGGGAGTGACTTCTCTAAGATTTCACAGCAGATTAATAGCTGATTTAGACTTAGCCCCAAGTTCTCATGATTTCTAGTTCAGTGATTTTTTTCCCCCAACTAAACTTAAATTTCAGCTCTGACAATCTTCAAAACACTTATGAGAAATTCAGAGACATACAATAAACACATATGAGAATACAATGTGATAAATCCATGCTTTGGGAATAGGAACACCAAGGTAGGTTATTTAGCTTCGTCTAGCAGAGTAAAGTGATGAGTTAGCATTAACCAGTGGCCAGTGAAGGGCAGATAGAAAGAAAGAAAATTACAAGCCACGGCACAGAGGTTGGTTTGTGGGAGATCTGTAGACCTTTCAGAAGAGCTGTAGCATGAAAAAAGAGGGAAGTAGGGCTCAGATCTTAAAGGACCCAGATCACATAGGTAATGTGAAAAGATAGGATGCATTTTAAACAGTGAAATGTGCAATAACAGAGTAAGATTTGCATTTGAGATAGGTCATTTTGTCAGTGGTGAAAAAGTTTGATTTAAGAAGAGCTAGTCTATAAGTAGGGGAACACTTAGGGTGCCATTGAAACAGTTTAGGGAAGATATATTAAGGTATATTTTAGGGCAGAAGTATAGGGATCAGGAAGGAACAATGAATTTGAGAGACTTTGGGAATTGAATAACTCACAAATTTGGAAATTGATTTGAGATGGCATATGACAGCAGAAGGCAGATCAAAGATGATGCCCAGTGCTCACTGGGCTGAGCCTCGAGGAGCACTTGCAATGGGAACATTGAAGGAAAAGCATGTAGGGAGAAGATGAGTGCAATTTGAAGGGTATTGAGGGGCTGTAGATTTTGGACAAGAAAACATTGTCCACAATTCCTATTCAGAGAGAGAGGTAGAATCACAGGAGTAGCTGATAAAAACTAGAAGGCATTGCAATCATGGAAAATTGGGGGGATGCCCACATTTCAGGGGAAGGCAGAGCAAAAGGGGACAATCAAAGAGGAAGAGCATGTAGTGGAGCATAAGCGCTTGTGTGTGATCACCACTCTATATCACTTTTCCTCCACTCTTCACCCATGCTTTAAGAAGAAACCTGTATTTGGCCCCTCATTTCTTTCTTCTTCGCCATTCCAAAATAGTAAGGATAGCAAAAGACAAGTGAATCTATACAAAAAGAGATAGATAGAGGAAGAGTGTAGAAGAATAAGGAAAAGTCTTGCATCTGGGGCTCCAGAAGAGGTTTGGAGGTCTTCGAGTGGGAGGCTCCAGGCCAGCTTTAAGAAAACCTGTGAGTGTTATAGGAGTCTTAGCTAAGTGTAGGTGAATTAGAATCCTTTTAATATTCTTTTAGGGATATAAGGCTAAGTTGCTTTTAGTTGTTGCTCTGGACATCTTTGAAAAAGTTTCTGAGTAGAGGCAGAACATCATGACATGACAGATTTCTCAGGATTATAAGAATGAATTATCAGGGACTTGGAGGCCCCTAGAAGAGAGTAATGCCACTAAAACCAATGAAGTGAGAGAGAAGTACGCAGTATCAAAAGCTGCTTTTGCCAATGTAATTTTGGAAGAGGCGAGTCAGAAGAAGTCAATAGACAAAATGCATGAAAGGTAAAGAGGTGGGACAGTGAGTTTAATCTATTCTAATAAAAAGCTTGACTGATAAAGGAAAAAGTTAAGAGTAGGTAAAGGGGAATAAGAAGATATCAGTTTACGCATGTACCATGTCATTAATCTGAGCAGGTATTATCAATTCAAACACTGATTCTCTCCCCTGATAACTTGATCTCTGAGCCGTTATTGTTGGTCAACTGCACATTATTCTCATGGACTAGTGCTAAAGAAGGAATAACAAATAAGAAATTTGGCTCTTACCCAAGAATATTTGGAAGAGGACTTTCCATTCTTTCTCGTGTACTTTCTAGAGTGGTTTTATTAATTTTTTTTCAATTTAGTTTAGAAAGTTCCCTTATAAAAACTTATTACAGAAACATGTTAAAAATAAAGTCATTTGACTTCAATTATTTTTTTTTAAATTAAAACATCTTTAATGAAAAATATATTTTAGCAGTAAAAAAAGCTACACAGTCTAGCCTTTGCGTATACTGGAAATGAAATGTCTCCACCTTTCTCTAAATGAACTTTTTTAGAGAGAAAGCTTGATTTTGGAGGAGAAAAGTTAAACCCATAACCATCCTTACATTCTTGCTTGCAAATTCAGAACTCTCTTTTTTGATGACTTTCAGTCAAGATCAGCTTGCCTTGAAAGCAGTCTTGGCAGTAGTGTATTAACAAAGTGAGAGAACTATCTTTAAATTACTGAAATAGAGTTGATACTCTATAAGACATCCATTTCTTAGGGTTTGGTATTGCCTTGTCTCAAAATGTCAGACCAGTGCTACAGAAAATGTGATCTGTAGGACAGCAGCATAGGAAATACCAGGAATGTGTCTGAAATACTAGTTTTCCCACCTCACTCTAGATCTACTGAATCAGAAGTGCTGAAGGGTAGAACCCAATAATCTGTCTTTTAACAAGCCCTCTATATAATTCTTATGTCTGCTGCTGAAGTGTGGGAAGCACTGCTGTAGGCTTCCGGGAAGGCGCCCTGTCTTATCCATCTCTGTGTTAGACCATCTTCCTTTGCTCCTTCAGATCCATTGCCCTACATTTTCACATTACTCTGTTTAAGAAGCAATCTATACTGATAATATCAGCAGTATCTTGTGGGGGTTGATTGATAGGAGGCACCTGGACATGGATGTGAGGGGAATAAGTTCAAGATGTTGATTTCTTCCCAATGCCCTTCTTGCAAGGTCATCAAGGGCTGAAGGCTTCCTTTAGTGGAAGGTCACAGCTTTCTATCAGTTGGCTCTCTCCACACATCTTTCCCTGACTCAGTTTTCCTCTTCGCATTTCTTCTCGTGTAGTGGTGGTAATGAATTCCCTACCACTGTTGTTAACAGTCCCAGGAAATTGCCCCATCCCTTGTCCTTTCCTTGTGATTTAATTCTACCCAACTGATAATTTGTAAATAGTCACTTTTTAAAACCCTCTTCAAATCACCCAACTTAAGTGTGTCATTGTTTCCTTTCAGGACCCTGACTGACAAAATCTACATATTCCCAATGCCTAACATAATGCTTAATAAATATTTGTAGAAGGAATAAATGAAGAAAAAAATATATGGGAAGAGTAACTCTCTCCATGAGAATCAGTCATCAGTATCTTAGTGACTTTATAAGGTTTTTTAAAAAATGCCACCCAGTAGGCTAATTTGAAAATGGGATATGGATTTTGACAGGCATGACAGAGCACTGGCTTTGGGAAGCACCAGCCAGAGCACACCCCTAGCGAATCAGGTGGGAGGTGATCGCTCTCAAGGACTGTCAGAATTCACCGCCCTCACCTTTTCTAGTTTCAAAAGTAAAATTTGTAAATGTGGTCACGAAGGAAGAAAAGACATAGTAGGCAATTCAAAACAACAAATAAACCTTCGGGAATTAGCAAGGGTAGTTACTGAGAGAAGAAGACTATACAGCAATAAATCAAATCCTGACTCTTATGGGTGGTAAAGGATAACCAACTTGCTCATCATACTTAAGATGTGGCAATATTAAGGACAGAGCTCTAGTGCTTGGAATGGTGCCATGTCTGTATTATTACTCAGCAGACATTTTAAAGAACGGCTATTTTCTTTTATCAAAGAAGAGATCTGATATCAATGTCTCCTTTTTTAATAGAATCTGCCCGTTTTTCTTGTTAATCAATCTATGGGGCAGTCACTCCCTAGCCTTTGCCAGCATTGGAAACCACTGTGACTATGAATCAAAAGGACTTGGGAGACTTGGCAGTTTGGTACCTGGTGCACAACTGCACCCCATACTCCGTCACCTTATTGTGTTTCCCCTAGTGCAAGCTTCCAGGGCTATCGGTAAGCATTTATCACTATGTAAACAAATATAAATAGATGGACAATGGACATTGTTGATTTAGAGTTATGATATCCTGGTTGTGTATCCTCTGTATTTTTAAAATTCTTTTCTATGAGCACCGAATTTACCAATCAGCTTAACAAAGCAGGCAATCCTGCAAAATTATTTTAAGGTTTCCATCTGCAGCATAATGTTGTATATCCAGACCTTCTTCTTTTATCACTTCTTACACTCAAAATTCCTTCAACATAACTTGATTCAACTCTTCAAATTTCTATTCTGGCTCACCACATGTCAAATCTTGCTAAGCAAATGGAGAAACAACACTCAACATATCTCTTCCTGTCAACGACAATATCTGTGTTCAAGTCATTAAAGACCAGAACCTGGATTTCATCCCACTGTTTACTCTCATATCAAACTCTGTAAGGAACGTATACAAGAACGTTCCCTTATTATTATGGGTTGAGGTATGCAAGGGCTTAGAATCCCTGACCTCGTGTTTAGCATCTTGTGTCTTGATTGCTAATTAAAGTAACTAGTCTCCAACTAATTCTTCAGCCACATGATGCATGTCTTGCCTGAGAGAAAGCAAATTTATCTACTCTGACAGACACAGTATACCTTCTACTAAAGATGGGGAAACTGTAGTCATCAGTGTGAAATGTCTTCTGGTTAAATCATTTAAATCACAGAATAGTAGTTTCCACATCTACCTAAGTTTTTGTACTTTAGTCCCTTTAAGGATTATTTCTACTTGAGGGCACTGAATGCCAGAAGATTCTAAGTTCTCAAAGTAGAAAACAGTTACTAAAGTCAAAATATATTGTGCCCAAGAAATGATACCCAGTCTAGAAAGAAATGAAAATGTCTGGGTAGCTAGGTTATAATATTTTAAAATCCATCTGAATATTTGGGAATGAGGGAACCACCTCTCGACTTAACAAACTTGATAGAGCAGTTGCTTTATAAACATTTGAAACTAACCCATGAGATTTTAGAAATTCAGTAGTAGGAAAGAAATATTGGCAAGAGTTGGCTGTATGTGTAGATTTCATCTTCCTCTGCCCACATTACACCAAGTGTCCATTATATCATGCATCACACATCATCAACCTCCTGTTGGAAGTCCCATGATCACTTCAAACTTCTCCTTACATTATTTTCCTTCTCTTGACTTTGGTATTGCAGTTTACCCAGATGCCGAAAGCAAAACTCTGAATGACAGTCTCATTTCCAACCAATCACCAAGTCCTCTTTTTTATCAAATTCTTCCCTTTTTATTCTCAACTGTCTTAACTTTGTTTCTCAAAATTTCTTACCTGAATAAATGAAATATCTTTCTAATTAGTCTCTCTGACTCCAAACTATTTGCCTTTCGATTAATTCTCCACATGTAGGTCAAACTGGTTTTCTGAAAACATAAATATGATCCTTGGTTTAATTATCTTTAAGTAGCTCCTCATACCTTTAAATGATTTTTTAAAAATTCAAACTCATTATGACACACAAACTACTTTATAATATGACCCTGCCTGTGTCTTCAGTATTATTTCTTGCCACTCTTCTTGTCTAATTTACACTCAAACTGTAACAAACTACTTGTAGTTTCCTCAACAAGGCCTGGTCTCTCTAGCCTTCACACACTAGCTTGGATCTTTTCCAGGACATTTGTGACACCCCAGAGCACATTTGGCAATACTGGAGACATTTTTGATTGTCAGAGCTGAAAGATGTGCTACCCATATGTATGGGACAGCCTCTCACAACAAAGAATTATCCAGTCCTAAATGTCAATAGTTCTAGGGTTGAGAACACCTACCCTGGTCCCCCTACTTCTCTTGTGTGGCAGAGACTACTAATTATTACAGTATTCATTTTTCATCTTTTAATAATCGAACCTCTCAAGTTTTAGCTGGGCACACAGTCACAGATGGACTACATTTCCCAGCTTCCATTGCAGCAAAGCATAGGCATGTGTGCAGTACAGAATTAACATAGCAGGTCTGAGACTAATATCTTCAGAAAGGCCTGCTTGCAAGGTTGACCCTTGGCTGGCATCTGGGAACTCAGATTTCAGGAGGGTTTACAGCAGTCCTTGAAAAACTCTATAAAAATGTAAGTGTTTCTGTTTTTCACAAGTATATATTTACCAAAACAGCTACTTTTCTGAATTATTGTTTTTCCCCCTTCATTTATCTATAAACTCTTGAGAGGAAGGACCATTCATCCCCATATCTTTGATACCTATTACATTGTCTGCCATTAGCAGGACTCGACACAAATTTGTTGATGTGGTTAATCAAGTACCCTCTGCTTCTTATGATCTTTATTACTCATTCCATGGTGTCCCTGGCAGTCAAATGAATGAAGGCAGCATCACTATCCAGTCAGAACTCTACCCTGTAGCAGTCCCCTAAGGCCACACCCCTAAAGGAGACTCACTTTAGGGGTGCATATGTGTTAGATCTTACACAGCATTTAGTGCAATGGAACAGAATATACACTGAAAGCATTTTTCTATTTGACTCCCAGAACTACATTAAGCATTTTAAAATTTTACCCAGTGAAATGTGTGTTTGTTTATGACAGTACCATGCTTCCTCCTCTGTGATAGTAAGGGCACTAGAAACGTCTCGATAATTCAGGTGCTGTCACTTTCAGGAGTATGTGCAAATGTAGCTAAGGGACAAACGATACACAATGGGACTTGTCCTGCTTGTGAGGGACCAAACTGATCACTTTTTGGCCAGAGTATCCAGCTCTTGTACATACTCCAACTCCTGCTCCACTGTGCACATTCATTGCTCTCTACAGTGGCGTTCCAAACACCTTCCCATAAACCCTCCTCTGTTTGTGGATACAGCCCCACTGGGCATGTTGAAGATACAGTTTCCTTAGTTCCATAATTCCTCTTTCTTTCCCCATAGCCTTGCCTGAGCATTAGTCCTCTAGTGAGTTCACCCCCAAATTGTGTGAGATAAAGACTTAATCATCATTGAGAGCCACCAGGTACAGCTCAGAACATGTTTTAAGGGTAGGCTATCCAAATGCAAATGTTTAGGTGCACTCTCTGCAGGCTGTCAATTTCTTTGTGACCAACTGGGCTGTCCTCTGTAGTTAAGATTAAGCTCATCAGTACCCACATGAAGCATTCTCTGGTTCTGAATGTTCACATGGTTCCCATCATGGCTGTCTTTCCTGGTACCTGTCTTCAGCGATAAGGAGACATTGACTCTTTGGTAGGTCTGATGGAGTCAATACGACCAGCCTATTTCTGGCCTCAGTATCTCCTTTGGATGTCAATCATTGGCTGCTTATTATCCCTTAGTTTGAAATAGAACAATAATAGAACAATTAATAAAGGGATACCAAAACTTTCTGAAACAGAAGATAAATATGAATTAGATGTATGAATGTTTATGAATTGGTTCTTATCCAATTGAACATTCATGAGTTAGGAGGAGAAAATGTTATATGAAAATGGTATATCAGGGACTGGGTAAAGCCAGGAGTAGGAATGGATCTAATCACAAATATAGAATAGCTAAGACAATAACATATAATTGTTGGCTGAAAGAAAATAGTGTGATACTGAAGGAGCCTATGGTATTTTGGCTGGTTTATGAGAACTGGAAATGTCACCCTTAGACCCAAAGGGCAGAAGTAAACAGGTAATTACAGGTTATCTGTACTTGTATCAAAAAGAAATCAAATTTCTTATCTCCTTACATAAAGAGGTAATACAAGATGATGTGACAACATGATAAATAAACCTAATCTAGAATGTTGTTCTATGGTTTACTTAGTTTACTATTTCTATCTGTCTAAATAAATTTAGATAATTTATCTTGAATAAAGTTTCAATCTACTGTTCAATTTCTATCCATCTTACACAGCCTACCATAATATTTCTACCTGGAAGCATCCATCATTCTCCCTTTAACCTTCCATTTTCACAGAACTTACCTGCCACTCAGAATGTAGACCTTCATGACACACTGCCTTGTGTTACTCAATATTCCTTTATACAAATTATTTTTATCATCTCATCTCAGTGATAAGCTTCTTGAGATCAGAAGCTTAGTACAGTTATATTGCAGGTATTCAACAAATGCTTGTTGATTGGTGGGTTTTTATATACCGTAAAAGTGAAGAAAAACAAAAATAATAAACACAATGATACAATGAATGTGAATGGTGTGAAAACCAACTTGTACGGTAGCTGAGGTGTTTCAAAGAGTTTCAGTGTTTTCACCACAAGAAGTTCCCAGGCCTGTAGTCTGAGTTCCCAGGGAAGAGACTCCCTGGTTGTTCCCTTACCTGAATTCTGAATTCTAGTATAAGATCACATTCAAATGCCCCACACTCACTGTCCAGAAAGAGAACTGAAGTTTGTACTATTTGACAGGTCATCTTGGAGGTTTGGCCCCAGACTTTAATAGATGTCTCAGTGACCCAGGCACTGGCAGGACATTCCGTAGGAATTCTTGGGTCCCAGCACAGGTCATGTAGGGTGAGTCACGTGGGGCCTGAGAAAAAACAGATGCTTGGGAAAGAAGTAACAAGCGATACTGGAAATACTGTATGGTCTAGACTGAATGCTTCAGTGGTCTCAGGATAAACAAAGTAGGCCAAGGGTGAAATGTGTGAGTTCAGGCAGCTTTCCCCATGAGAGTTCCAGCTCCTATCTTCAGGAAACAGCTAAGGCTCGTTTATGTGACCACAGGCAAACTTGGCATGCACTTTATTCGCTTTCTTTCAGCTTAATCGGGTGTGCTTGATTTCAGAGGACAGCACATTCCCATTGCAAGCATTTACCCAGATTCCAAGGCCTGATCTTGGGGCATATGGAAAGGAACTCTCCACAGGCGTTTCCTTCCTGCAATAGGGGCTCACGGAGGTACCTTTCATCACCGAGGAAGGATGGATGTCCTGGAGCTTTGCCCCAGCTGTTTGCTCTCCTCAGATGGTTAGCACATTGACCAGGGATAGTTTTGCAAAGCTTGAGGGAGGACTGGCTGGGTGTAGGAGAGTCCCAACCTACTGCTTTAGGTGCCTTATCTAGATGGTGTTAAGGAACATTATCATTCTCACATACATGAGCCATCATCAGCACAAATCTCTCATTTGACAGACTAGGTAAGCAATGCTCAAAACTAGTGCTTGCAAAATTGTCTCAGTACTGTTCCCTTCCCATCAAAATATGAGGCTCCGATACTGTCAGAACAAGGGCCCTGTCCAGCTGGGCTCACTGAACTATGCATAAGACATTGCCAGAGCATTGTCTCAGCATTCCCAGGGCAAGTTCCTGAGTTGGCTTTGTCTCCAGTCATCCTGTTTCTGACCCTCACTTTGATCTTTTGGCTCCTGTTCAAGTCAGCTCCTCCAGCCTGATGAACTTTTTGATTTATTATTCTTTTGGGTTGACTTAACTAGACTTTTAATTAACCTTCTTCCTCCAGATAGTTCCACTCAAGCCCCTGTTGGCACCTATCTAAGACCCCCTCCCACACTTGCGGACACTTCTCCAGGGCAGCCCTGATTGGAGATGAACTAACTCCACAGTCCCACCCTCTGCATGACTTTGCCTAGGAAGACTGTAGGAAGTAGCTCTGCAGAAACAGATGTATAATCAGATTATATTTACAAGACCTAAATTCTCCAACAACAGTTAGAGTATCATAATGTTTAGTCTATTGACTAGTCCAATTAATGTTGAAGCCATCAAGCCCTTGAGGACCAATAGGTGGCCAGTGTCAAAGAAGGCACCTGTAACTGACCTCAGTGGGCAAGTAAACTTTTAAATCCTTGATAAAAAGAAAACCATTTTATGATTCCAGGCTTACAAATGGAATTCAAAATTAAACTGATGATCTATTAACACAGTGGCAGCATATAGAAGTAATTAAAAAATGGAGAAGTATAAGTTTTCTAAAAAAAAGCAGGGGCAAATGTATTCACATAAACATAATTTAAGTAAATGCTCTGAGTACCAATGAAAAGCCTTTCAGATTGTCAGCTTTTTAAGCAGTAGTGCTCAAATACTTGAATCTGCACTCCCAAGATAAATTCATTTTTTTCTGCCTCTAGCCCTAACATGAAAAGTTAAGGACCGTAAGTAGTAATGTTTTTCTTTGTTTTCAGTTAATTAATATTCATTCATTCATTCATTCATTCACCCAGCATTGCCTCTGTGATGTTTCAGTTCAGTCATTGGAGAATAAAGCATCTTATGATTTCCTGCCTTTGAACTGCTGGTTGCACTATGTTTTCTGCCCAGATAAATTTTCCCTCTCATCTCTTTTTTTCTAAATTCAACTACCCTTTGAAGGACAGATTAAGTTCTACCTCTTCCTTGAAGCCTTCTATGATTGTACCAGCCACCCATGTTTTGTTTTGTTTTATTTTTTGAATTCTTACATTGCTCATTGTCCATCCTATTCTTCCAGCATTGCTTGGTTATTTGAACCAAATTCAGAGGCTTATGAAAATTTATCTAGGAATACAGATTAATATATAACCTTATCTAGTATTGCTTTCTATCAAAATATAATTTCTTAGTAGTTTGAATGTATTGTTTTAGTAATAGCTTAATTCTAGGATTAAAAATGGCTTCTGTTTAAAATGGGTTGCAAACTGGCAGCTCCTAGACCATTTTCAATGCAAGAAGTGTTTCTTTTTTGTTTTGTTCTGTTTTTGTTTTTGCCCTCCAGAGTGTTAGGTTGCCCAGTGTTTTAAAGCCAAATTATTATATACACAAAATTTTTAAATTGGAAGATTTTACTAAATATATATCTCTAACTTTTTTTCAGCATTTGAATATTTGGTAGCATTGGGCCGTCCAGATCACCTGTAAGAGAGAGCATTCCCCTTAGATAGGGTCTGCACTCTGAATTGCTCTGGTCCTTATGTCACTTATGTTTCTGTAGTATTGACACTGAGTGCATATTGCCTTCTATCATCTTCATCTGCCTTTCACTTCATCCATTTGCCTTGTCTGTTTTGCCTCCATAAGCATCTAAGTTTGCAAGTTCACTCTTTGTCAAGTTGTTTTTGACCACAGTTTAATATAACTCTTTTTTAATACTCTGTTTTCTCTTCAGATCGTATAATTCTTTCACCTTTTAATATAACTCTTTTTTGCTGTCTTCAAATTTTAGAAGCAATTTTAAAACTTTCTTTTGTCTTCATTTTAGCTGTCAAAATTCTTCTACTTAGCTCACTGGCTGCTGAGTATCTTCAGCTTCAAAGCAACTTAATTTCAAAGTTCTTAGCTATGTACTTTGAAATAATCTGTCTAAACTCTCTTAATTATTGAAACACTTCTAATTCACTCTCTACCACTCTTTTGAAGAAGAAACTGACTTTTGATCAATACTGCTTGCTCCGTTGGGTTTGGTATAAGTTAGAAAGAGCAAGACGGTAGCATCACCCCTCCCATGCTCTTCAACTGTGGAGAGTGGCTAATTTTGCAATAAAAGTGAGAGAAGCCTTCCAGGTTTGTCATATGGGCATTCCACATCATGGTAAGTCAGCTCTAGAAACAAGAAATGTTACCTACATGGACCATATAATTGTCATGATCTTCCATTTGAATGAGGCCCAAGAAACCAACCTGGCACTCATGGAAACTAGGCCTGGAGATGAGCTGTGCAGCTCAGCATATTCTTTCCCTGATCCAGTCTGTAAATACGCAGTCAAATCTCATGACACTCTGAGCTAATGGAGTTCAGCTACTAGAAGGTCTTTGGAGGGCAATCAGGTGCTATTAAAAATATGCTAATGGCAGCTTGTGATCTAGCTGCAGGACCCCAGGATTTGAGGTTGGCATGGCAACTGCCAGCAGATAGTTCATGCAGAACAGGAACAATGGAAAGAATTAGAACGAGCAGCTTAAATGCAAGTGTTAATGAAAAACATAGAGTGCAATTCAGGATCAGAAAAAATGTTTGGTGACCCTCAGCAATGAAAACAAAAAAACACACACAAAACCTAAAACCTGAAGTGAAATTAATACCTTCCATTCTGCTGTGGCAATAGAAGGAAAGCCAGCCATTGGGAAGAATTTAGTATTTAGCCTGATGTTTTCATAGAGGACCTATGACTCTGTTGAAATCTGTGTATTTCATATGTGGATGACAGAATTGTCATATGTGTATGTCTCTTTGCCAAGGCTGAAAGAAGAGGTCTGACAGGGAACAGCTTTTAGCAATCTACTGTATCAAAGGCAGTACAGATGGCTGTTTTTGCTTTTAGTTTAACTAAATGTCAAAGTGAAAAAAAAAAGGGCTTCCTGACATATCCAACATGTAGAAAGAGTGTAAAAGTGGAGCTTGTACCCCGGTGCATATCAATTATTGGGCAAACTCAATGCATGTTTGAATGTGTGTGTACATGTATGCATTCCTGTATTTCAGGGGTGCCCTGAACTCTTTCCTCTCTTTGCCTGAAGCTTGAAGTTTCATAGCAAGTCAATCTCTGCTACTGTGGGCTTGAGACCATACAGAACAAGATTCTTTCCTCTTTTCCACTGCAAAGAGTAAACACTATTAGAAATGATTTCTCATGAAGGATGGACACAAAGCATGCTAAGTTCACTGTCTCCATTAGCCTCGCTAGCTGATGTTGGCTGAGGGGGATGACACAGGATGAAATAATGTGGAAGGGAGCTGACTGACATAGGCGCTGTTGGGAAGGACTCCAGGAAAACAGAGGTAATACATTTGCAGCCAGTACAGAGTCTCTCACATGCTGAAGATGAAAATGAAGTCAGCAATGCAGAAAGTAGGCATGCATATCTCTGGGGGCTGAGGAAAGAGATTTGAACTGAGTTTGGGAATATAGAAAGAACACTGGGAAAATTTGTGAAACCTCAAATAACAATCTGTATGCTGATGAATAGGAGCAGGGCAAAGAAGGAATTCGACCCTCAAAGATTTGTTTCAATCCACACTGTCCTTAGCCTCACCTGAAACCCTTACTTTGAGAAAAAGCTTTTGTCATTTGAAAAATACACTTTTAAAATGACTTAGGCATAACTTCCTTTTCTTAGTCACTTCCTTCCTTCTCTTTTATACAATAGCCCCTTAAAGAAAAACCAGGGGAGAAAAGCTGGTGGAAATGCGCACAATTTCAAACAATTGCTATTGTCCTAGATGTGTTCAGGCTAGCAAGGGACTCACAGGTGTTCTGCGGCTGAAAGGATAGATCGAGATATGGCTTCACATAAATAACATCTGCGGAACCAAGGTTTTGTGGGAACATCCAAAGTTCATATAATTTGGGGAGCTCCATCTAAGAAAAAATACGGAACTATAATATAAAATTTCTAGGTCCCTCCAAGAGCCTTGGAAAGGGCCTGGGCAAGTGAGGGACCGTGTCAAATAATACTCATTATCTACCATATTTTACTGTGTCAGCATCTGTGAGGTGTAGGGGAGAGTCTTTCCAATATGGGTCCTTAGACAGAGAAAAAAAGGGTCCATTTATTCTTTTATGTTTAAGTGGTTATCCAAACATAGCCTGGGCTTAAAACATCTGCATTGTTGTCTGGTCATTACACTAAATTCTGCATCCTGTACTGCTATGAACACTTCCTAAGGAAATGGGCTGAAATTCCAAGATAATACCACTGAGAAATCAAATGACTTTAAGGTGACAGGCATATTTCTGGGGACAAATGACTATAGTATTTCACCTAAAATAAGACACAATAAGATACAATCTCATGGTTTTATAGCAGATCTGATGGTGATGTGTGTGGTGTACAATGAAAGATGCCAAAAGGTTCACCTCGAATTCTTCTAGGTGCCAAAAATAGACAGCTCATTGCTCATATGATAAGGAAATTGAATCGGTTATTATAAATAGTGTGCAGTTCCTAAAGAATGATCTGACTCACAAAATAGATCACTAATATTATAATAGGAGTTTTTTGTTTTGGGATCAGAAGAACACCTGTGTTAAGCTCCACAGACATTTAAGAGGGCCAGTGTCCTTACTGTTATCATCAGGGGATGACAGCAGGACCCTCAGAGGGGGTCCTCCTTTCTTCTGAGGTTGCTGTTGTCAGGCACAAAGGATGTGAGTGGATGAAAGACTTTCTTCTGCAAGGGTGCCCTCTTGTGGGAATCTCATTAATTTTCTTGCAAGGGTAGAGGCTACGGACAGTAGTCTCCCCTTACCGAGAAATATGTTCCAAGACCCCCATCAGGTACCTGAAACTGTGGATGGCAGTGAACCCTGTTTATACTATGTTTTTTCCTACACATACCTATAATAAAGTTTAATTTATATATTAGGCATAGTAAGAGATTAACAACAATAGCTAATAATAAAAGAACAATTATGACATGCTATAATAAAAGTTATGTGAATATGGTCTCACTCTCAAAATATCTTATTGTACTATATTCACCCGTCTTGTGATGATGTGGGATGACACAATGGCTACTAAGTGACTAATGGGCAGGTAGCATATACAGCATGAATAAGCTGGAATTTCATCATGCTACTCAGAACATCGTGCAATTTAAAACTTATAAATTGTTTATTTCTGGAATTTTATATTTGATATTTTTGAAATGATTGACCTTGGGTAACCAAAACCATGGAAACTGTGCATAAGGGGGAAATACTCTACCTACCCTGTCACCTTACACAGGAACAATTGTGAAGAGTCACAGTGTTTCCGATAAAGTCTTGTCTCATTCAGTCTTGTCTCTCTTCTCACTGTGGTTAAACTGGTGTATTTCTTGATTCTATCAGAGCCGTCTGTAACTGGTAACCCTACAGTTCCCCATCAGGTAAAGTGTGTCCTGAGCACATAATGCTTGTACCCTACTTGGACATTCTCCCAAATCCAAAAGACCCAGAATTAATCTGTCCCTTACTTGCTGTTCCCTTGCCTCTTCCCTTCATTCCTTCATCATCTCTCCACTCACTTTTTACCTCCAGTTTCTCTTACAGGCTATTTCTTCATCTGAACCATGCTTCCTCTTAACCTCTCCAAATCTTAGACATCCTTCAGATTTCAGCCCCCAAGTCTGGGGAAGGGCTGCTCTTTTATAAGCATGGAGTTGATGTGTCTCTCACGTGCTCACACAGTCCTCTTTGCTTCCTGTTATAGCTCTTATTGGTCTATATTTTGATTGCTTTTTTACTTAGCATCTGCCACTAGAACAGGCTCCCTAAAAGCAGAAATTCTGTTTCTGCCTATTTTGTTCCTGGTCCTGACACCAGTAGCCAGCCTGTTGCCTGTCACTTGACAGCGGTTACATAGGTATTGGGTGATGAATAAATGAGTGAGTGGCACATAACAGACACCATTCTCTAACAGCACATACACGTTGATAACCATTGACACGTGCTCATTTAGTGCCACTCCGGGGCAGTGTTTGATTAGCACCAATTAATTTTTAAAACAAGAATTACTCAGCACCAACTATGTGTTAAACACAGAACTCAGCACAGTATGAAGGAATCAATGGAGAAATTAAAGAGAAGTAGGACAACAAACAGGGAAGAATAGTGTCTTCAATGTCAAAGGAGAAGAGGGTTTCACCCAGGAGAGGACTGGTCATTTAAAGCTTAACCTGCTGACAGGGCAAATTCTCAAAGCTTTTACCAGTTAACTGGGCATAGTTAGAAACATCCTCACAAGCAATTCCAGTTAAGTGGTGAAAATGACTGCTTGCAATGATACTTAAATCGCATTTCAAAGTTTCCGTGAAGAGTAAGGAAGGAGTAAGTACTTTTGAGCTGGCTCTGCAGTCAGGACCCTGGTGGAGCTTCACATCCCCCAAGTTTCCCCACCTCCTTTGAACACGTCTCATTTAGCTTCTTTGGCTTCTCACTGGGCTCAAGGAAAAATTTAAGATTGTGAGTACGTTTTGGAGAAAGTATTTGCTGCAAATGACTAAAGAGGTCCTCCTAGCCTTAAAGTATTACCCCGATCTCTAAATCCTGCAAATCATATGATAATTATTTCTGAAGCACCTTGGCAGTCCTTAAGTATAATTATCATGTAATCTGTAAGGAATGTAATGTTTTCAAAACAAGCATGAATGAAAAGGAAAGCTAACAAGCCCCTCCATTTTTTTTTAGTACAGCCCTGCTCAGAGGTCAAAGGGACCAAGGTATAGGCAGCCACAGGTCCTGTCTGAGAGCGCCTCCTTCTGGCGGGAGGTCCCTCACTTTGTAATCCATGGTGACAGCCTTGTTTATCTTGTCTCAGAACCGTCATTCTGTGCCTTTGTGCTTTGTTTCCTCTCTCAGGCATTGCAAGCGACTCCTGCATTTCCTGCATGAAATATTTAAAGATGAACTCAGAATGAATTAACTTGGTCAGACGTTGTAGATGGAGGCTTTTCAGTCTGCTCAGATTGCCACGCGGAAAAGGGTTAATCAGGATCGATAGGTCCTTTTGTGCTTTTGTGCTTTGTTTCCTCTCTCAGATACTGCAGGTGACTCTAGAACACCTGTTGGTTCTCTCCCACACCCACGAGGAGGATTGCAGCTGTCCTTCTGGAGAACACTGTGTTGATTACCTATCTTCTCTGGAGCCATCAGTGCCCTGATGTGAAATGGGGCAGCTATGTGTAAGAAACAAAGCACAACATAATTTTACAGCTCAAGGCAGGAGACTAAGAAAGGTGAATCATGTGAATATTTGGGGAAATATTAAATAAAACATAATTTTGAAAACAGCAGCACATCTCCATCAGGAAAGAGTTTTTTTAGCTGCAGTACTAACTAGTAGCTTGCCTGAGTTGGATGGCAGATGAAATCATTGGATAGTGAGGACCTACGGGATGGAGGGTGTGCATTAGTCCTCTTCGTGTTACAGGACACACAGAGTATCCTCAGTAGTGACTGAATGAATATGATCCATACAAAAATCTAGACTGTTTCCAGAGCTCCTGGCTTAGAGCAAATTGAGGCAGGGGACATGAGAGATAAAAATAGAATTTTCTGGTACGTAGGCTACAACCACTATTCCCATGTGTTATCATAGGTACTCCTGCTCTCACACTCCTCTTACATTTCCACGCCCCAACTCTGAGGCGACTCCACCCTAGCCAGGGCAGGTAGTTCTTTCTCTTCAAACCTTTATCCCCCTGGCCAACTGGGGGATAGCAGCCAGTCTCAGTATAGAACAGTGCCCAGTCTCACATCAGACATAAAATGCCAAGAGTGGAGTTTTTAAAAATAAAATTTTGTTTGTCTTTTGGTTAATTTCATAAACCTATTTAAAGAAAATTAGAGAGCTATAAAAAAGTGTAAAGAAGTATAAAAGTTACCCAGAATCACTGTAGTCTATCTTTGTTAAAATTTTTTTTAGCATATTTCCTTCTTATCTCTTTTTCTAAGCCGTGTTTGTCTTTTTTTTGTTTTGTTTATTTTTTTTTCTATAATTGTGGGAATATAGCACACATAAAGTATCTTACTTTAACTTAAGTCATAATTGTTTCCCTGGGGTGTTACTACACGCTCTTTATAAATATTTTTAATGGTCATAGGAGGATGAGGCCATAATTTATGTATCATTGCTCTATGGTAGCAATATGATATTATTTCCAAATTTTCACCATTTATTAATATTGCTATGAGGAATGTCTGTATGCATATAACATTTTCTTTCTTTGAAACTATTTTCTTAGGGAAAATTTTTACAACTTAGAGTTAGGCAAAGAGTTCTTTAAAATGACACCAAAATAGGATCTATGATCTATAAAGAAAAAAAAAAGATAATTTGGACCTCATCAAATTAAAAACTTTTGCTCTGCTTAAGAAATTGCCAAGACAATGAAGAGACAAGCTACAGACTTGGAGAAAATATTTGCATATTACATATTTGACAAAGGTCATGTGTCCAGAATATATAGATATGTATGTATATATAATATTATATATATATAAACTCAACAATAAAAAAAAAACCCAATTGAAAAGTGGGCAAAGGATTTGAACAGACTCTTTACCAAAGAGAATATAAGAATGGCACATAAACATCAAAAAGGTGCTCAACATTGTTAGCAAATACAAAACTACAATCACATCTCTACACACCTATCAGAATGGCTCAAATTAAAAATACTGACAATATCAAGTGGTGACGAGAGACTGGAACTCTTATATATTGCTGATAGGAATGAAAAATTGTATAGCGACTCTGGAAGACAGTTTTTAAGTTTTGTATAGAGTTAAACATAGTTTTACTACTGACCCGGCAACCATAGTCCTGGGTGTTTACCCTTGAGGATGAAAACTTAGGTTCACACAAAAACCTATACACATATGTTCATAGTAGATTTATGATAGTTAATAACTGGAAATTACCCAATATCCCTTAATAAGCAGAGTCATAAACAAATAAACTGTTGTGTATCCATATATTGGGTTACTAATTAATAGTAAAAAAGAACAAATTATTGATATACTACACAACTTGGATAAATTTTAAAAGCAATATGTTAAGTGAGTGAATGAAGCCAGTCTCAAAGGTGAAACACACACACACACACACACACACACACACACACACACACACACACACAGTATAATTCCACTTATTTAACATTCTCAAAAAGATAAAATTATAGGATGGAACAAGATCAGTGGTTGTCAGGGGAAAGGATCTAACTATAAAGGGACAGCTGTAGGGATTTTGGGGAGTGATGGGACAGTATAGTTTCCTGATTATAATGGATACAAGAATCTATATATGTGTTATATCTCACAGAATTCTACTTCAAAAGAAAAAAAAAGGTCAGATTTACTGTTTGATCATTTACTGAAATTAAATTAGATTTAAAAAGTTATTTTTTTAGGGAAAACCACCAAAAGTTGAATAAATGGGCAGTCAGTCATAGGAAGAAATTGCCATGAGGAGCTTCATTAACTATTTAGCTCAACCATGTGGAAACTAAGATGACATGGGACATGCCCAAGGTCACTGGCAAGTCTGGGATAAGAAGGCAAAGTTACACTCACCTGTTTTAGTGCTATTTCCATACGTGCCCAAGTCTCTTCAATTGAAAGTTGTGCTGTGCAGAATTATGGAGCAATTTTCCTCTCATGAATCCAATCCCGAGAGGATATGGTTGGGATAGGGAGCAGAGGAGAATTGCACCACTGCACTTTGAGAAATCAGCCCCATTCTGCAGAAAATCTTGTTTTAATCAACCTGTGATCATGTGTTCTCTTGACCAGTGAGCAAACAGGCACAACTCTGCAGGATTTTGGATCCCAGCCCTGTGTCAGAAGGAAAGGAAGTTTAGAAAGCTGGTCCTTGGTTGGCTGATGAAAGTTCCCAACTTTTTTGTTAGATGAAAAACTAACAAATTATAACAAAAGAGCAAGACCTAAAAACCTCAGAGAATTGTATATTCATTTCCCCAAATGAAGATGACAGAAGCAATTCAGTCTTTCATATCACTGAGTTATTTATTGGTTATATAAAAATGTATTCATTTAAATGTGGAGATTCTTAAGGGAAATCTATTTCTTTACCCATGGATGTACTATGTCCTGGTTGTTAAATGTTCCATTTGAGACTGAAGAGAACGTTTAATACATTTTTCTATCTTTCTTTAGGATGATAATTATAAAAATATGATGGAAAGATTAATTCAACTATCACACACATTTACAAATGTTTGTCTCATTTTCCCACATTTTCTCTAGATTTTCTTGTAGTCTCAAAGTCACTGAAATCTCAGGGTAATAAAACAGTATGGATATGTTAATAAATAAAGCAATCACAATTCTAACTCAACTGAGAAATAAATTTGTAAATATATTACCAATTTCTTGTATATTGCAATAATGGATCACACACGTTGAAAAAATTGAAATCTTAATAAGAAAAATATCATATATTTGTTGATTTGTAAACTGGTCACCGTACACAGAGGGCAAGGAGAGACTGAAGAAAGAGGCAGACTCTCAGATTGGCAGGTGGCAGGTTTAATAAGCAATGAACTTGGGAGGCTTGGCCTGGGCATCCGCCAGACAAGTGCATCTCTGCACCTGCCTGTGAGAATCTTAAAGTTTATACAAAGGCCTTAACTGGGTTCAGTCACCCATACCATTCAGATGATCTCAATGACACATTGTTCTCTCAAGGCTGCGTCCTTGAAAATGGCTCTGTTTGTGGGAATGGAGGACTGAGAATACTATACATTCCAAGGACAGGGGTGGGGGTGAGGAGCCTCTGATTGCCTGGGCCCAGCTTGAGGGTCAGCCAGCAGTCACAACCTCTCAGTGACCTCCTCCAGCAACATCTGGTTTGAGTTTATGACACAAAATCTAAGACACTAACAATCTAAAAAGTCTATAATAAGCTTTGTCATACGTTGGAATTTTAAAAATAGTTTTTCTCAATTTGTTTTATTTTATTCAAGTAAAGCTATAGGGAGCTTTAAAAATCCCTTATTACCATTTTTACAGATGAAATTGAGGCAGAAAGAGTGCCACAGCTGGTTGTGCAGAACTGGGGTCTGCCAGAAGTCAGTGCCTCCCTTTTCTTTCTGCTACTCTTGAGTGGTTTGCATCCCCAAGCCCCTAAACATGTAGAATTTTTTCTGACTGGTTGGGGGAAATACTGTTCAGTCAGAGAGTTTTCTGGTAACATTGCCTGAAAACAAACAGAGCATACTCTTGCCAAATTTTCAGAGGACTCTGTTTTGGGGGGACAAGCAAAATTATTACAGGTTTGTCTGTTTTACTCTTTATTGTGTACATATAGAGCCAGAAAAAAATCTCTAAGAGAATGGACAGGGATTGTTTTGTTTGCTATCTACCCACTAGGTATACCTATATTACCTCAATATTTGGTTTGGGGAAGTAAAAAGAAAATGTGATAATTACTCAACTGCAAAATCAACTCAGGGAAGTATTTCAGGAGAGACAATTAGATCTGTTGTAGGGAAAGAGGTTTTCCTACAAAACTGGGGATTTGATGTTGAAAGAAAACAATTACAGTCGAGTTGTGCATATCTCAAACATGGCTGCACTTGGCCTGTGAATGGGGTCTACTTGTATGAATGGCAGCTGGCAACTGGCAATAAATGCTCAATGAGTAAATGATACTCTTGACCCATAAAATGTTGTCTATGTCTATAGAGATTACTTTTCATGAATTAATTTAGTTTAAAAATGGAAGAGACACATTTTTTTTAAAAAAAGGAATGTGTTATCTTGTAGAATATTTACTCTTTTATTCCGTATTGCAGCAGAGGCCAGAACATCACTACTAAGGAATCTTGTGGAGGACATAAATATACATCTAAGATGTCTTCCTACTCTAACATTCAGTGTTTCTGTGGTTAATGTGTTGCCCCATATTCAAAATTATTCAGTGTTATTCTCTTATCCACATTTCTTTCTTCAATTCTATTTTTCTTAAAAGATTTGGTTAAAAGAATGATGAAAATTGATGTAAGTATGCTATATGAGTATATCCTCTTTATATTTATATCAATATAGGACATACATTCATATATATAGCACATATATTCGTGTATTCCTATATGAAATAATTTTTTAAATTCAAAGACTCATTTGTGTAATTGTTATGCAGGTATCAATTTCTTTCTTTTACCTATCATAAATATCCAGTGCCATGGAGTGACAGCTGGTCATTAAGATCAGCAAAATGCCCTAATCAATTATTTCTATCCATTTACCACTGAAAGGGATTGGTTATTTGGCGATTCCATGTACAACTTGGAAATGATTCTATACACTATTAAAACTGATGCAAATATACATCTATAAGCCTCAAGTGGTAGTTCATATTTGAAATTTTTTCTCACATTAACTTTTCTCTCAATGAAATGATAATATAATAAATATTTGTACAGAAATTTATCATCATTTTTAAAGAAATTTCACATATCTATTGGAATAGTGCATTTTATACCTTATCAGAGCCTCATACCAATCCTGCTATTATTACCATTTTACAGACAAGAACACAGGTTCAGAGCAGTGGAGCAACTTGCCCAAATTTACCCAAATAATAAGTGACTGAGTGGAGACTAAAAACCCAGTTTCTCAATTCCTGATCCTACGTTTTTTTTTTTTCCAGTACACTAATAATTGATAAATGTTCTCAGTAGCTTCTTCAAAGAGGTAATTGAGTTAATAATAGGGTTCTTTGATTTCTATTTCAATGCTCTTCAATGTAAAATATAAAAAATGCAATAAATGTAAGTACTAGAGAGATAGGCTCTGTAGAAACAGATTGATTTATAGAATTTTTTTCAAAGACCCTTTAAAAATGAGAACAATGACATTTAACTTTTTAATGAGTGTAATTAGGAAAATTAAAATCTTCTCAAGACCAGCTACTACATAATGAAATGACAAATCAAACTGTGGTATAATCCCAAATAGAAATATATCATGACCGTATCTATACAACTCCAAAATTACTGTTTTTATTTTTAATTTGACATCACAAAGTCTAATTACTTAATCTTTCCACACTTGTCAAATTTTTACATAATAGAAGACTTCTATCTAAACAAACCATAAATATTCAAATAAAAATTGAAGAATTCAGTTCAGTATATCTGTTTTCTCTTATATGAATCTTGCTAATCCTTTTTTATATTTGACTTTAATCTTAGGCTTCTTGAGTACCAAAACTGTATCTGGATTATATTTTCTCCACTATGCTGTAAGGAACAGACGAGTGATCTAATAAATGAGTGGTGAATTGAATAAAACATCAAACAAGTGAGCTTCCAGAATATCCTACTCTATGAACTTTGGTAATTTTCCATAAGCTGTTTAAGCTTCTCAACAAAATAAAAGCATTCAACACAGACGATGACTACTCCTTCTTTCCTGAACTCATCCCATGGCTTGAGGACATGTCTTCCTTGTTTCCAGCTCTCCCTCTTGTTTTGCTTTTCCCTTTAAGGTGCTTCCCAGGATCCTCTTTTCTACTTTCTTCCCTGGGTATCTTCATATACTAATAATTCCAAAATTTATATTTGCAGCTCATAACTTTTGAGTTCTAGACCTATATATATATAGCTGCCCACTGGATAGCTTCACATCTTCACTTGAATGTTGCATGAACACCTCAAATTGAACTTATTCTCTTGTCCACAGCTGGCTCCTCTTCCTATGTCTATCATTCACTTAGTCTTCCAAGACAGAAACCAGAGAATCCTTAACTCCCTCTGCCCCTCATTTCACACCTCCTATGAGCCACCACCTCCTGGAAAATCTGCCTCCTAATATCTCCTTATATTGGTCTCTTTTCTCCATCTTCATTACATAGCTTCTATAGAAGTTCTTATTATTTCTTTCGAATGATCTGGCCTCCCAACCCATTCTCAATGCTATAGGCTGAGTCCTCATTATAAAATGAAAATATAATCAAGTCCCTCCTGGCTTATATTGTACCTCATTGGCTCCCTCTTAACCTCAGGATAAAATCCAGCTTCTCAGCAGAAACTTACAGATCTTCCAAGATCTGACCCCTTCTACCTTCACTAGCTTCTTCTCTTGTCCCTATGCTCTAGTGAAAGTCATAATTTTATTTCCCAACATATGCTATGCTCCTGCATATTTATATGCCATTTCGAGCGCCTCATATTTTCAAGACACAAATGAAGGGAGGAAGTGGAGGTCCATACTCCCACACTAGCAGATTGGAAGGAAAAAGACACCCAGGGGCAGCATGGGTGCTGGCAGTTTCCAAGAAGACAGGAAAGCAGGCCAGGGCCTAGAGAGCTGTAGTTAATAAGAAAATAAGAGTGAGGTTTGGAAGTTGTAACACCTTTGTGAGTTTCTCCAAGAAGGGGAAAGGCAAGGGAAATACCTGGAGAAGGAAAAAATGCCATTACAGCCATTTTGAGAACTAAGGGAAGCATTAATCCTTTTCGATTTCCTGATTCCCGTAGTTCTTCAGTAGGCATTTCACTGATCTTTTCATCTCCTAATTTATAATAAAACTAATACTAACTAGTATTTGCTGAGAATTTAATATGCACCAATCATTTTTCTTAAGCATTTTATATAATGTCTTATTTAAGTCTCACATCATTCTTAAGAAGCAGGTGGTTTCAGTCCCATTTTATAGATAAGGGCACTGATGAATATAGATCAAATGACCTGAAATAACTTTCTAAGCTAGCACAGCTAGAAAGAGGAATAATTTGCTCATAGATCTATCTAGAATCAGACAAAGAAAATTGACATCTTCTAGCCAGCTTAGCTCTCTTATCTGTGGGTAAAGACTTTGTTTTCATGAAGATTTTCTCTTATAAGACAATTATTTTATGATTGATACTAAATGTGTTCAATTTTGTTATATTATCTTTGTTAGATTATGATTTTTTCCTTTACAGTAGATACACAAGTTGAGAAATGGTTAATAGTGGCAGTTAGAGCTATCTTAACTGAATTAAATTTAATACAAAGCTAATTCATTCAATTCAATGGCTTTGTAGAGACATAACCTTTTCCATGAGCAAACTAGAGATACAATTCATTAATGACATTATTCCAAAACTCAATGTGTATAAACAAAAATCTTGAACATGAAGGACATCCAAAGATATGAACCAGACTTAGTAGAATGTATTAGTGACAATGCTTTACTGCCATAAGAACCCAGTGTCACACCAAATTAATATGTCAGCTGCATACAGACAGAGAGATTTTTAGCATCTAAATGTGTACCCTTCTTTCTTTTTCCTATACCAAAGATATTTAGGAGGAAATATTTTTAAAACCAATGTAAATAACAAGCCTCTCACAAACATGATACCAGAGTCTCAGACATAAAAAGTGCTGAGAAACCATTTTAGACATCATGACAGTCCATCTTCTCATATATATTTCTTATGCAACTTATTTTTTCAAGCTAGCATGTATATATGCATGAGTATCCATGTAAATAAATCAGATAAGTATATTAAAAATGCACTACAATTGAGATAAATGAGGCAACAGAGGAATGCAGGGATGTGAGGGAGAGATATTTACAAAACAATGGCCCACGTTTTCAGAAATATGGTTTATTTCATAAGACCCCATCTTCTTTGTATTTAGAAATAATTACATTTTAGCTAGAGCAAAATAAACTTGTGTACACTTTATCATTAGACTTGTACATGATGCTATTTCATTGTCATCTGGTGGTCTGGACATAAAATTGACTTTCTGAGAATTGGCAACTTAATTTTTAGAAACACATTAACTCTTTCATGTTAACAGAATCCATATAGTAACCTACTGATCTATGTACAAAATGCTACTCTATGACCAACAGGAACTGTTGGTCCATAATTGCTTAAATTAATTTTCAAGAGTAGAATAAAGCCCTTGGCTGATATAAAAACAACAACAACCATATAGACTCCATATATATATATATATATTTTTATGTATGAGAGCCAATTGAAATCCAAGTTAATAGTTAGGCTGTGTCTGGTCAACAACACAATAAGAAAATGAACTTGGCATAGCATTTTCGGTTGTCTGTATAGCCAAATAGGATTATTGCTGGGAGCTGACTAGAAATTGTCTGCTGGATTTAGTCAAAACAAACACTAGTTCTGGGTAATTCAGACAGAAGAATGATGTTTCTTCTTACTAGAGAGTCATTTGAAGAGGGAATTTAAAATCAACGCAAACCATGTCTTCAACGTTTCCCTTCGCTGTGTAATGACAAAGTCTCAGCTTCCATAGAATTACTGGTAGGACTATTTGAGAGGCAATTTTTTAGCTGATGGGAAATTGGCAGCCATTCGTCACTCAAATTTTTTTTCCAAGAGCTACACTCAAAGTCCCCATGAAGGTTCTTCTTTGGTTTTACCATTCATGAGTGTTGCTAATAGAGAAAGTGGAAAATTTACTGCTCAATCTTAGAATTTGTCTAAAAATTATCCATTCTTTGAACTGGGCTCACACTGAATGGTAGTGTGTCCCATTAGAATTCTAGTCACTTAACCTAGGAAACATGCAAACTATTCAAATTAACAGAAACAAAACAAACAAACTAATAAGCCACATGTGGTGAATAGGTGGGAAAAAAATAAGTGCACTGATTGACAGCCAGTTTGATAGAAAGGTCAAATAAGTGAAAATAGTCACAATATCCTGTGAGTTAGCAAGATTTAGTTCAGTTTAACAAATATTTATTCTGCATTGCAAACCAGGTTATCATCATTATACTAACTGATAGAATGAGATACCAGGCACGTCTCAGAGATATTGAGAGTTCAGTTTCAGACCACTGCAATAAAGCCAATTTCACAATAAAGTGAGTCATATGATGTTTTTGGTTTCCCAGTGCACATAAAAGTTATGTTTATACTCTACTGTAATATAGTATTATATTATATAGAGAACTGTAATATGTAGTTTATTAAAGGTAAAATAGCATTATGTCTAAATAATGTACATAACTTAATTAAAAAATACTAACCATCATCTGAGCCATCGTTTTGCTGATGAGGGTCCTGCCTCGATGTTGATGGCTACTGACTGACTAATCACAGATCACCATAACTAATATAATAATAATGAAAAAGTTTGGAATATTGCAAGAATTACCAAAATATGACAGAGACACAAAGTGAGCAAATGATGTTGGAAAAATGGTGTTGCTACACTTGTTCAGTCCAGGGTTGCCACAAACGTTTAATTTGTAAGAAACATAACATCTGTCAAGCACAATAAAGTGAAGGGCAATAAAACAAATAATGCCTTTATCGTCCCTGCCTCCAATGTCTAAATATATAAATCAATACTTCAGTTCCACATACCAGTAATGAATGTATGAACAAGAATTTCTGTGAATGTTGGAGTTAAAAAAAAATGAAGATGGGGAAAGAAAATCAAGACGTGTGTCAGTTTTAGTGACAAAAAGTGGAATTTAAAGATAATGAGTGTGTTCCTTACCTCGACACTCAGCTTGTCAAGGATGGTAACTGGGACCTGGTGTCTACTTCTGTTGCCTGCACCTGCTAACGTGTAGACATGTGTGAGTGCATCTGCATCCACATTGGCCAGGCTGGTGTCCAGACCGGCAATGCCTGCTGAGAGCTCTACTGCCTGAAACATGGCATCCAGCCTGATGGCCAGTTACAAGACCTTTGTAGGGGAAGACAACTCCTTCAACACTTTCTTCAGTGAGACAGGTGCTGGCAAGCATGTGCCCAGGGAAGTGTTTGTAGACCTGGAACCCACGGCTATTGATGAAGTTCACACTGGCACCTACCGCCAGCTCTTCCACCCTGAGCAGCTCATCACAGGTAAGGAAGATGCTGCCAATAACTATGCTTGCGGGCACTGCACCATTGGTGAGATCATTGACCTGGTCTTGGACCAAATTCAGAAGCTGGCTGACCAGTGTACAGGACTTTAGGACTGTTTGGTTTTCTATAGGTTTGGGGAAATGGGTTCTGGGTTCACCTCCCTGCTGATGGAACATCTCTGTAGATTACAGCAAGAAGTCCAAGCTGGAGTTCTTCATTTACGCAGCCCCCCAGGTTTCCACAGCTGTAGTTGAGCCCTATGACTCCATCTTCACCACTCACACCATCCTCGAGCACTCTGATTGTACCTTCATGATTGACAATGAGGCCATCTATGACGTCTGTCATAGAAACCTCAGTAATGAACACCCAACCTGCACTACCTTTAACTGCCTTGTTAGCCAGATCGTGTCCTCCATCACTGCTTCGCTGAGATGTGATGGAGCCCTGAATGTTGATCTGACAATTCCAGACCAACCTGGTGCCCATCCCTGCATCCACTTCCCTCTGGCCACATCTGCCCCTGTCATCTCTGCTGAGAAAGCCTACTGTGAACAGCTTTCTGTAACTAAGATCATCAGTGTATGCTTTGAGCCAGCCAACCAGATGGTAAAATGTGACCCCTGCCATGGTAAATACATTGGCTTGCTGCCTGTTGTACCTTGGGGACGTGGTTCCCAAAGATGCCAATGCTGCCATTGCCATCATCAAGACCAAGTGCAGCATCCAGTTTGTAGACTGGTGCCCCACTGGCTTCGAAGTTGGCATTAATTCCCATCCTCCCTCTGTGGTATGTGGTGGAGACTCAGACAAAGTACAGCGAGCTTTACTTTGTGAGCAACACCACAGCTGTTGCTGAGGACTGGGCTCACCTGGACCACAAGTCTGACCTGATGTGTATCAAGCGTGCCTTTGTTCACTGGTACGTGGGTGAGGGCATGGAGAAAGGAGAGTTTTCTGAGGCCCGTGAGGGCATGGCTGCCCTTGAGAAGAATTATGAGGAGACTCGTGTGGACTCTGTTGAAGGAGAGGGTGAGGAAGAGAGAGAAGAATACTAATTATTCCTTTCCGCCTGCAACATGTCATACTCCAGCTTCAACAGCTGACAGGCTTTTAAGCTTTCTGGCTAGATCGTCTTCGCTTTTACCTGTGAATTATGTCTGTCTTTTTCATGTGTACCTATAAGATTTTCCCATTATGTCTAAAAGTAAAGGCAGTGAGAAAGAAAAAAGAAAAGATATATGACCAAGATGGCCTTAAGGTTCCCCTCGGCTTCACTAAACGTTAGAAAGTCTTGCTTCTGACTCTAGGCCCTGATCCCTTTTTCTTAGAGCATTTACCTTAGAAAATTGTCATTCTTTCTCTGCCCCTTTGAAATGTAAATCTTTTAAAAGGCCGCTTGTCAGTTTTAGAACCCAAGACTGTCTTTCTCAAGGACCTAGGAGCTATCCCTTTGAAATGCGATCACCAAGAAAGAGTAGCCTATCTCTCAATCTCTGTAGGAGGGTAGAAGCCTACTTCCACACTGCCAATTAGCAAGCACAGGTGGCCTAATCACAGAGAAAAACATTTAGAAACTCAAGAATAACTCAATGTGCTGGACACATCCAATTGATTAGCCTAACACCTCCAGTTTTTTTCACTAGCTTATCTCACTCTTAAAAACCCTCCAGCTTTTTGCTTCAGTTCATTTGAGTTCAGACTCAGTTTTGGTTTCTCTATTGCAATAGCCTTGAATAAAATCTTCCTTGCCTGTATAACTTTAGTACAATTCTGCTCCCACAATAGAAAGTCAACAAATAGATAAGAAGGGAGGACCTTTTCAGAAAGACAATACAGCATTGGCAAAGATCTAGAAGCATCATATTCTACTATTTATCTGGGGTATTTACCCATATTTGCTACATATGTGAGGATGCAATCCTCTCTGCCTACACCTCACCTTGCATGCAGTTTTGTCTGAGAATTTCCCACCTTCACCCCATCAACAATGCCAGAGTGTAGTTAGGTGTACTTCTGAGAATTCCACCCATTGTCTTCTACTCGGTCCCTCCTGGTCCCTCCCTGTCCCTCCTGGCATGGAGGAATCATCTAACACCTACATCCTCAATCCCCCAATCCCCGCCTATTACTATTTCCCTCTGCTCCCTACATACAATCTCCTAGGTGAATAAGTTTGAATAAAAACTACCCTGCCACAGTCCTATCCTGGGGCAAGGAGGTAGAGTTGGCTGGCTGAATATGGCATAAGGAAAATGAAAAATTTAGGCAGAAAACATAAATTAATAACTCAATAAAATTTAGCAGATCAAGTTAAATGTCCTCTGTAAAGCAGTTCTTGAGTCCCAAACTGATTCAGAAGTCTCCTCACCTTCATCATCCCAAAGCCCCACCCAGCTAGTTCTGAGGCACTCCCACGTTCAGTTCAAAAGTACAGAATTATCTTCAGTCTCTTTCCTCTTCAGATCCGTGTCCACTCAAGTCTTTTTATCTTCTTGATGAAAAATTCTAAGAAGTATTGTAATTTAGGTATTCTAATTTAGGAACTGTAAGCACAAATCTTAAATGCACAAATCTGGTCAATTATACAGATTACTCGTGGCAGTCACCTTGGGGAGAATATGTTCAAAAACTTTAAATATAGTAGACAACCCTGTATTTTAAATCTGAATGTTTAGGACCTGCAGATACAAAGACTAAAAATATTTTCTATTTGTAAATTGAAGCACAGACCCCTAGGTACTGAGACCTTCTCTTGAACTTGTGCGAGCTGCTCAGATGAGTCTCTGGTAATCTCCCCAGCATTAACTTTCTCTTCTGCCTTTATCTTGCTGCTGGCTGCCCATGCCCTCTCATGTCAGACCACAGCATTCCTGTCACCCATAGAACAGTTAGCCAGAGTGAAGTCAGAGTTTAAGAAGCCCTCCTACTACTGTTAGGTAGCAATGAGGTGAAAAAATAAATATTCATCACACCCAGGGTGCACAGGTTAGGCAAACAGTATCTTAATAAATACAACCTTTGCTGGCTTCTTGTCTGGGTGTGCAGCCAAACTAGGGAGGGTCCTCAAGATACTATCTCCTCTGACCAATGCCTCTGGGCTCTCAAAGAAAGAATTCTGACTCACAGTTCTCTTTCTCTCCTTCCTCTGCATTGGAGGAGGGAGTAACTAGAAATTATGAAAGTAAATGTGAAATATGGACTATTTCTTAAAATTGTTTCTTGTAGTTGATTAAAAAAAATCATAGCTAGTGTTTTATGGCCACCTAGTGGCCCAAATTGGGCTTTGCAATTGAGAATTTAATTTTCTCTCAAATATTAGCTCTAAATCCTAACTTTATTTGCTGCCTACTCTCAGAGTCAGATAATATAGGAGAAATCTTAGATTAACTGAGGGGACTAAATATGAGAAAGTCAAATATAGGGGTAATTTCAGAATGTCTTCTAATCCCTTAAATTTCTGGGTTTTCTGAATGGACACATACAAGACTTGGTTCTGAGATTTTAATAACAAATAACTATTATAACAAAATAGCTAATATCTATTGATATTACTATGATATTACTAATATCTATTGAAATTATTATATATCTATTGATGCTAACTATGTGCCAGGCAATATGCTAATGCTCTTCAGTACTACTCTAATTCCATAATTTTACAAGGCAAATTCTCTTATTATATCCAATTTTAAAAAGAGGAAACTGAGATAAAGAGAAGTGAAATAATTTGCCCTAAAATCAACCACCTATTAGCTGGTAAAGCCAAGATTTAAAACCCAACAGTATAGCTCCAAAACCTTAAGTCTGTTTAGCATAGGATACTTGATAAAGGCATTTCTCAGAAAAATTTCAGAGATAGCAGAAACTTGACTTTGAACATTGGTATTGTTACTGGAGAGTGGGGATCCTCTCCCAGGGCATTGTCCAGGTTCTTGATGCCTCGAACAAAGAATTGAGCAAGGCACTGAAACGTAGTAGAAAAGAAAAGCTTTATTAGAAGGCAAAGGACATTTCCAGACATGGAAGAGGGCCTGAACAAGAGAAGTGTGGCTCAAAAAGCCTGGAAACAAAGCCTTTGGGGTTTTTATCCCTATTTGCTGTGGGTAGTTACTTTTCTTAGAGGGGTGGGCTTCCTTGATTGACAACTAAGATTGACAGGCCTCAGTGATTCATTTACTTTCTGCGCATGTTCATTCCCAGAATGCAGTCAGTTATAATAATATTAATGAATTTCTGGGCATATGCATCATATTATAATGACGGTATAATGAGGCTCAGGTGAGTTGAAGGTCATTGGGGTCTTTATTGCGCAGGTGCGAGTGACTGGCTTAAACTGGTACCTAACTCTCTGCTTACTTGTTTCTTTGTGTGAGTTAAAAAAATGCCTTCTGGCTTGCTTAATTATGGGTGGATTAGGGTGGACCCCTTCAAGAATAGGATGACCTCAGTGTCTTTGCAGGCAGACCCTAAACTGCCTTCCTGTCTAACTCTATTCGAAGAGCCATAAATCCCCTTATTATTAGTATGGATGTTGATGGGCAAGAAGTTTCTTCCTCTGTATCTGCTTCCTGCCGAGAAGGGCTGTTGTCCCTACCCGTTGCAGTTTCATGGAGTTCTTTCCTTTTCTGCCGTAGGGTAGAGTCTTGGGTTTCCTGCTGAAGTGTTGCCTCAGTCCCTAGACAAGGAAAAGAAGATACAAACTTGTTATTTAAATCATATATCTATTAATTTCTATTATTGATTTGCCTATTAAGCCAGTAAAGGGAAGAAAACTTAACTAGATTTACTAAAAAGATTAAGAACTCTGCAAAAGATGTCCCTTATCATTCCCTGCTAAAAGATTAAGAATTTTACAAGTGATATTGCGTATCAGCATAAAGTGAAAAGGTACAGAGGAGAAAGCATGGCCCAAGTAAGAAGGGGCAGCAGGATCAAAGGCAGCCTTATAGTGGAGGAAATGGATGGGTGGGTGGGAGGGGGGGTGTGCAAATGCAGTAAACAGATCAAGGTGAATCAGCAGAGAACAGGAGGACTTGCGTGGGAAATGAGGAGAGTCAGAAAGGTCAGTTTGGGCCATATTGTTCATAGCAGATCTTAACATCAGATTGGGAAGTTAGATCTTTAGCCAGGTAGTTATGGAGAACTATTTAGAGTTAAAATAGATACATATATATTCACTGTTTTTGTGATTTTTCAAATGCAAATTGTGCCTAATGTGGAAAATTTGGAAACCAAGAAAGACAAAGCTAAAAGAATATTCGTAACTCTACCACTCTTTGTAATACTTGGAATGTATCTTCCAGTCTTTGTACTACACACACACATTCTCCCCCAACCCCCCAAAATAATGTCATTGAAATTTATGTAATAATTACACAGTATTTTAATGTTTTTTGTCTTTTATTATAGTACATATGTATTGTAAATAAATAAAATAGAAGCATAAACATTAAAAGCAAAACAAATTATAACCAATTCCAATTTCCTACTATTAATAATTACTTTTGTTGTGTGTGTATGTACGTATGTATATGTGTATATATCCTTTTGAAAAAAACAAAGATATCCTTCAAAAATAAAAAATATTTACAAACTGTTTTAGACCCTGCAGTTGTCTCTTAATATATTATGAGCATCTTACTGTTAACACATCCTATACAAAATAATTTATTCAATTAATCTCATATTTTTTAATTGCCTTTGCATCTTTGTTGAAATCAATTAACCATACATGTGTGGGTCTATTGCTAGACTCTCTATTTTGATCTTTTGATCTCTTTGTCTTTCTTAATTCTAATGTCACAATCTTAATCAATGTAACTTTATACTAAGACTTGAAATCAGGTAGTATAAATTAGCTAACTTCATTCTTTTTCAAAGTTGTTTTGGCTATTCTATGTCTTCTGCATTTCCACATGAATTTTAGAATTAGTTGTCAAGATCTACAAATGAGCCCACTAAGATGTTAATTGAGACTGTGTTATTATAGATCAAATTCAGGAGAATTGATATTTTATCTGTTTACCCATAAATATGGCATTTATCTCTATTTATTTAGGAGTTCTTTGAGTTTTCTCAGTATATTTTACAGTTTTCAATTACAGGGCTTGTACATTTTTTTCTTACATTATCTTTAAGTAGTTCATATTTTTATTCTCTTCAAATGGTATAGTCATTTTAATTTCAATTTCCAGTTGTTTGCTGCTAGTATATTGATCTTGCATCTTATATTTTTCTCTTTTTTAAAAATTTATTAATTTATTACCATCTTTTTTTTTTTTCTTTTTACACCTGCAGCACCTGGTCTTCCTAGGTGGTCTCCCATCCAAGTACTAACCAGGCCCAACCCTGCTTAGCTTCCAAGATCAGACGAGATTGGGTGCATTCAGCATGGCATGGCCATAGACAATCTTGTATCTTTCGATCTTGCTAAACTTATTAGCTCTACTAACTCAATAAATGCACAGATTCCACAAGTTTTTCTATATAGGTGATCGTGTCATCTGTGAACAAAGACAATTTTACTTCTTCATTTCTGATCTTTTAGAATGTCTTTCATTCCTTTTTCTTGCCTGGTTGGGCTGGCTAAAATCTTCAATGCAATGTTGACTAGAAGTGTTGAGAATAGACATCCTAGCCTGTTTTCCTCACCTTAGGAGAAAGAATTTTGTCTTTCATCATTAAGTATGATGTTATCAGCACAATTTTCATAAAAGGCAATCAGGTGGAGGATATTCCTTCTAGTTCTAGTTTGCTGAGTGTTTTTATTAGGATCAGATGTTGAGTATTTGTCAAATGCTTTTTCTTTATATTGAGATGATCATATTGTTTTTCTTTTTTAGTCTGTTATCATGGTGAGTTACACTGATTGGTTTTCAAATGTTAAACTAACTTTGCATTCCAGTATAAATCCCACTTGGTCATGATGTATTGACCTTTTAATAGTTGTTAAAATTCGGTAAGAACTGTTGTCTTTACATTCATGAGGGATATCCTTCTGTACTTTTCTTACAGTATCTTTTTCTGGTTTTAGTTTCATGCTAATGTTGGCCTCATAGAATGAGTTGGGATGTCTTTAATTTTCTAGAAGAGTTTGTTGAAATGATATTATTTCTTCTTAAGTGTTTGGTAGGATTCACCAGTGAAGGAATCTAAGAATAAAATGTTCTTTGTGAGAAGGTTTAAAACTCTAAATTCACTATCTTTAATAGATATAGGGCTCTTTGGGTTATGTTTCTTCTTAAATAGGGCTGACAGTTTATATCTTTTAAGCAATTTGAAATTTTTTCTTGTTTCTTAAGGTGGAAACTGATATCATTGACTAGAGATCTTTTTTTTTTTTTTTTTTAATACAGGCGTTCAGAGCAAAAATACTCCCTCTAATTACTGCTTTAAAAATTCCATAAATTTTTATATGCTGTTTTCATTTTTATTTAGTTAAAATTTTTTCTAATTTCCCTTTTGATTTCTTTTTTGACCCATGGGTTATTTTAAAGTATGTAATTTAATTTCCAAATATTTGGGGTTTGTCCAGATAACTTCCTGTTATTAATTTCTAATTTAATTCCATTGTGGTCAGAGAACATATTTTGTATGTCTTTTGTTACTCTATCTTGATTACAAACAGAAATTCAATAGTATTTTTGGACTTGTAAGTTGTTTTTAATTTTTGTACTATTAAAAACAATTCTTGGATGAAGATGAACTTGGAATCTTTGCATTCATTCCTTAGTATTTTCTTAGATAAATTCTCAAAAGCAAAAATTTTGAGT
Organism: Eidolon dupreanum; assembly: GCA_028627145.1. Classification (NCBI taxonomy): domain Eukaryota; kingdom Metazoa; phylum Chordata; class Mammalia; order Chiroptera; family Pteropodidae; genus Eidolon; species Eidolon dupreanum. The sequence continues at coordinate 38,384,025 of CM053501.1, forward strand.
CAAAGGGTATTTACTTCTTTTTACAGAATTTGTACACACTGTTAGGTGGTGTGTTTCATGCTTTTCTTTATATTCAATAATGTGCAAATATTTTCTTCAGATCAATAATTTTTTTCTATCATATTTTCTTAATGACTGTATAATATTTTATTGATACACCAAATCATATTTAATAATCCTCTATTATTGGACATTTTGGCTCATTTTAATTCAGGACAAATTTCTATAATGCTTTAATAAATTACATTGTGGAACATTAGTTTGTGGAAGAGGATTCGCCTCATAAAATTGATGATTTAGGTACATTCATCAGGAACTAGTATAGAGGATAGATCTGAGTTGAGAAGAACTGGAAGTAGGAAATGTGTTCTATACCATTAGGATTCTAATATAGTACTACAAACATGAGGCTGTGGTGGAGACAGAGGAATGGAGATGTCAAGAGGGGTGGAAGAAAACCTGAAACAAAAGAATCTATCACAGTGACTGACTTCTTTGGAATTAGAATCAATATCTATCTTTAAAGTAGTGGCAGTTTTAGATAAAACTGTGTCTTTACACTTATCTTTAAAGTAGCTATTGTCTTATCATTTGTTCTCACTTGTCAAGCAGTAACGTTTTCTAATTACTCAATAAGCATTTCTTCATAGATAATGGAAAGGTAACCAGGAGAATGTTTTCTAAAGCAGGTATATCTAAGGAAGAACAGGATTCATGTAACTCCACATTACTGTATAAGGAATTTTCTTAGTCTCAAAATGTCTTGCACTTTCAAATTATATCTTTATCATATAAAGAAATAGCAAATTTGAGAATTATTTCTAATCTTATTATACTTTTATTTGTTATCTTACAATGTATAAAAGCAAAACTTATTTGATCACTTGACCTAAGGAAGGAGAACTCACTACATCTTCCTGTCAAAAAATCCCTGAGACCACAGCCCTGGCTCCTGCAGTACCTGGTGAATGCTGGGAGCACAACAGGGGCTGCTTGAGTATGTTCGATGAACTAAATGAATAAGGCCTATGTCTAAACCTTCCAGTCACATATTTTTTCCTACCACTATCGTCTTATAACTTTTGAACGCTAAGATCTATATAGTGTTCATTATTGTGTGCATTTGCACAATTTACCTCTTATTTTAGCAGATTATTTAGCTCTTTGCTCAAAATTCTAAAAATAAAACATGTCATCTCATTTGAAGATCTCTTTTGAGTACTTACCTAAAAACCTTTGCCTTGATCAGATTGTCACAGTCATAGCGAGGTAAAGAATAGATGCCCCCTGCTTCATTGCTCTCAGGAGGCTTGATAAATGGCCAGGTCCAACTCATTAAACTAAGCACCAGATTTCCTCACAAAACCCGCAGAAAAATGGAACATACACTATCAGTTTGTTCATTGCTCACTTAATGTCAAAAAGCAATACTATGATAATCTAAATGTGCATGAAGAAAGCCCAGTTTCTTTGTGATCTTCAGGAATTTTCTAGTAGGTCAGTTGTATAACTACCTCAGCCACAAACTCACACAGGAGTCAAGAAGCACTGACTTTACATTTGTAAATTTATGAATTATTTCCCTCCCTCCTTAAATCCCATCTAAAACTTTGATGGTCTTAAGCTGTTTAAACCCTTTTCTGTCTGTGCATATATCACTCATGACTACACATCCAAATTCTACCCAAAGCTTTAAAAGTACTATAAACTTCTCTACTCCTGTTTCAACATTCATTAACTAAATCTCTGAAGTGAAGACACTGAAGGTGTTTATACAGTGTGTTGTAAATTACTGTTCAGTGTTGTGTTGGCAGCCAAAAACTCTCTTGATAAAGTGTAATGGATTTTCAGGCAGAATAAATATCATTCTATTTTCAATCTTTTAATTAACTACTTACTGACTTGGTACCTTGGGAAAGTTACTTAAATTCCCTAAGCAGTACTATGTTAGAGCAAGAGCCAGCTTGTGAAGCCAATTGTTAAGGTTTTAGGAGTTTTGCCTAAAAGTTGTTAAACCTCTGGAGACCTGAACTCAGCTATGGTGGGAGAATTTACCACAGATGGTGGCAAAAACTATAAACAAGGGCATGTTTTCCCCTCACAGAGAACAGATTTAGTAACTCCCTTCTATCTCTAAGCCTTAGTTCCATAAAATGAGACAAACAATTCCAACCTGTATACTGGACACATTTAGTTTCAGTAGAGAGAATCTCTCTGCTAGTTTAAATAGAAAAGGCATTTGCTAGACTGTCTTAAATGCCCTATATAACTGTAGGGAAGGATTATAAAATAGGTTATAGATTGAGCTCTCGAAAACAAATTTGAGAGTCACACCACAAAACTGGGCCATGGAGGGACCTATTGTCTCTTCTATGTTCAGGAAGCTACCTGCTCATTTGGGAAGTGGCAGTGGTTACCAATTTTGAAACTATTTTGCTTCTACCATGATCAGGAAAGCCTCCCTGATCAAGAAGCAGGTACACACAAACCAGAGACCTCCACATTGCCTCTACTTTCCACTTCATTTCTGAATATTTCAATAATACATCTGATTGGCAGAAACTAATTCATAACCATAACTGTAGTTGCATGGGAGGCTCAGAAATATAGTTTTTATTTGGAGTGGTCTTGTGTCCAGATAAAAACAAAATCATAGGTTCTTTTGCCATAGACTAAAAGAAAGGGGGGAAACAGCTATTGGAGGATATCTAACAGTCTGCCACAGACCACCCATTTCCATCCCTGAGATCTGTGAGCACCTCTTACCCGAACAGAACAATTCATACCCTACCTAAGAGGTATGACCTCAAAGTCTTGCCCAGAGACTGAACGCAGCTCAAAGACCAGAATAACTGAATGACATAAAATCCTCTCCATCAGGTCCAGATGTGGCTACTTGTGTTCAAGTGATCTAGGAATTGACAGATAAGTTACCCCTCATTGCTCAACACAAACACACACTATTCAATGGTATAGTTGGAACAGAATAACTATAATAAAAAATTCCCTTCAGAAATAATATTATACTGGGCAAGAATTTCAGAAACTTCTGCCCTGGCAATAGACTATTCATATTTTCTGGATTAGCCTTTCCAACAACAGCCTCTGGTTCCTCTTTCATCTCCATGACTACTGGCTTTGTTTTTTTGGAGGTCCTCCTTGTCTAATAGCCTCCCCGACCATATCTGAATTGGGCACTGGAGCTGCAAAACTTTGACATCCTTCTTTTTGCTGATGTAGGTTTGAGTACTTAAGTTTTCATCATGCTCAGACAGTCAGGCTTTGGCAGACCAGGTTTATGGTTTCTCTGGTAAAGAATTTCCTTATAAACTTAATGGGCTTCAAATCTTTCTTCTGGTCAGTTCAGAGCTCATCTGGACATTATATATATTTAATTCTGAAGATCTGTTTGTTTGTTTGTTTGTTTTTTAGTGTCTTAAAAGAAAAGTTTATTAGAAAATGGGTAACACTCCACAAAGTGTGGTTTCCTCTCAGAGGCAGAGTGAAAGGGACAGAGTAAAGGCACTGAGAGGGACCCCGAGTGTTCAGGGAATTCAGTTTATATGTCATTCTGTAGTTCCTGTGAGTTACAGTTTAAAAGACTTTGTTAACCCATTTCCTTTAATATGGAAATACAGTAAGGAAGAGGTGAAGCTCTGGTTTTAATTATTAGCTGCCATGTTCTGTACAGCCTCTTTTCAACCTAATTTAATAGTGATGTTTATGGGTTGAATTGTATTTCCCATCCCCCTTACCCCACCAAAAAAGTTTGATTCTTAACCCCTAGTACTTCAGAATGTGATCTTCTTTGGACACAGGATCTTTACAGAGGAAATCAAGCTAAAATGAGGTCAGTAGGGTGAGCTGCAATTCAAAATGACTAGTGTCCTTACAAGAAGGGGAAATTAGGACATAGCCATGCATACATGGAGAGTGTCATGTGCATATGAAGGCAGGGATCAAGGTGACGCATCCACAAGTCAAGGAAAGCAAAAGGCTGCCAATACGCCACCAAATTCTCTCTCACAAGTCTCAGAAGAAACCAAACCTGCTGACACCTTAATCTCAAACTTCTAGCCTCTGCAACTGTAAGACAACAAATTTCTGTTGTTTAAGCCACCCAGTTTGTGGTACTTTGTTACGGCAGCTCTATAGTGCCCTAAAATAAAGGTCTTGAATGGCAAGACAACACCCTTAACCTGACCTGTGCTTCTGGCTTGATTCTTATCGTCTAGTCCAGAATGCTTTGGAGAGATGCTTATAAATAGTTGGGGTCATTGTGCTCCTTCAGAGCAAACTCTTAGTTTTGCTTCAGTGTGGGGGTACAAACATAATTGACTTTTTCAGCATCAAATTATTAGGCTCTCAAATATTTTAGATTCTCCACCACAGGTTGAGATTCTCTGCTACCATTTTAGATTCCCTGTCCTTTCCTTAGCAGAGATATAGGCCTTGCATTTCTCTTTGCAAACTGGCTAGATCTAAATTTAGTTCATCTTTTTCTTATAAAACTTTGCTGAAGCAACTAACCTACACCATTATGAAATTTTCCAATAATTTAACCTATAGCTACAGACTTTATCTGCATGTAATCTCCCTTCCAAGGTATTTTAGGCAACCATTTATCAAATGGTTTGCCACTGAATACAAGGGTCTCAGCTTTCCACACTGCTATACCTGTTCTCATCATCTGCTGCTTAGACTGCTAAGTGAAGGAAATATCCATTATTATCCTTTAGGGCAGCTAGTTTAATCAGAAAAGGATTTGGTACAGATATTGTTATGGCTCAGAGAATCGGCTGGAGGACCAAAGAGATAATCAAAGAATCCTTTGAGAATAGTACAGCAGAATGGGCACACAATGACTCATGTTCCCATAGGGGCTATTGGGAAACCACCAAGATCACAAAGCAGTCTTGAACTAGGGTGGGAAATTGGGAAATGGAAACCTGTGTTAGAATTGCAGAAGCAGGAAAAGCATGACTTCTACCTTGCAAATCTCTTACGAGAACATCTGATAAGAAGGGTGCATGTCAAATCAGAGCTCTAACTATTAGTGAGTGGGAAATGTTTGTTACTCTGAACTATGGTGTGTCCAGCTAAAGATTAAGGGCTCTATTTCTATGAGAGTAAAGGAAGAAGGAGATAAAGAACAAGTGTTAGATTGTGAATGTAAATATTTTAGAATTATTTCTGGCATAGAGCAGGCCCTTAATAATTGACAAATTTATGGAAACATAATATAAGTTTCCACTTTAAGAGAGGAAATGTGAACTCAGAAATAAGAGATCAGATTTGTAAAAGGCAAACTATGTCACAATCACTTTGAACTTTTGCTTATTCAGGTGCACTACAGTGTTCTCTAAGCTGGAATCTTTATAAATGTAACTGGAATATTTATAAATATAACAGTTAACAGATTTCATTCTCTGGAGGAGTAATTGACCTTATAAATTAAAGGTCCTGGTTTAATTGAATTCTCTTATACTTGGTTCTTTCTCAAGTAGTTTCACCTCTCCATGTCTTCTGATGCTCACGATCCAAGGAAATAAGGGCTCTTAGGTGTGGATCAAGCCTTATTTTCTCTCTTTAAAGATTTACATCTTAAACCTAAATTTGTGAAATATGTTTTAGAGGAGAGGTCTGGGCCGCACAGTGTCTGTTGCAGTTTCTCAGTCATGACATTGTAGTGTGAAAGCAGTCATAGATAATGAGTGTGCTTTTGTTCCAATAGAACTTAACTTAGAAAAAAGCTGAGGAACCTAATTTGGAAGGTGAGCTGTCATTTGCCAACCCTTGTTTTAGATAATTGCATGAAAAAAAATTTCATTAGACTACCTTTCTGATCACTGAAGATGTGGACTCTAGTTGGTCCATTTTCTTTTCCTTGTGTGTGTAGAGTCCTTTCTTTCATACACTCCACTCCCCCTAACTTCTGGTGTTTGAGACAGCACTTCCCTTTACTTCTTTTCACTTTATGGTCATGTATAATGTTCTGAACATGTGTGAACCTAAACACAACATGAAATTTCTTTAACTTCAATAACAATCTTTATAATGGAGACAGCAAGTTGCTTTCAGCTATGCTCAGCCTCATCTGAAGCAATCTATGTTCTTTCATCAGCCTCAGTTGTGAGCTGGATTCACCTACAGCCTCTTGGTATCCTTTACATACCATGAGCACCTGTGAGCCGGCATGGCCTCCCATACCAGGGTAGAAATTCTGTTGCCAGCCTTCCTTGACAGCACTTTAGCTTTTGTACTGAAAGGGAGACTAGCATAGTGACCAAGAGTACAAGGTTCACATCTGACCTCTGGCATTTATTAGCCATGCGACCTTAGGATAATTACCTAATCTTTCTATGCTTTGGTTTCCCAATGTGCAAGACGGGGATCATGATAATGGTTACTTGAAGCAGTGCCTGAACTATAGCAGACATTCCACAGGTGCTGTTCACAATGGGGAATTTAGTATCAGCTATTTATATCATTTATGATGATTATGATATTTTTAATTGGCCTCCATTTTCATCTGAATATTTTGATATATGATCAACAGGTAAAAGTTGAGTTTTATTTGCTTGTTGTTTTTATTTGTTTTAATTATGGTCTCCTACATGAATATTTTTCTATACACTGGTACAGCATGTTTTCTATACATTGGTACAGCATATTATTCATTTGCCCTAAATCTTCTTAAAAGTACACTTTTTAAAAAACAAATGAGCATAAGCTTTAAACAGTAGAGCAGACAGCACAAAAGAGTAAAGCACAAAAAGCAAGTAATAGAAATAAATACCATAGGTGATTCAGTGTTGTGCCCCCTGATCCTTACCAGTTGACCATTCCTCTGGCCTGCTGTCTTCTCACACAGACCTTGCCTCCCTCTCTTTTCTGGTAGTTCTTGTACACTAGTCAGACTAGGCTTGGATTAACTAGGTGACATAATCCAGGGATGCTTGTTATAAGTCACATTTCTAGCCCTGTACCTCCAAAGAGTCTGACTTAGTAGTTTCAGGATACAGTTCTAAATCTTGATTTTTAAAATGCCTCCTATGATGCAAATGTATAGGAGATTTGGGGACCTCTGCTCTATACCCTCACTCCTGTTCTCACCCAAGTGCTCCTCCCCACTACCATTGTCTGTGTGCCCACACAGTGCCAAAAACCATGCCAGCCTCTGCAGCCACTGTCTCAAACAATTACAACAACCCTGTAAAGGAGATATTCTTAATCGCATACTACAGGTGAGGAAATTAAGGCTCAGTTATGCTTAGTAAGTTGTACAAACTCTTCTGCCTCTTTCCTTGACAAGAGCATATAGTTAATAGTATAGTTGATATTAATTCATTTGTTTAAGCATGGAAAAAATCTCGTGAGGGAATGGGCCAAGCCTTGTACTTCTGTCAGAGATTGATTACAAGGAACAGAAACCCATTCAAAAAACATGAAGAAGGCTTATTGAAAGGTTATAGGAGAGTGTCATAGAACCTAAAGATAGAAAATACAGTTTGGCCTTAAGAAAACTTGTTTAAACACAGCCTTGGGTGTTTGAGATATTTATAACAACAAAAGAAATATATAATTCTCATATATGTATTCTCCTGACATATGTATAAATGGTGTCACCCAAAAAGTTGCTCCGGCCAGATGTAGGAGCTGCCCAGGAATGCAGGAACTATCCTTGTTTCCCCACAGCCAAAGTTAAAAAATTTCAGGTTCTCCTTTCTCTAGAGCTACCCCTAGGACATCCCTCCCCAACACCTCACCTACTCCCAGTTTTCACCTGGCTCCAGGTGAATAAAACAAAGGAAGAAAGTGTTGCAAGAAGGACCCTCTATTCTTTAAAAGCTCTTTCATCCTAAATGAGAGAAAATCAATTCAAAGTGACTTAAAAAATTTTATTAAGTTATATAAATTAAAAGTTCAAGATTAAATATAGCTCTGGAATTAGCTGAGGGTCACTTTATAAACTATCCCAGCTTCAACAAGTTTCCTTCAGTAGGTATTTCACACATACTGATTGATTGAATTAAGGCTATGAATTTTCCTGAGTCAAATTCTCTAAGTATTAAATTTGTCATATCTCCTGGTTTTGATGTATAGGGATTTTATTTTAATTTATTTTTATTAATGTTAATATTTATTAATATTAATATTTTAAATATATTTGTTAATATTCTTCAGTATATTTGATTTCCTTTTTGATCAAAAAGTTTAGGGGAGAGTTTTTTTTTTTTAGTTTTCAAGTAGTTAAGGATATTTGTGCATATTTGTTTTTATTTTGTTTTATTGTTAGATTTATTGCTTCCTGGTCAGAAATTAGGTATATATTGTTTGATTTTTTTCATTTTTCTTCCCTGAAATTCTTTCTTTAGATATGTTAATATATTCAACCATGATACAGTCAGGGCTTGTCAGGGAAGCTGTTTTGTCTCTTTAGGGTGACTTTCCATATAGCTGGGCAAGTACATTATATGACTCTTTTATACTTGAACTCTCTAGATAGGAAACTTATTTCCCCATTTTCAAACTATTTGGAGGGGAGATCTGTCTGCTGCCTTATACATCATATTTCCCTCGTGAGTATAATGACAATAATATAGTGCATACATCATGGGGTTGTTATCAGGATTAAATGAGTCAAGATGTGTAAACTGCTCAGCACTGTGCCTGGTCTATAGTAAGCCCTCATTAAAAGCTCCAGATGACAAATGTATTTTTTTTTCTGAACCGGAAGTTTTGCTTTTAGTGGCATTCCACTTTAATAGACATTGGGTGGTTTTTAATTACCCCAGTTTGTAACCAAGAATAAAACATGGCAACATATGAAGAACAAAAGGCAAAGAAACAAAACCACCCTACTGGACATCTGCGCATACCTTCTTACGGAAAAAGAAAAGCTGTTAATTTTGTTTTAAACATGTTCTACTGGGTCTGTGAGAGAAGAGACAGAGCTGTGAAGCAATGTACCCACATCTGTCTCTTAAAAATAAGAGATACTAATTTTCTTCTTTTTCGAAATGAATATGAAGACCTGTTTCTCTCCACCAATAAACTGTGTAAATCTTCTGGGCAGGCATTAGGCCTTTCATTTCTGATCCCCACTGCTGTGCACAGGTGCTTGACAGAGAGCTGTGAAACACATTGAGTTTTGTGGGGGTCAAGAGGCCCAGTTTTAGAGTCCAGCAGACTTGGACCAAATTCTAATGCAGCTACTCAGAAACTAGTAATCTGTTTTAAGGTCTATGCCTAGGGCTCCATTAACCTGCTAGTTGTTATTAGTCAACTATTGTGGTCATTATTTGCATATATATGGGTAATAATTTGAGATAGTTGTGGAAAAGTGCTTTGTATAAAGTTTTACATACTTTATATTTCATTGAATCCACTTAACAGCCCCCCAAGGTAGGTATGTTTTACATGTGAGATAATGGAAAAATAATCATCAAATTATTATTCCTTTTATATATAAAGAATGAGGTAAGATTAAAAAAATCTGCCAATAATAATTAACGAGTTGTTTGTGGTGGTTCTCTTAGTGATGATAATTTCAAACTTTATGAAGTATTATTTATTCTCATTGCAAGTCTATCAATAATGACTAATGGTGTAGCACTGCATTCCTCCCTTCTCTTGGTTTTCAAACTACATAGCCTAGTAAATATAATTTGCAAACGCCTCATTTTTAGTATTTAAATTTATCTATAAGATGGGTGACTTCACAGTCACTGGATGAAATGTCACTCACCTTCAAATAGATGAAAACCAGAACATTTTGTGAGGCTGCTAAAGCCACCTGCCACACTTTCCCTCTTCTCTACTTTCAAGGTTGTGCTCTGAACTCCCTTATCTGAGGACAAAGGTTAGGTCAAAAATCGATGGTCTGTGGCAGTGACTTTGTTTATATGCGTTCTCATTAAGTGCTATCAACTCTGAGTTGGAGAAGGCGGGCGGCAGAAAGGCGTGTCATTCTCGGGACTGATGTCTTTTCTCATTTGGTCCTGGGAGGGTACCCTAGTGCGGCTGCACAGTACTAGATCTTCACAGTTGAGGAGAGTTTAGGCCAGCCTTACCCCTCACTGTCACCATTCATTCCCTCTTTGTGTCTGTATTTCTCGCAGCATGAATTAGCCGTAGGACACCTCGCCCGAGGCAAACCCACAGGAAACCCCAGCCCGGCAGAAAACCGTAGACCTGCAGGAAACCCCGGCCTGCATCCTGCCAACACGCGGAATCATTCCATTTCCCGGCGACCAATCAGCACTCCGCACGCTGCCACACCAGCCAATCCAAGCAAACACACGTTGCTCTGGCCAACTTCTGCGGCTGGCCCTCCGGGCACCGGGTTCGAGGCGGGGGCATGGCTGGAGGTTGGCCCGCCTTCCCGTGAGGAGCTTGGTGCCTTCAATTGGCTGTGATCGGCAGTGGCTTGACGCCCATTGGCTGCTGCCGCTCGCAGCCTCGGCGGGCGGGGAAGCTGAGAGCTCTAGCGCGTCAGTGTTGCCGAGAGCGGTGAGTCCTGTCTGGGTCTGACGCCTCTGGGCTTCGTATCATCGCTCCTCTCACTCCTCGCTTCTTCCCAGGTACCCATGCGTAGGGGCACGGAGTCGTGGTGGAAGTGTAGCTGCCTGGGGGGCGGGCGGCAGGGGTGTCGGGGGCACACAGCCCGGTACGTTTTCCTGGAAACGTTGTGGCTAGTGGGGTGAGGGAGGCCGCTGTGGAGGGTGGGGCTGGAGGACCCCGGCGTCCGGGCAAATGTGGACCTTACAGGTGAGAGAAAAAACTGAGAGGCCCAAGGAGGAGAAGGGGCGAGCTGGAAGGAAACCAGGGCTTGCACCTCGCCTCCCTACACTGCCCACTAGTTTAAGGATTTAGGCAACGATTAGGCTTCAGTTTCTTCATCTGTTAAATGGGGAAGGCACAGTAATCTCGTTTCTAGGGCCGTGGTGAAGTTTCATTGAGGTCACATTCTGTGAAGGGCACAGTGCTTCCTAGTTCTTAGTAGATGCACAGAGAACATAGGATCCATCCTATAATGTCAAGCTTTGGCTGAGATGTTGATGATAAGAGAGCGTTTTACAGTGCTTATCTTACAAGTTCAATTTCAAGTGTGTCAGCTCTTGTAATTTCTCAGTAAATTAATGTCACTATTATCCCTAATTTACCATTAAGAAATATTACCGGAGCTATTTTGTGTCAGAAACCAGGACAAGATATGACAAATTCAATACGATGTCATATTTTTAATGTAAAGTCTTCTCCAGCCTGTGATCAACTTTCAGCGTTTTACAAAAAAACCTTTAGCCTCTGAAGGCAGAAGGCTTGGGTTGGAATTCTGGTTTCATCACTTATTAGCTGTATGATCTTGGACAAGTGACCTAATACTCTGTTGCTACTTTCTCTTTCTGTAAAATAGAGAAAAACAATGGGATCGGCTCTTAAAGGCCTTTATAAGGATTAAATGAGATACTCTAATTTAAAGTGGCCAGAAAGATTGATCACATAGTGAAAAAAAAAATTGTTAGCTATTATTATGTTAAATAAGGATTAGGGCATTGGACTTGAATGTTAACTTGGACTCAAAGCTGTGGTATCATTAAAATTTAATATTGCCTTAAATGTTATAAAAAACCTCAACATTGTTGAAAGGCTTGTACTAAAATAAGCTCAAGTGAGCACTAAAACAGAGAAGCATTAGTCACATTGCGGAAGTAGGCTTCCTAGTTGTCATTCTCAAAAATGAGAAAACTACTGTATTTGACTGAGTTGAAAAAGCTAAATTGCCAATTTAAGATTGATTGGAAAACAAGTATATACTGAAATTTTTAAGTTAGGTGAAAATATACTTTAATTTACAAGGCCTTGGTTTGCACAACATTTTGGGGAAAATATATGGCATGTTAAATTGAAGCTATTTACATAAGTGAAATCCATGTCTACCTGTTAATGGAAAGTTAATGCTGATAGGAACTTCTTTATCAAGTGAATTCTGACTTACTCATACTACATAAGTCCAAATGGATTTTTATGGCATTTACTATTTATTAGTGGTTAAGGTGTTTATGATGTTCCATAGTTAAAATAGAACCTGAGACCGTTTCACTGTGACATATATTTGACAATAATTGGAGTTGTATTAGTCAAAGACAATGGTACTTATACATGGCCTCAAGAAAAATTTTAACTGGGAAATCTGCCCCCTCTATGATGGCAGCCACTATCTATACTAGTGAGCACTTCAAAAATGTGGACATAGAAAACATGAACAAAAAGGTTAAAGTAGGGAAAAATGAAGATGGATATTACTCAGTTCTGAGTTCTGTCAGGAGCATATGACCTTTTATATGGAGCTGTTAGATTCTGATAAGGTTAAGTGGTATATATTCTTTCTAAAATGTAAATGGTGGAGTCAGAGAGTTTCCAGATATAAGGTCAAGAAAAGGAATAAAAGAATTAGTAAAAGGGAGTTCAGAATGGTGTTTAAAACATTTTTTTTTTCGACATTCTCCACAGGTGAAGATTGCAGTAGGGCTTACTGTATTATTTCCTGTCAATTAACATGAGTGCCCTATTATTTTAGGAGAGTGTCAGGCCTTGGTAACCCCAATATTGTCCCTTCTTGGTTCTGGCATATATTTCTAGAGATCCTCTGTCATGCCATGACTGCCCACACACAGATAGTTTAGACCGTAACCATCATTCCTTTTTTGACTTAACCTTGATGAAAAATATTCATGCAAGAAATAACTGCCTGGTTACTTTATTGGCTAAAAGAGAGCTTTCCAAGTTTATACTTTGCTGTTTTCTTTTCCTACCTCCTACTCCATCAGCTTTAAAATGTCTCATTAATAGGAGTTTTTAATATTTTAGTGTCTGTTATTGTTGCAGTTTATTTAAAGGGTAGAGTAAGTTAACTTTGAGAGCAAAAACTGGATTACATCCATTTTTCTAGTTCTGAGATCTGGTAAATACTTGATGCTTGGAGAATAAAATAGAAGACCTCTGAGAAATTGTTTCATTATGGTAATGAAAGTTTTAGTCATTCAGAAAGTCAAGAATGATTAGTATAAGTGGGCCAGCTTAGATATCTTGAGGCCTTCCGGTTTTTTTTCTTTTTTGTTCACTGGGTTCCTATCATATACTAGATGTAAGGATTATAACATTGAACAAGTCACATTTCCTACTCCTAAACATTTACAGTTAAGTGGAAGAAGATGATAAATGAATAATTACATTACAGAGTTGTGAGAAAACATTGGAGAGGGAACCAACTTAGTCTGTAGGGGAATCCAGGAAAGAAGAGTAGAAATTAGGCAGTGAAGCCCAGTCAGCTCATAAAGGGCCCTAAGCCACATTAAGAAATTTGGATTTTATAACGATCAGTAGGAGTGAATGATTATTAAGGTAAGCACCTTAAGGATTCAGATATTCATCTTTATAAGTATTTTTATTGCTTATATTTTGTGTGCAGGATTTGCAGAAATAATGTTATCTATGATAATAGTAGCTTTCCATTTCATCTTTGATTCTTATCAAATCATTTTTTAAAAAAATTATCTGCCAACCACAGGAACTTGGCAGGCAAACTTTGGGCTTAAAGAGTATTGTTTAATTATAATGATCTCAGTAGTAGACAAACAAAATTTGTTTTGCCAGTCCTCTAAGAACTTGTGCTTGTTTGTAACACACCTTTGAATAAGGTCATTGTACGGCTATCAAGTTGGCAGTCTGTCAAGTGGTAATGGGATATATTCCTGACAGGCAGACTTTTTGAATTAACTCATCCACTTTTATTCTGTGGGTAGGATCCATACTTATTATACATTTTGTGTCACACAGATCTTAAATTTCATATTATTAAAATTTCTACATATACTTTCCCATGTGTTTGAAAGGATATGCCACCCCAAAATATACCACTTTAGAATAAGGATTATTTTGAGCTGAAGGCAATTAGGAAACAGCAAATTCAGAAAGAGCTGTTTTCCCTCCCACTGCCTCCCTAAAAGTGGGATATAAACTTCCTTTTGTGAAGTTCTTTCCTGTCGTCTCTGCTATACTAGGAGAACAACTCATCACTGGAGATAGAAAGTTGGCACCAAGATAATCTACACAAACAAACTTTACTAAAAGAATCCTATCTTCTATTATTTTTCCTCCATATGTTTTCCTTCCCATAATTTACCATCCCTGGAAACCCAAACCCCTTTTCCTTTGTCTTGTCTCATCTTCACAATTTATCACCCTTTGTTAAGATGGCACATAGGTCCCTGGGTCTAACTTCTTCTTTGGGTCTCCACTTATTTTCTGTGAAGGCCTCTGTGTAGATAAAAATTAAAATGTTATCAATCAAATAAAATTTGTATTCCTTTTCTCCTATTAATCTATCCTTTGTCAGTTTATTTCACAGTTCTCAGAGATAGAACCTAAAAGAGTAGAGAAAAAAATTTTTTTTCCTTCTCTACAGTTCTATTTCATTTTAGTGTTTATCATTTTTAATGACTTGTATACTCAGCTTTGTGCTAATGAAATATTGACGACAACATTGATTTATTTCTGTTATTTTTAGTGTTTAGATTAATAGCTCTCAACCTTGGCCAAATAACAGAATGATCAGTGAAGCTTTTTAAAGGACCTGGATTTCTGGGACCTACTGCAGAACAGACTCACTAAATCAGACTATTTGGCAGTGGGCCCTGAAACCTAACATTTAAAAACAGCATCAAAGAAAATAAGAAAACATGAAGCAGAAGGAAGTTAAAGTGGTTAAAGCAGTTCTTATTCAGGAGCTATTGTGATGGGGAAAAGAAATGTCAGTATAGATCTGGGCTCTCTTTTGAATAATGACAAGGACAAGAAGAGCTTTATAGCCAAGGAGCAGGATAGGTGTCAGTGGGTGGAAAAATTACCATGAGGAAACATTAGGGGTAAGGGGGATTCTGGATAAATCAATTTGATAGGATTCCTATGGAAGGCAGGCCAGAGTGGTAAGATTGAGGGCAGAATGAGAAATGTTTGAGGGTGGGTGAAATTTAAACTGATTCAGCAGGATTCTTGCTAAAACTGGACTAAGGGGGCTAAGGATAAGCCTAAGAGCTAGGCCTAATCAAAAAGAAGACTCAGGCGAGCCTAACTAAGAAGTCTTTGTCAAGAGCAACAACTACTACAAAATATAACAAAGGTGATCCCGATATATGCATCCGTAAGTTGAGAATTGCAGCCTTATTCTCATAGATGCTTGAGGCTTGATATTGCATATAAATCTTTTCTTGATCTACTTTTTAGTAGTAACTTGATGGGTCTGTAAATGGGAAACTTCCCCAAAAGCCTTTTCCCCTTTAGAATTTTACTGGAGAGTACCATGGCACCAAAAGGAGACAGAGTTAAGACCAAATAATTCTTGTTTTGAAGCAAACACACTTCAACAAAGATTAGGGGTCTCTTGTGTTCCAGGCAGTGTTCTAGTTGGTGGGTATATAGTGGGAATAAGGCAAACAAGGACCCCTGCTCTGTTAGTTGGGGATGTGATGGCCAAAGAGTATAATACAATAAACGAACACCAATAAATGAACAAGTTAATTTCAGATAGTGATGGAAGGCCATGTTAAGGACAGGAGTTTTAAACTGAAATTGTCATTACCAGTTGTTATTGGTCATGCTCAGATTTGGAATTTTAGTAATCCAGGCAGAGAAATTGCAAGTACACAGGCCTAAAGTCAGTGGCAAGCTTGGCCTATCTGAGGAACAGAAAGAAAACCAGTAGGACCAAGAACATTATAGGCGGGATATGGTGGTATGAATAGGATTCCATTCATTCCTGTTAAGGGTGATTTCAAGGCTTTTGACTTTGAACAACTGGCTCAATTACCATTTTAATAGTAAGTTGTTCAGATGGGAAAACAGACAAATTGAGAGGAGCATGAGATGCCATTTAGTCATGAAGCTGTAAGTAGGCTTTTAGATCTGGGACTTTGGGGTGGTTTCTCTCTTCCCTTCTTCCTTTGGGTCTTTCCACTTGTCAGCCTCAGGCTAGCCAGAGTTTTTGCATGCCTGCATGTTGACCAAAGGCTCCCAGAGCAATTATTCTAAAAGAAACCTGCAAAAGAAGCATGGACTTTTCTAACTGAAGTCATGCAGACTCTACCTCTTTATGAGCAATTCTACCTCTTGCTGGGAAGTGTATCGAAAAACTTGGAGCAGTATTTTTAAAACCATCACATTACAGAATTTCTTATGTAAGTTTATTACCTTGATCTGGAATTTTAGAATTTATTCCTTTTTATTAGATTCTTTTAGAGAAAATAGGGTTGCATTTTATTTTTTATGTGAGTTACTTTAACAACTCAAAATATGTGATTCTCATCCTTATGTGTTACTCACTTTAGGAGCATTTAGAAAACAAAACACAACCAGGTCCTACTCTCAGAGTTTCTGATTACTTGATTTGGGCTGGGATCCAGGTATAGATAGATATCTTTTATAGTTACCCAGGTGATTCTATTGTGAAGCCACATATGAAACCCACTGGCCTATTGCATCAAACTCTGGTGTTTGTTGATACTAATCTTGGTCTTTGTAACAGGGAGAAAAATATGGAAGGCCTGTCTGATGCTGCTGCTTTTGCAACTAAACTTAAAAATACTCTCATCCAATACCATACCATTGAAGATGATAAGTGGCGAGTCGCAAAGAAAACGGTAAATTAGTTTAGTTACTTATATTTGGAGTATAACTTCTGTCTAATGAATTGGTTGATGACTTTCAAAATGATATGCAGAGCAGATAATTTTGCTAATAAAATTGATGGTTTAGCATGTCATAAACGAAGGAAACTAGTAATGCTGCACTGCTTTCATTAATTAGTTCTTTAGATATTGGACATGAGAATAGACTCTTAGCAACAAGAGCCTAAAGTGTAGCCTCTTAAGTCAACAAATAAAATGTATCATTGTCAGTTTAAGGAAGTATAGTAATTGATAGTTTGGAGTAGTTTCAGCTACTTCAACAAGCTGGTGATGGTGACCAGTTAGTGGTTTTTTTTTTCTTTTTTTTTTACACCAATATGATTTGCCTAAACTATCACATGGCTGAGTATTGACAGAGCCAACCCTAGAACCAAGGACTCTTCCAGTTAAGTCCTTAGCTATTCTGATATTCAGAATTTCTTGGGAAACGACCAGAAAAAAAATGTTGAGACTAATTCAAGGTAGCACTATCTAATAGATGTGAGTTGTTTAATATTTTAGAACACATGAGCAAGTTCAGAATGAAATATTTAGCATTCCTAATGTCTTAAGTCTAAGTGTGTCAGTAGATAAGATTGGAATAAGGCAAATAATAATGAGATGGTGCCATCACTGAATCTTCACAGTGTTTGGGTCTCATTAAGCTATTGAAAAATCTTTTTTGGAGGTCTATAGCTTAAGTAAAATTTAAAGAACTTTAGGAAACAGAGGAAATTTTAAATATGGATCATTTGATGGCATAAACGACTTTTGTGCATATCCGAATATTAAGTTTTATTTTAATGCAAAGACTAATGCTCTAGACTTATGAAATTTCAGTTTTATATTCAAGGTTCCACTTATGTAATTATTAACATGTTTTGATTTTTCTAGAAAGATGTAACAATTTGGAGAAAATCTTCAGAAGAATTTAATGGATATCTGTAAGTAAATTCTAGTAGTTTTATGTAGCTCTTAAGACATTGCTAAATATTTTATACACACATATTTATGATCTAAATACTAAACACTAAATGATCATTGCCAGTAAAATTTGGTCTTTGCTTTTAAGATTTAGACTTTCTGGGAAGCATATCACCTTATGAATTCAAAGCCTTTACAGTGTCCTGTGTAGACTGAGTTGGTGGTGAAGGGGTCATAAATAATGATATCAAAAAGAAAGAAAGAGAGAAATCAAATGACTTAAGATATTAATTTCTTAGCATGATGTATAAGATCTTTCTAATATTCTACATTCACTCAGTGCTGTAACATACTTTATGCTAAGAATTTATCTTTAGGAAGTCATTGGAAAGATAATAGTTAAGTATTTGTCTCTTCCTTCATAGCATTACTTATAATATTAAAAATTATAAACAACTTGAATAATCAACAGTTGGAGAATGATTAAATTTTGGGACATATATGATATTTTATAGTCTTTAAAAAACACATTTTCAAAAAATATTTAAAAACATAAAATGCTCAAGATATAATCTAAAGTGAATAAAGCAGAATATTCAACTGCATGTAGCACAATTGTGAGTTGACTGTATTTTTATATATTGATATGTTTCTATCTAACATCAAATACATATCTCTAAATGGTAATTTTATGGGTGATTTTTATTTCCATTTTTTGGTATTTGCATATAGTTGAACATGAATTATGTCTTTAACCAGAAAAAAATACTGTTTTTCAAAGCCATTGGGGACAATTGCCTTGTGCAATTGGAGTGAGTGTTCACATTCTTGAGACTCAACCCCTTTAAAAATTGAAACTGGGGTCTTGCCCCACTTAACTATATACAGAATGTTCTGAAGTGTAATACCAGCGATAGTGTTTCTAGAAAGATGAGTTATACAATATTTATGACAAGGACATGGAAACTGGAGTTGAATTAACATCGTAAGCAAGTATGGAAGTTAATTCTCTGGATCAGTAATTCCCAGTGGAGGTTGAAAAGTATAAACAGTGCTAAGGGAGCATTATACTTGGTGATATGAAAGGATTTCATATAATACTTGAACTGAGCCTTAAAGGAAGAATTAGAATTTCTTAGGGAATGAAGAGGACTGATTCATATACCAGGCAGAGGGAATTGCATCTACTACATAAACACAGATGGGAAACACTTTAAGGAGTTTGTTTAGGGAAGTAGAAATTGTATTTGTAAAGCTGGAGCATAAAGTATGGGGGTGGGAAAAGCGTATGTCTGCAGGATTTTTGAATGCTAAACTAAGGAATTCAGTATCACACTTAATCTCTGCTCAGCCTCCACCCTCATGTCCCAGGTTCTCAAAGGATTTTGAATTTACTCTGATAACATTGTGAAATTAGCGTGGAGAGTTCAGGGAAGAGGTTTTACCATGGGAGTCCACGCCTAACTTCTTGAAGTTCCACCAAAATTGTATACAAAATTTTATGTCAATGTGTATATTCCTGGGAAGACATTTGTCTTCTTTTTATTCAGAATCTTAAAGAGATATGTGATCAAAAGAACTAGAGACTAATGCAGTGTCTAGTTGGACACAGAATACCCAAACTAAGTACAAAACATAAGAGTTGAAAAGGGCACATAAACATGAAAGAGATGACAACTAACATTTATTGAGAACTGGATATTGTTCTAAGCACTTACATTTAGGAAGTTATCCTGATAAAACACTGTGACTTCTGAATTCTGACTATTGGAATGGGTTAAGAGAAAATGAAGAGTGAAAGATGAATTTTAGATTTCTAATTTGAGTGACTGGATTAATTTTTATTACCTCCACCCCCATCCTTTACCACAAGTTAGAGACCCAGGAGAGAAGAGCAGGTTTAGGATGGGGGAGATAGTGTAAGTTTGAACTTGATAAATTTATAAAATGATAAAACAGCATCAGATGCTTTAAAAACAAACAAAAATGACCGGTCCCCTTCCCGACTCCCCAATGTTGCTGATAGGGTTAAAGCCAGTTTATCTCTCATTCCTTCTCTTTTCTTTCCTCCCCAGAGGTAACTGCTATCTTGAAGTTGTGTGTATTATTCCTGTTTCATACTTTGTGTTTTTTGTGTTTCCTTTAATAAGTTGCTTTTAATTTTTCCATTCAATATTATGTTGTCAGGATTTAGCCATCTACTCTAACACTTCTATGAGAATATATGCCAGTGTGTTTATCTGTTTGCAAATTTGCCCACTGATAAATTTTAGGTTGTTGTCCATTTATAGTGCTATAGTAAACTTCTGGGTATCTCCTACACATGTGTGATTTTCTTGAGGTATATACCTGGATCTCAGCGATATACGTCAGCCAAGTTCACTAGACATTGCCAAATTGTTCTCTAAAAAGTGGTAGCAGTTTGAGAGTTCTTATTCCCTGCCATTCAGTACTTGTTATTAAGTTTATAATTTCCGCCAATCTGAGGGATACGAGATGGTATCTTGTTAGTATTTAGTTGATTATGAGTGAAGTTGAGCACCTTTTCCAAATCTATTAACATTTCAGATCAATCTTAACATGTCCTTTGCCTGTCTTTGGATTGCCTGTCCTTTTTTTATTGGTTTATAGGAATTAATTATATAGTTATTAATATGTCTTTATATGTGTTGGACGTATCTTCTTTTAGTCTGTGACTAGTTTTTAAAGAAGTTACTTATTTTTCCATTTGTGCTATACAGGTTTTAAATTTTAACCATCTTGTATTATTTGTGTTTGTGTGTATTTTATGTATTAACAAACACACAAAGACCCTTGTATCCTGAGGTCACAAAGATGGTCACTTGTATATTTTTCTTAAAGTTTCAAAGGTTTGCATTTTACATAGTGGTCTTTAGTCTATCTGGAATTAATTGTTTTGAGTGGTGTGAAGTAGGCGTTCAGTTTGTATTTTGTCTATTAGGATAACTATTGAATCCAAGCACCATTTATGGAATAGTACATCCTTTTCCCACTGATATGTAATGCCACCTTTAATATGTCAAGTTTTAGTATTATTTATGAGCCAATCCTGGGTGTTCTATTCCTGGGTGACCTATTTTTCTGTTCCTAATAAAAAGTTTAAAAGTCAGAGTAAAAATATGTGTATACTAATAACATACTAGAGCATAACTGAGAAAAGAATAGCATATAAAATAAATGGAAGCATTACAGTGTTCTGCAGATTGTTTGTGGCTTCATTACACCGTAAAGGTACTTTACTATGTTCATGATAATGAATAATATAGACTTTAGATCTCTTATTAGATTTGAGGATGAAGTACATTCTGATAAAATAATTGATAGAATTTAATTTATCTGAAAAGTTGTTAGGATTTACTCCTTTAAAAATTTTTCATTAATTCTTAATCTTTTTGAAGTTAGCTCTGAACTACGAGGGCATGCTGAAATTTTTTCTATTAGCATTTGACTTTAATATTTGTTTTCTCCAGTTTCAAAGCTCAAGGTGTTATAGATGATGTTGTCAATAATATAATAAACCATATACGCCCAGGTCCCTGTCGCTTGGATTGGGACAGCTTAATGACTTCAATGGATATTTTGGAGAACTTTGAAGAGGTATGTTAGGAATGTTTCAGATTTGTGTATGTGTGTGTTTGTGTATGCATGGGTGAGAAAAAGACAGAGAGACAGAGAGAGAGAGAGAGAACAAGCATGCATATGTGGGCGTGAGCACATGTACACACTTGCATTCATTGCTTTGAGAATAAGTAGTGATGGCAAAGCTCTTACAGGGGAAGTCTTGTTGCCTTTTGAAAAGCTTGAGTTTCCTCATATTAACTAATGAGTGTTAGTCAGAACTGAGTTTGTTTTCCATAATATCCTTTGCTTTTTAAGGAAATTGTCAATATCTTTAATTGTAAAACTACTTTAGGTTCTGAAATTTAAAATTCTGAAAACACCACCATCATATTTAGGTTTCTAGCTGATTGTATATAGGTTTTCCATTAATATTAAGCCAAAATCAAAGACTAAAGATAAAAATGCCACCATAGGCATTAGGGAATTATGTAATCAAAGTGTCTTGCTCTTCTATTTTTATTCAGTTGTTGCCTTGTTTGAATTTTTTTCTTGAACCATTTGGTGTTTAGTCAGTTATTTGTGGATTTTATCTTAAAACACCTACAGTCTACACCACCTACTTCCATGTTGAATATCATATAGGATATATGATATATCATATAGGATGTATTGACTTAGAGATTTGGATACTGGGTAACTTACCTCTATTTTTTGATTATATATTTTCTTCACTTGCATACAGTAGCAGTGAGACTTAGACCAGATATCTAAATCTGTCAGAATTACTACAAGAATTGTTATTAATACTAATTATAATATACTTTGAGTATTAATTTTTTCACTAAAGATTAACTTATGATAAATGAATCTTTGTATGTGTTTCTATAGTAGTAACATCTGTTACCCTTTCTCTTTCAGAATTGCTGTGTGATGCGTTACACTACTTCCAGTCAGCTTTGGAATATCATTTCTCCAAGAGAGTTTGTTGATTTCTCCTACACTGTAGGCCATAAAGAAGGGCTTTTATCCTGTGGTAATGATCTCAAAATCTTATACTTCATTTTATTTTAAATATTTGAGTTTTCTAGGCTGAATGTTTTTTTTCTATGTGAGAAATATTTTTAATCTTCATGCTTATTTTATAATCACTAAGCTTTACTTGCAAATGCTGAACCCTAGGAATTAAAATAACAATATCAAGAAGCGTTCTGAAATCTTTCTGATAAATTTTTACTTCCAGTTACATGGTATCTTCCAGGTCATAGCTAACAAATACTGACCACATTACTGCCTTTAAGAAAGAGTCCACTAAATGGATTTCTTTCTAAAGAGAAAACAAAAAACAGCTTCTTGGTCATATACTTAGAAAAAATAGACTTGGTATGTGTTAGAATATTTTTCTTTCCTTGGGTTATGTAATATTTTTTCTTTCAAAATTAAAAATGCTATTAGAAGGTTCTTGCTTTCTAAGATATATTTCATACGTAAATTAATATTTTTAATGTACATAGTTGACAGTTATAGTAGATGTTTATAGTTAAACATCTACTTGTTTATTCTTAATCAGTCAGTATCGAAGCTGGATATGGTAGTGCCTGTAGGGAGTAGTGGTGGTACCCTAGTTTTATTGACACCTTGAAGCCTGGATGCTACAGTCAAGATTCTTCATTTCCAAGGAGTTACCAAGATGCCAATAGATATCATCTATTCTGAAGGGGTTAGAACTTTCCCCTTACCTATCTACTAGCCCCTTGTCCAAATTGTATTTGGTAATTTTTTTTTTCCATGGTCCCTCTTGGGGCTTAATTTTCATCTACAGGGATGAGAAGAAAAATATTTAAATAAGAAATCCAATAATATTTTTAATGAGAGTTTTAGACTAATGTCAGTCATTGCTGTTAATAGTGTTATTTTAAAATTGCCTTGTAGGAATAAGTCTTGACTGGAGCGAAAAGAGACCAGAATTTGTTCGTGGATATAACCATCCATGTGGTTGGTTTTGTGTTCCACTTAAAGACAATGCAAACCAGAGTCTTTTGACAGGCTATATTCAGACGGATCTGCGCGGGATGATTCCTCAGTCTGCAGTAGATACAGCCATGGCAAGCACTTTAATTAACTTCTATGGAGACTTACGAAAAGCCTTACAAAAGGCATAATATGTTTGAACTTGTAGTACTATGGTCCCCTAAATCAGCTCTTTCAGCTACGTGGCCTGTAAAAATCATTCTTACCTCTCTTCTACATAGCCTGTAAAAAACTTTGAGATGTTTTTGGTTGATTTTACTCCTAAACTAAATAGTTATTAAGATAGGGCATTTCAGTTTTCTTACAGTTATTTGCACATTGTTTGGTATAGCAGTGTGTCTAGGAATGGAGAATATGACAGAAATCCACCAAGATGTAGATAACAGTTATTTGACCTGAACTCTTAAGAAATTGAATAGTGCCTCAGTGTAAATTTTTTGGCTGCTTGGAAATTGAGAAAGCACAAGCTTCATACTGTTAGGTTAAAATAATTTATTTTAGAGCTTTATGAACATTTTATATAAGTTCTAATTTTTTTGGAGATTAAATGTTAGCGCTTTACTTTTGGTATGCTCTAAGAGTTTGCCAATATCTTGTACTAAAGAAAAAGCTCTTCTCTATATTTGATAAAGATAAACTTCATTGTCAGTTGACTTGCACTACTTTAAGTTTTGAAAATACCAGAAATAAGAAGAGAATAGAGTATCATAGAAACTATGGATATAATTCAAATGCAGTTCAGTTCCGATACCTAGATAGCATTATTTTGTGGGTGTCTTTAAAAATATAGTTGTATCTTTATGTGCACTTATATTGGGAGTCTTAAAACATTTAAACATGAATAAGACAGTACAAAAACCTGCCAGTTGTGAGCTGGGGTCACCACATTGATGGGGCAGTAGACTAGGTTGTGTAAAGTGGCTGGTGGTATCCTGTATTCAACAACAGAGAATCATCTCTACAAAGTCAATTCAGTGAATGTTCTGTACATGTTTCAGTTTTAAAAGTATCACTCAACTCATAAACTATTACTAACTACTTCATAAACATTTACAATTGTGATGTAACCTCAGTCTACAACTATAACAAATGCATTCATAGATTAATCTAAATGCCTGAGTCATTTTATAACTAGAATGGACTGTAATAGGTAGGTCCTCGATTTTATGGCTGCCTTAAATGAACATTCCTAAATGATTTTAACGTTCCAAATGACTCTTTGGCTTTTGAACTATCTACCTACCTAGTTTACTTCTAAAATTGGAGCTTGAGGCAACTCATTGTGTTTATGCAAATTTTTGTATGTATTTATATTTGTATACATGCATACATCTTGAAATCTATTTCATTGTTCAGTGTGAATTCTTCCTGTGTTATTACTGTTCCCATTGTTTTTTTCTTCTTCTTTTTTTTAATGTGGGGTAAAGTGAGCTCTGGAAATATGTGCTAGAGAAGCCACAAAAATCACAAGAATATATAGTTAGTGATTCAAGAGCATGAAGGTTTAATCTGTTTTACTTTAATGTGTTTTCCTGAGTGAAAAGAAAGTGTGAATTATAGTTCTTCAAACCCATTTTGATGAAGTGGAAAAAGTAGAACTAGTTTTTGGTTTTATTTTTAGTTTTTAGCTGTTAGAGAAAATGATGTTGGAAAAAAAAAATACAAACAAACAAGAAGGTAGTAGCACCACAGTATCCATGGTGAATAATCTCACAGTGTTTAGATTGAAAATAATTTGTTCCAAAGTCTGACAGAACAATTCATAAATGATCCTGTATTCTTAACTTGAAATTTATTAATCACCAATATTCTTTTCTAAATTGTAACTTTTTAGTTGCTGGATTTCTCTGCTACTTTTTTTTCTCCTTGCAATAGGAAAAGAAAACAGCAGTTTAGCGTTCAGTTTCCTATGGAAATTGTTTGTTAATTTGTCTTCATGTATTTTCTTTTATTTGGTTTTATTAGTGTAGGGTAGGAAGTTTCTTATATTCCAGAATACTAACTGAGATGCAGAAATACCAGTAGCTATTCAATTATAAAGTGCCTAGACTGAGTAAAGAGATTTGTGACAGTATTGTACATTTACAAGGGCTATTATTGCCTGGTCTGGGTTTCTCTAAAGCCAAATAAACTTCGACTTTCAGCTACTTAATGTTCCCTTTGTCCTTTTCAACTTAAACCTCTAATTAGTGTTTCTATAATCCACTATTGAATTTGTGGACCCTCTGTAGGTAAAAAGATACTCAAAAAAATTTTAATTGCAATATCAAGTCATGGTGGATTGATAGTTATATTTGAATGACCTGAAATTTATATGCATCTTTAGAGGGCACTTTAGAGCTGCTAGGCTGTAGCTGTGTACTTAAAAAAAACACAAAACTCAGCTTTATTGAGGTATAATTTACATGCTATAATATTCGCTGCTTTTAACTGTGCAATGCAGTGATTTTTGAATACATATAGTTGTGTAATCATCACCACAATCTAGTTTTAGAACATTTGATCTCCCAAAAATATCCCTTTTGCCTGTTTGCAGACTCATACCTAACCAAAATTTAGCACAGTTGCTAGCATACAGAAGTTGATGAAAAAGATTAGAGTAGATTTTTTTGGTTTTGTTTTTTAAGAGTAGGAGGTGTATTTGAATCTAAGCTCAGATGTTATCTCAAGTCATAATGATACAAACATTTAACAATATGGATTGGGATTAATATTAACAGATAATTGAGTCTGCTATTTCTGTAACAGTGCTGTAGAATATAAAAATAATGTGAGCCATATATGTCATTTAAAATTTTCTAGCAGTCACATTAAAAAATTAAAAAGAAATAGCTGAGTTTTAATAATACAGTTTATTTAACTCAGTAGATTCAAAATATTATCATTTCAATATATGACCAATATAAAAATTATTAAGATAGCTTATATTCTTCTTTTATACTAATTCTTGGAAATCTGGTGTGTATTTTACTAATTTGGACTAGCCACATTTTAAGTGCTCATTATCCATTTGAGGCCAGGGGCCTATATTGAATAGTGCAGTTTTATTGTATACATATTAATTTGTCTTTAGAATATGAAGTAGAGAATTTCATGGGATTACTCTCTTAAATGCAAAATCTTTTCTTGTCTCAGGAGCTTTCAATGCTTAAATGGGGACTTCTAAACATTAGAAATAAATCAGTTAGTAGTTGTCAATAAAACAAATTACAACGAAAAAAATTTTCTTTAAAAATAACTTTTCATAGGGCAGTTTATGGAAGAATATAATTTTCCTTGTTAGGTGGTTGATTATTTTCTCTAGCTTATAGCTAGTTTGCATTAGAAATGTGTATATAGGGAATACTTGGCATTGTACTGTTTTTAGTACATGGTACCTGTTTTTTAAGGAAATAGTTTCATACAAGAAATAGTAATTTTTCATAAATGGTATTTTGTATGAAATATTTATATTGATAACTCTTGATTAACTCTTTAAGTTTGACATAATGCTCAGCAAAATAATTATGAGAATTTAGTGTTCTGCAGTTACATATAATATAAACTACTAGAGTATTGAAGAGAGATTTTAAATGTTAAAAGTCTCTTCATTTCACTGTTCATTGAGGTTGGATTTATTTGAAACCATAGATTTCTATGTCAGAAATTATCTCCCAGTTAAAAAAAAAAAAAGCTTTTAGGTATGAGTAATTCCCTTTGATACAGGTAAAAGCTTTACATGTTTACTCAAAAGCACACTAGAATCCTCAGAATCCATTTAAAATCCAGTTTCTTTTAATTTTGTGGATACTGTAGCTATCCCAACCCTAAGGATAAATTAACAGAACCCAGAGAAACTAAGGGACTTGACCAGGTTTCTATTAGAAACTGTCGTATAATTACTTGTCTAATGTATCTTCCATGCCTTTCTTATTCAACTTGTAGAAGTGGAGGATGGTGGGATCTGAACATAGAAGAAACTTTAAATTAATTCCAGAGCACAGGACATTAGAATTATAATTTCTTCATTATTTTGTTGTGTCCAGAGATTTTACATGTATAGCTAAATAAAAATCCATCTCTTGCAATTCAGTAGAAGCTATGCTAACTATATATAAAGATTTTATTTTTTAAGTTTACAATTCTTCTATGAGCCAATATGTAAAACTAGAATCTTTATTAAACTACGAACATGTGTTAAATAACTAAAATGTGTATTTGTTTTTAAATTGCTATGAAATATATCAGAATAAAATTTCTAGACACTTAGAACTGATCATTGATACTGTCTGTGTAAGTTGTTTTAACCTTAAGTCTGACAAATAGTTTTATATATCTGAACTTAAAGTATGTAATTTAACTTCCTGAACTTTTACAAAAATAGATATATAATCCGGGAACTAAAGATCGATAGTGCACATGCTAATCTCTTGCCAATGTCTCATATAATATTAGCCACAATACTGCTAAATCTTGATTTGGTATTTTATAGCCAGGATGATGATGACTGTATTCTGCTCCTACAGTAACATATACACAGGGTTTATTGTACACGTGTTTAAATAATTGTGTTAATTTGATTAGGAATTGTGATAATTTCGTTTGGAGTTGAAAAAAGCTGCAAGTGATTACAAAGAAACCCTTGACTATGTTATAAGATAGCAGTTATGGATACAGTGGGCAATATGCAATAAAAAATAGGACTATTAAATGGTTTAAGCAAATAGGGAGTTATTTTTCTCATTTAATAAAAGTCTGGATATAGGTAATTGTTAGTGTTTATCAGCTCAAGAATGTCAGAGCCAGTGTTTCTACAGTTCATCTTTACCTCATAGTAATAAGGTGACTGACTAGTGCTGGTAATTACGTGTGCATTCAAGTCAAGAAGAAGCAGGGGAAGGCATGACACCACTCACCTGTCTATTCTTATCTAGAAAACAGCTTTCCCAGAAGCCTCCAATCACTTTTCTTTCTAGTAGCCTAGGTCACGTCACTATCCCCAGCTGTAATGGTGACTGGGAAGGCCAGCATAAGGATTTCCAGTCTCTTGGAGGAAGGAACCATAGCATCTCTCAGTGGATCGGTTCTGGGAAGTGTGGATAAGGTTACTCCAGATGTCAATAGGAAAGTGATAGACTTCCAAAATAGAAATGAAAATAGCCAAATAGTCATTCACTCTTTCATGAAACATTTATTGGGCTCCATCTACATGGCAGATGCTACATAGCTATTCTTAATTGAGGTAATGAGGTGATGGTACTTCCTCTCTAGGTTAATTAATGGTTGGTGTCACATGCTATCCAATGTGAACAACATATGTTTATATTACACTGCGTTTCTATTCATTTGGAGCAAAAGATTTATGATGGATGAAAGCACTTATAACCAGGAGATGACAGAAAATTGATGGGAAATGTGAACTGCAAATACATCCCAGAAGATGATGGATCCATGCTACTTGTCAGCTATAAAGGTGATTAGTAGCATGTAGTATTCTGATAAAAATAAAAATAGGCTTTTTACTCATCATTTGGATGGTATTCTTTTTCAGGAGATTTGCCTTCCTGCTTAGGTAGTGAGCTTTAGTGACATCTTTTAAGTATTAGTATATGGTACCTATTTTTTCAGTACATGGTAGCTGATTTTTTATTAAAAGAAGTGGTCCAGAGATTGTGCAAAACCAGATTGTAATAAAAATATGTTTCATATAGTCAAAAATGGACTTGCAAATGGGAGAGGTTTTAGTTTTGTTTTATTTTTCTCTAGCAATTTCCTCAACTCAGTTGGCAAATCACTGATTAAGCGTCTTCTCAACAAAGTGAAGATTTTTGATATAATGGTAGCAAGCTGTAAATCAGAGGGTAAGCTTGGCTGTCATATTCCTTCCCCTCAAATATTTCACACAAATTTTGCTAATTAATTAAGTGGTCAAGCTTAGGAAAGACTCAGATCTTTTTATATCTCCTGCTAACAGCTTAAAAATTGAACATGTGTTTTTTACCCTCATTCTCAGGTCCTGTAGGTTTGTAAGCTTCATCTTGAAGTGATCACTAAGTATCATTTACCCCAATGATTTCACATTGGGATTATTTCCTTAGGATGGACTTCTGTGAACACAAAAGTCTTTATGTAGTGTTAGAGAAGAAAAACAATAGAGACTGGAATAATTATGCAGCTATCACAATGTTTGTGAAGATTATGCAAAAAGTGTTTGTACTTTAGCACTGGGTTGATACAAAAAAGTTACAATGATCACAAGTCTGGAAGAAAAAAAATAATGCTACAGAAAGAATGCTTGTTTTTGGAAGATGTTAATGATAATTTTATATTTTCCTGTAGTTTCAATTTTTATAATGAAAAATCAGTTTTTATATGAATTGCTGCATTTACTTTGTACCTAGTGAATTGGCTTTCCAGTGGTGTCAGAACTAGGTCGGAATATAGGTAACCCAGATTATTCTCTTCTTAGCCAATAACTGACCTTAGATAAGTCATTCATTACCTTTCTGGGTGTCAATTGGAATGATTCACCTTTACATTTCAGATGTAAGGAAAATGTCCATTGTGTCACTCTTGAATTGTAACATTTCAAATCACAGAATGCAAAGTTTTGATGGGAATCTTAGATGATTTATTATCATACTATACATGCAAACTGCTTTATACATTTCCTGGCAGCAAGGTTATAAGCTTTTTTGTTTTTTGTTTTTGGCACTTTCTGACATCTGGGGTCAGTTTTAATAGTTTGCCAATATCCGTGTTGCCTCATGTCACATATTCTTTATGTTCCTGGAAAACACCAAGAGATGAGCATGTTTAGTCATTTAATCGGGTTATCCGTCTGTAGTCCAGAAGCGCCAAAGTTCACTGTGGCTCTCATATTGTCTGCCACAGGCTCTAGGCAACTGAGAGAGCCAGTGAATCTGTTGTAAGAAGTGGGGACTCACTGTCATTTACTGTCATTGAAGAATATGATAGCTTTATCAAAAGCAAATGAGCATAATTTTGATGAATTCTCTACATTTTCTATATTTACATTTATGGCCAAGTCAGACTTACATGTTTACCTAAAAAAAAAAAAAAAAAAACATAGAATATCTTTGTATTAAGGAGTCAATAGCACCATTTTAATAGATTTTAAAAATGAAATGTTCACAGCTCCTTTTTCAGTGCTTTGAACCAGAGGTTGGGAAGGTAGCCAATAGTCTTGGCTTGGTAAACTGTTATACTTTTTGGTAAACTGTTATACTTTTCCTTTGTCCTCAAAATCCTACATGCACTTATTTTTGGCTAATGATTTAGAGTCTAAACTACTGGAGATGTAGGTTTCCTGTATATAATGGTATTCCATTCATCTAGTCTTCCATGCTGTTATTGGTCCAGAAAACTTTCAACAACTCAGGAATACAAATTTCTCTTCTGGGAAAAACTAGAAAAGATATTCCAGATAATGTAACATAAGCCTGAAAAACCCTAATAGGAAGCATTCCTTTTTCAATGTCCGCTAACTTGTTTTCTATATCCTCATGGTATTTCTATCTTACCTTCTTCCATCACTCAGATGGTAGTCAACCTTTGTCCCTTTTTTCATTTGCCCTGAGGAATAATGCAGCCATTCAATAATCACAGACATTATCTGAAACCAGCAAAATGGTAAGATAACTAAAAGTATATATGCTGTAATCTGATCCTAATCAGTAAATATTAAGTTGCTTGAAGATTGATGTAAAATACTGCTTGCGATAAGTGATATAAAAAGGGATTTTTAGAAGGGTGTGTAAAGGGGCAAAAGGGAAGGATTAAAAAGGGACATGCCAAGACCAGCTTGATGTCTGGGGAAAGCAGTTCTGAACATTTTAAATTTCATTGTCTGAGATTTAGCTTTTTTGTACATGTTATCTTTTGAAGTCTAAACTTCAGGTATAATTCTATCTTAAATCCTGTGGGGATTGCCCTTTCAGGTCAGATAATTTAAAGTGTTAAAAATAACTAAGGCAAAAGTAACCTTGGGGAAGACCTCCATTAACAAAGCTTTAGCAAGTAGTTAAGTGATTTCCAGAGTCACGGGGAGTTATTCAGACATCAGAGTTTTGCAAACCTTACTCACATAATCACCATCATTGTTTACTGTGCTTTGTTATCAGAGATCTAGCCAACGTAGTCTTTGCTTCTAGTGACTGAGGCTTTGCTTCAACTGGTGACTTGAAAAAATGTCTTTGATGTGTTGAGTGATTTTTATTCTGTTTAGGGATGTGCCCAATTAGTCAAGTATGTATATCACAGAGGGCTGATGCTCTGAGGAAGTGCTGCTCACATGTCTATCCAGAATAAGAAAGGAGCGAAGAGGTCTGATTCAACTTTGCACAAGATCTGAAACCTTAGCAAGAGTTGTAGGAAGTGTGGGCTTCTACAACTGTAGAGTTCAGCCTTTCAGTCTCAGGTGATTCCTTTACCACTTTGCCTTGCATTTCTCTATAGATTTCTCAGCCAGATATGTCCCCTTCCTCTTCTCTACCCTGCAAGATTCTCCCCATCCTTCAAATCCAGCCTGTGTTCCCATGAGGCTTTCTTTTTCTTTGACCGTTCCAAGGAGCAGAGAGCATTTCTTTCCATCCCTAGGGGCTTAACTGCCTGCCTAAATTTAGCACAGGCTGTATATGTACACTTGTTTTATCTCTAACTACACAGCTCACTCCTAGAGGAATTTAATTTATCTCTGACTCCTTCATTGTGTTTCTCAGTGAAAGTTTTCTGAGAAAATAGGTTCCTGGGATGGCCTTCTCCTGGAAGCCTTGAAATTAGCAAATCATTTCCTTCAAGTGTACTTGCGACGTAGGCTAATATCCTCTATATTCCATTATTTATGGTTCTGAGAAGAAAATTAGTTATTGACTTTAGTCTATTTTTTTTCTAAGGGAAGCTACTGACCCAGATTTTAAGAGATATGTAGAAACATTAAGTTCATTAACAACTTCTTCAAACGCTGAGCAACCAAGAGAAATGGGCAGTAGGAATATGGAATCTTGACCTATGTTTCATCTTTTCCCTCTCCCATTCCAGTTAAGTGTCCTACACACATCAACCTTGAGGAGCTGGCGGACGATTTGTCGCTTTTTCCCCCCGAGTACTATAGTGAATCCCAGGGGCTACATCATATTAATTGCTACAACAGTTTTGAGAAAACAGTATATGATTTAATTAGAGTCATGATATAATTTTAGGCATTCTTAATAACCTGATAATAGGTTTTCTACTCAGTATGTCATATGTAACCTTTTGGCTACAGATGTTCAAAGTCAAACAGAGGGCATGCACTCTACACTTCCCAATATCTGGGTCACCTGCTTCCCTTAAAGTAGATGTTGTGGAATGAATAATTTCTCCATGACAGAAATAGACAAAGTAAGGGCTTTCTTGGATTTCTAAATATGTAAGAAAAGTAAAGGAAAACATTTACTCAAGCCCATCTCTTTTCAAAGAAATGAAATATATAACAGAAAAACTTGGGGATTGAAAAGCTTTCTTATATAAAAGAATTGGCTGTTTGCCTACTTCCTGAGCTACTGATGAGTAGGACATTGTTATAAAGTGCCACATAATAAAACGCGTTTCCTAAAAATGATTAAATGAAAATCCAGTTGATATAAATAGTCCGAAGGATTCAGAACCAAGGTGCTCTCTTATTTCTTAGCTTACAAAGTAACAGCTCCAGACTGACTTAAATATGAGCAAATATCAGTGTACAATATTATTTACACGATTTTAAATATAAGGATCAAATTTCTAAAACATGTTCAAAGTGCTAGAAATCTTTTTAATTCCTCTAAACCAAATCAATTAATTCTCTACTTTTTTTTTCAGGAATGATGCAATTTTAACTTTTCTGTAGGGAAATTTTACTGTTAAATTGTACTTCCAGCACAATTATTATTGTGTGACCATCTACAACAGCAATAAAGCTCTCCTAACTTTCTAAGGTGCAAATGGGAATAAGGAACTTAAGCAAAAGGGAAGGAATCTGGAGTATGGGAACCTGTATACCTAGATGTCACCAAAAGGCATGGGGTGCCATGAAAAAACAGGAGTTTTTTTCATCAGAAAATTTTTTTTCTGTAAAGGGCCAGATAAACATTTTAGGCTTTGCTGGGCTATATGTTCCCTGTTGAAACTACTCAACTCTGCCCACATTTTTTGACACAGACAGTATATAAATAAATGAGCATGGTCATGTTCTAATAAAACTTTATTTATAAAAACAGGCTCTGGTGGATTTGGTGTCTGTGAACCATAACTTGCCTAACTCCTGAAAATTGTTCTTAAGAATTTAATTTTCTTTCCTTGGATAATTTTTTATGTGGAAATTACTTTTTAAAAATGCACATTTGTATGTGTATCACAAAGACCATAGATAAAAGAGTGATTGGCA
Organism: Eidolon dupreanum; assembly: GCA_028627145.1. NCBI lineage: Eukaryota > Metazoa > Chordata > Mammalia > Chiroptera > Pteropodidae > Eidolon > Eidolon dupreanum. The sequence goes on from CM053501.1 coordinate 38,417,691, forward strand.
TTCAATTAATAAAAAGTATAAGCATGAGCCCCTAACTCCCTTACTAATAATCCCTTTTCCCTGACACCCTTAGTTCATTGGGTATAAGGAATTACTTAAACCCTCATCTACTGTTCCCACTCAGTAAACTCACAGGAAATTTTAAAGTTTCAAAGGAAACAGCAACATTTGTTGGACATTGAATGCAGTATTACTATTACATTGTTTGGACCTAACTACTTTCAGGGGGACCATGAAAATGAGACAGGGTGTGTGAATAGAAACATCTTGGGAACTTCTGACATAAGTAATAACCTTAACAATAAAAATGTAAACAAATTTGTAACTCATGAATCTGCTGTCTGTACTCTATGCTACTGTATATTAGCTGCATGATAGGCTATAAAATAGGTCAGGTTAAAAGGCAGTTGTGAGATGACAGTTTCAATTTATAGTCATACATGTGTCTTTTACAAACCAGATTAACTACTATACATGTATCAAGGAAAAGACAAAGGACAAACCTAATAAATTTTTATCATCTATAACAGAGTGAGAATGCTTAGAGAAAACAACAGCTTTTAAAAATTCTAATGTGGATCCTATTGTATTTGAGTAACTTGACAATCTTTTAAAGGGAAAATAAAGATTATTTTTTGACCGGAAAAAATGTCATTTTTAACACAATGAATTACAGCAAAGATTACATGGATATAAATATTCCATCTCCATGGGTTTTCCAGGTCAAAATGCTCACATCAAAATTTTCTCAGAATATGATGAAAACAATTATTAAGAAGAACAGTGTAATTTTACTGTCTTAGCCTTTTTACTTAGAGTTTCAAATAGACATCTGGGCCACCAAGGGCCCCACATTTCTGCAGCAAGTCTGGGATGCCTGTGTTCAGAGTTTCAGAGAGCATCTCACAGTCCTAGAGGGCAGCCTGATGGCCAGAGAGATGGAACAAAACATTGATCTGGAATGAGTGGTAGCAAACCAAGACTGAGAAGAGCAAATGATTAGGGGAATCCCATTTTCCATTACTGACAAATGAGAACATACCAATATTCAAACAATATTTAATCAGAACATGGGAAGAGGTGTTCTATTTGGCTCATTTGAGTTCAACCAGGTCAGATGCCTGGTCTTCTCTAGATCAATGTCTGATTCCTATGAAGGAGTCAGATAGTCCGCACTCATGGCAAAACTTGCATCTTGCCGTCAGTGGACCTCAGGAACAGATAACAGAGAAAAGGCTGAGTGTCGAAGGAAGTTAAAATCACGCTATTAAATCCTCTCAGGTCAATTAGTCAAGTTTGTTGTGCTCTCCAAGGTAAGTATATAAATGACTGGGCTTTGTGAGCTGAAATGGTATTATCTAATCACAGGTGATATCTGAAAAGAGTAACAATGACAAAAACTGGTCCTTAATAGATCAGAATTTAGAAAGAGGAAATGCTGAACTTGTTTCCCATGGATGGTAGCTGATATCTATCTCTCTGGTGTTTATTTTTGTTTTGTTTCATTTTTCTATTTGTCAGGAACCAAAAACTCACTGAATTGTGCCAGGGGAAGAAAAGGACTTTGAAAAAAAAAATTATAGAAAATTATTTGGTACATTTATGCTTATAATATGGTTATAAATATTGTAATACCAATATTGAGATTACATGTGCATAAATGTTTTAAAAAACACCAAAGACACACACAGAGTCTAACTATTAAGCAGTATTTAACCAGAAAGTGTGCAAATGTTAGCAATGACCCTGATTAGGAATGTATCTGTGATAAACATTAAGGAAATGGAAATATGACCTAATAGGTAGTAATTACAAGGATATTACAAATCCCCATATGTAGGTAAATGTCTGGAAACTTTGCACTATCTAAAGTAGTATACTGAATACTCTGCAATGACAAGTAAATTACATAATGGCATTGTAATTATATAATTGACTCTGCTCACTATATTTATGTCAATTATATGTGGAGTCGACCTTCATCAAGAAAAACCCAGTGCTGATTCACTTTGACTTTTTTTTTTTTGCATCTGCTTTGCAAGAACAATCTTAAAACAGAATAAATGGTTTACTAATTATATTTTTCGCCTCTTCTGGCATTTCTTTTTTTCTTTTTCTTTTTCCAATTTGAAATGCAACCAGATGCTTCTGTGAAATAAAAGCTAAATTATGAAACAAAATGGCTCTCTTTAGATCTTCAGTGTAGGCAACCAATCAACAATTACCTTGCATGTGAAACTGGAAATAGGGATTGCTAGACATTCTAAATTACAAAATATGTTTAAAATGCTATGTAATTGAGGTCACAGTAAAAGGCAAACCATTCTTGCTTTTTAAGTCTGCCACAAAAAATGGCTATAGAACCTTGAGGATTATTCTAAAATAGTAGTATGTAAAAAAATTTCAAAAATCTTTTGAATCCATGTGTAATGGCAGTGTTGATTAAACCCTTCTAAGGAAATCTAAAAAATGCCAGCTGATGATCATAGTCACATCTGGTGGGTTATCATCCTAATTGTATAATCATCATGCAAAGTTGATATTTTTTAGGTTTCTAGAAAAAAATATTGTCTGAAACACGAAGATGGTGTCTGGCCTAGTCCAGGCCTACAAACTCCTATTAAGATTCTTTGTGCAGTCCTTCCTGAATGGGGACACATGGTTCACCCACAGTAAACCGGGGTACACAAGAATACTATTGGCTTCATGGAGACTCTAGCCTGTATTCAAGATTCCAGGGCCCAAAAGGGATTAATGGGATTGTGGCTAACAGGCAATCTAGCAATGCCCAGGAAGGTATTGTTCTCTAAACGTCATGTCTAGGAACACTCCTTCTTTGAAGCACATTAATAAGCAGAAATGGCCAATAGAGTGTTCATTTATTTCAATCTATGACATTTCTGAAACATTTTCTTTTTGACCTCCTACCAACTCATCAGTGTGGAAAACTGAGGAAACTCTGATCGCAGCATAGAAATTCATGTGTCATTTTGCTTAAAAAATACTCTAGAACAGTGCTATTCCCATAGGTAGCCACTAGTTACACATGGCTCTGGGCACTTGATTTACTAAAGGTGTAACAGACTCCTGATTTTAAAAACTTAGTATAAAAATGTTTAAAAAATTCAAAATATCTCACGAATTTCTTATATCGATTATATGTTGGAATAATAGTTTGGAAATATTGGATTAAAATACAGTTAATTTCACTCATTTTTGTTTTGTTTTTGTTTACTTTTTAAAGTGTGTCTAGAGAAAATTTAAAATTACGTATGTAGCTTGCTTCATATTTATATTAGATAGCACTTGCTCTAGATGATAACTTCTACAACCATATTATTCTAACTTCTACTTGGTGTATTCATGGGAAAAATGAATTCTTAAGTTTGAGAAAAATTACTGGGATTCCAATTAGACTTAAATAGGAGATATAAAGATTGCCCTTCTTCATAGTAAAATTGTCTAGGTTATGCTGTGCATCTGAACTTATCTGAAAACAAAAATTAATAATGAAATATGATAATTGTCAGCCCTAAGATGCAAAAGGTAATTTATTGTTCTTTGCTGAAACTCCCTTAATTCTTTTGCTTCAAATATAACTTGACTATATTGTAAATTAAAGAAAGGTAATATTATGAAGCAGTTTGCCAAATTAAAGCTCCAGCTACCATTATTTAGGTAAGTAATCTTTGAGAAAGATAATATATCTTGTTTTAACAAGGAATATAAATATTTGTTGTTCTTTCAAAATGTTAACCAATCATCCTAACTTAGGTTGTATTTCTATGAAAACTTAGATCGAATCTCTTGGCTGAAACAACCAATTTTTGTGAAAGTTTGACTTGTTTTCCACTGGAATGACTAAATTAGTCACTATTTAGGCATTGTCAGGACTTAATCTTTAACATACAAGTCAAAATTTAAAACTCCCATTGATTTTTTAAGAGTGTAATTTACAAGTTAAAAAAAAAGGATGTAATTACCTTCATACCCTCGAGTGCTCAACAAGGAAAAGGCGTTTAAATTGGTAAAATTCTTATATACACATTGGCCCTGGCATTTGTAGTCCACAGGGCCAAGCACTGAAGTGTTGGAATGGTGTAACAACTGCCCTTGTAACAACATGGGAGTAGGCTGGGAGGGACGATATGTTTTTATCTTCCAACCAATTGCCACTTTCTAATAAGATTGCTTTTTATCTCTTTTTCCCATTTGTAATATATGGAACACTTACTGTATATACCTGTTGAGTTTCACTGGTAAAAGTACACCAGGTAATTGATCATTTAAAATGAAAATCTTAATGCTTAGTAAAAAAGACATTCTTAAAGGTTAAAAGTAGTGAGCCCTTAATTATAGCTAAAATGAGAATTTTGAGAGAAAAAAGAAAGGAAGGAAAGAAACAAGGAAGAAGAGGATAAGTACTTTCTACTAATTAATAAAAATAAAACAAAAAATAATCTTCCTCTGTGTTCAGATGATGTGCCCTTAAGGGCTATTTCCTCCATGTCAGTGACCTGTCAGGCCCCTAAACTCTGAAAGATGGGAAGCTCTATCTTGTTATCTTCTCAGGAGAATAGCAGGAAAGGAAAATTTGCACTTGGAAAGCAGAATGTCTACCCAGGTCCAACAGCCTCCAGAAACAGAGGTTTAATTTTATTTTATAATTTAATAGTTTTGAGGAAGAGCCAAAAGAATTTAAGATCTCTATTTTTTTATGAGGATTTTTATATGATAGCCATTTTTATCACCTATCATTTTGTTCTTTGAAAAAAATCTTTTTGAAGTTAAAAGGTACTAAATGTGATACATAATTTCGTAAAAGTCTTCATTTCTGTTTAGATTAGAAATAAATCTGATGTAATTGGAATTTAAATGTGATTTCTATAAGGGAAAAGTGTTAATATAAAAATCAAAGAAATATATTTTGAAGAAAATCATAGTAAAGTAGTAGGTGTAATGTTATAGCTTCTCAAGAGTTTGATTTGAAATAGGCGTTTTTTTTTCTTTTTCTTTTTTTAAGGTAAATAAAAAGTTGCACTGTCCTAAATTTCTTCACATGGAAACTTTTGAAACTGCACTGTAAAATGTGGGCACTTTCATTCCAATTGTGCTAAAAGATATACTAGCTTTTCAGAAATCTCTTTAGTTCATAAGCAGTGTACATATATAACCATTAATTGAAAGGAAAAAAAAGAATTTTATAAACAAAACTATTTCTTTACTCTAGTAAAGTCAATAATGAATGACATTACAATGGAATACTGTTTCCACTCTATTTAGATCCTTTGGCACCATCCTCTGGGGTAGATTTTTCTAAATATTCAAAGCTTGGTAATTGTAGAGTTTATACATAAAAATGTTCTGTAAAGTTGTACAAACTCATGAATAAGTCCAATTTTGTCTAAAAAATGACAAGGAGTCAATCTTTGTTATTCTAAGCCCAATCTTATCCTCTTTTCTTCCCTGAATTTTTTAATTCCTTCCTAAGTGTTGTCCATCAGAAAAACATTGTATTAGAGAACAGGTGAAAGAAAGAATGCATTCCTCAGCATGAGTGCGTAAAATACTTTCTTTAGAATTGGAAAATGGCAGAATTTAATGATAGAACATTTTTGGTTATTAGTAATATAGTGTGGACAAAATAAAATTGCATTCTCCACACACGCTTTGGGGCATACGGTCTTATGGCCCTTTAAGTATGCTTCAATTCCTACCATTGTGGAATTTTTTTTTGCACATACCATACAACTATAACCTATAACTGTCTCCTTGTAAACACTTTGAACACATTGATGAAAAGTAAAATGTGAACGTCAGAGGAACACATCTTAGAGCAGTACTTAGTACTAGCTGAGCAATAATCCAAAGGGATGACTGCACTTGTGAAGAAATCCAAAGGGTACGGGATGGCTAGGTTTTCAAAGCAAAAATGATTTGTTACTATTTACTTCAAATGTGTGCTACTGGTCCCTGAAAATGCACGTTTTTAAAAGTCGTGTTTTGTTTACTTGCAATTTCAAATTTAACTCATCAGTATTAGGTATCCATTACATACCACAGAATACACTATTTTTTCATAAAGCAGTCACATGCATTGAAGTTAGGATTACCAACTGATACATATGTATTTTTTTGCACCTCAAAAACAGAATTACTAGAGTGCATATCATGCTTCCACACCTTCCTTGCTGAAGGACAAAATGCACAAAGTGCCAGGATTTGGCTTCCAGATTGGAAGCTAGCCAATTTAGTACTCTGGCAAGACCACATCATTCTGCTGAGCAACAATGCCCAGAGCAGGGTTTTCTTGCCCTTCTTTGGAGGCTTCCTCAGTCTTCAGCTCCTCCTCCTCTAAGCCCTCTTCTATTTCCGGGTTGGCCACCTTTATCCCATCCTCTAGTGCCGCAGGCACCATCTTGGTGGCATCGGCAGCATTTATAGCAGCATCTTTAACTTCCTCTACCTCCTGCACCTTCATCAGCTCAGACTTTGCCCTCTCAACTGCCACTTGGGCCACATCTACTTGAACTTTCTCTCTTTCTGGAAAAGCTTTAACATCTTCATTGCCATCTCGTATTGGAGATGGCTCTTGGCTGGCCTTTTGGCTCTCCTGGATGCTGCCGTGGCTACTGCTGGCGCTTCCCAACCGGGAGGAGGCCACCACGGCCTTCACTGCTGCCTGGTTGGAAACAGAAAAGTGTCAGGTGTCACCTTCACTTAAAATCCCAAATCGGAGCTCAATCTCAACTTCACATTTAGAGAGTTTGCTTTATATGTTAATATTCAATCTTTCAAAGTATATTATTCCAAGATTGTCATATGAAAACTTGTTTGGAGAGTAAACAGAAAAATGTTATTCATCTCAAACTAGTCTCTATTTAATCATCTGGACAATTGAAAGGCTGAGTAAATGAGTTTGTCCATGGATTACCAGTTTTCAACAATTTCAGACTGAGTTTCCCAAAGTATTCGTTTCATGAAATACTAGTTCTATGCACATTAATAGGTATCTTGGGGATATAAGAGACCCACGGCCAGATTTATTTGAGATAGCCTGTGTTAAGTCAAGGGTACTTAATCCAGGGTATTTCAAGGGAATTTAACCGCGGAACCCTTCAGGTTTATTTAGTCTGTGTCAACACATAAGTGATGGCTGAGTAGAAGACTGTTTTTGACCTCCAATTGTTCTTTGAGATCCCTGTATGTATAGCTAGTCCCAAATACCATTATGTAAGAGAAAAGTACCTACTCTCTATTCTAGATATATTCTATAAAAGATATATTTTGGAAGATAATTTTCTATATTTGAGTTATTCGAGTATTTTAATTTTACCAAGTATGGTAATTATTTATCTATATTACAAAATATTGTTAAATTTTTTTTCCCTGATTCTCACATATTCAGAAAGAAGACAACTTTCTGAATAAATATCAGTTTCCTGAACAATGTTGTTCAAGTAGTTCAGCCTTAAGTAAATGAAAAGGAGTGATAATGTATTTGTTTGGTGAGTAAATCTCAATATATAACAAATTTCGCTTTATTAACAATAAATTCTTATGAGAGGATAACATAAGACTATAGGTGGCTTTATACCAACATTATTGGAATTTCAAAGCAGAATTTTGCCTGGTACTACAGGAGATGAATAATAGTATTAGATGAAGAATTGTGAAATTATCTTCGATAATTCAAGATAAGAGAGAAATACTTTTTTAAAACAACACAAAATGAAACATACGTCATTTACCTTAAGCTTGCGCCGGGCATTGAATTCTTGGAGCTTCTTCTGAGCAGTATCCATGTGTACAAAATTGGCTGCTTTACCTGTGACCCACGGGTGCTGGAGAGCTTGGAAGGTAGTCAGCCGTTTCTTAGGATCCAAAACAATTAATTTTTTGACCTGAAGTGATAAAGAGTCATAGACTTCTTAGGGAGATTTTAAGGATGGCTTGGGCTTGTCCCTTAGCTTGTGAACTTCTAGGTCTTATTCTTTTTCCACAGCAATACTACTGAATATATTTTTAAAAATCTTTTTTTAAGCCCTCGGAAATCACTGGGGTTAAAAACTGCTTCAAGTAGCAGTAGCTGAGGGAGTCTGAGAAGACAGTGGTATGTGCTACCAGAGAGCCCAAAATGGTGACTGACTTTCCAACAGAGGTCAAAGAAACAGGTCCTTGCTGGCCTGTGGACCAAAAGCTCTTTGAAGAAGAACCAGCATCTGAATAATTCTGGGCTGCACTTCATATCACTTAGAATTCAGAACTTAAAATATATCTCAGTGAAGACAAAATCATTTGCTCATTCATCATTCTTTCTGTGGGGATTAAAAGTCAAACGAAGGGATAGTGTCAAAGCCTCTATGATTATGCCGTGATTCTATCATGAAGTTTATGGTTCTCTCTAGTCCCTTAAAGGTACTTGAAGAAACAATCTGAGTGCTGGAGTAAAAGCCTATTTAGGATCAAAGTTAGGTGTCAGTGGCTTGGAGGCATGATTCGTTTGAAGGACTGAATCCAACCAATGGCAGCCCATTCTGGTAAATTTATCCCTGCTTGTGAGGATGAACCAACAATACATTGCCAGGAAAATCAACAACCAAAATAATCCCTGGCCCTGGGCTCAGAAGGGGTGACCTGGAATGAGTCAGACACTATTTGTAGTCAGGAGGCATGTTCGAGCCCTGCTTATGTCTAAATACTTTTGTGACCCTAGACGAAGACCCGCATATGAGCTGAGTGCCTATAGACATTCTCCTGGGCCCTTTTCTTATATAATCTCATTTTCATCTTAATTCCTTTGTAAATCTATTCTTTTGGTGGGGGGGAAGGATATCTTTTATTTTTTTTAATTTATTTTTTTAAATTAGTTTCAAGTATACAGGACATTGATTAGACAACTATATAGTTTATAAATCAATCCCCCCAATTGCTCCCTCCCTCCCCTGACCCTCCATCTAGCCATCATATCAATGTTAACTGCATTCCCTATGTCATACTCTGCATCCTCATGACCATCTATCAACTAATTTGTACTTCTTTAACCCTTCACCCCTTTCTCCCAGCCCCCCCACCTCCCTCCCCTCTGTCCATCACCAAATTGTTCACTATATTTGTGAATCTGTTTTTTTATTAGTTTGTTCTTTTTGTTCCTTAGATTCCACATATAAGGGAAATCATATGGTATTTATCCTATCTGACTTATTTCACTTAGCGTAATAACCTCTAAGTCCATCCATGTTGTTGCAAGTAGTACAATTTCATTTTTTTTAATGGCTGAGTAATATTCCATTGTATATAGGAACCATAACTTCTTTATTCAGTTGTAAGTCCATTCTTACATGCATATTAAAAAAACGCAGGTAATTTTTCCCTTGAAACTATTAGCTCCAATTTATAAATAAGTGATGGAAGACAGCTTGGAAAGATTTAGTGACTTGTTTAAGGTCAAGCAACTTGTAATTGGGGGAGGCTGTATTCAAACTCAGGTCTGTCTTACCTCAGAGCTCATCTTGTGGCCACTCACCATAGTGCCTCTCAAGCAACCTCTTAGGCTCATGGGTAAAATGTGTAACATGTGTAAAATGAGGGGCTTTGGATGATTTAAGGCCTAAGGTCTTTTCTAACTCTAATAACCTAAGAAGAACTGAACACAGGCTAACAAAATCAGGCTGCAAGGCAAATGAAGGATAAATATCTGGTTCGCCTTTTACTTCTTTTCTGTAAAATACACAAAGGAATGTGTGTTTGGGATAGGGACACTGAATTTATAGAAGGCAGAAACATGAGGCTATTTAGGGTTAAAATCTAAGAGGTGGTGGAGGGCAATTCAGGTGATTACATAAAAATCTGGTAGTAGTCACAGCTATATCATCTGTTGAAAACACGAACTAATAATTTTATGTAAATGATACCTAATCATTAACAACATCCTTGAAAATTTGATATTTCCCTCTCATTTCCAATCGTCCTTTTCTTCACCTTCACCCTTACCATCTTCCTCCTCATGAAAATACAAAGAATTTATTGAAAGCCAATAAGCACTAAAAATTTACATATGCCAACATTAATCTTCACATTTGAAGATACTGAAGTACTGAATTGTCAAGAAACCTGCTGAAGGTCAGAGAGATCCAGTGACCTTGTCAGGATTCAACCCCAAAGCCTTATAGGTATCCTACTCACCCCCCTTCCCCCTTACAACCTGACTCCTTCACTCATTGGCACTTTTGCCTCTGCTGATGACAACAGATGCAGGCTCTCTTAATAAGTACATATTTATGGGCTCAAGGATTTCTTTAGTTCTGAAGTTTGATAAATTTATTAACCAATGAGATTTAGCTAAATGAAGAAACATCACTGCTAATCCTTTTATCCATTTAATTTTTATTAGGGATGAGAAGAAAAGAAAGGAAGGCTAAATAAAGGAACTCTTATTGAATTAGTCAGTGGTTGTTACTTAACATGTATCATATCCCTTAAGTCTCCCAACAATCTAGAGATAGGTAGAAGTATCATCCCTTAAATGAAAACTAAAACATAGAGAGGTTAGATAACAAGCCCAAGGTCACATCTCTAGGTAATGAGAAAGAAGGCACTTGAATCCAAATATGTCAGACTTTAAAAATCTATGGTCTATTTCCTAATTTATTGCTTCAGTCAATAAACATTTACTGAGTCTGTACTATATGCCCATATGGCACTAAGATCTGGGAACACATGCTTTGTCCTCTCCCAAGAAGACTTTTGCTCAAGTAAATATAAATGACAACTATCATAAAAGAGGCAGTCTAGGGGACAAAGGAACAAACCAATTGTAGGAGGAGGGACTGCAAATGGGCAGACCAAGCCTCCCAGAGGATATCAAGTGGTAGCTAGGGCTTGAAGATAAAAGTTGCCCCCGCAAAGAGCTGTGTATATGAATGTATGTGATGGTGGTGAGGAATAGGAAAGAAGGATGGAAGAAAGAAAATTACAAAGCAGAAGAAAGAGCAATGACTCATCCAGAGCTACACTGTGAGGGATTGGAAGCCTGGTGACTGGAGTGAAGAGAGATCAAAGGAGAGTGATGTGAAATGAGTGGCAGGGGAGAGGGTGACAGACTCCAGACCAGGCAGCAAGTGTTGTATAGATCTTGTTATAGATCTTGGATTTTGTCCTAAGAGCCCCAAAGCAGGAAAGTGACATGATGTGATTTATTTTTAAGGCCATTCCTCTGGATCCTGTGTGGAGAGTGTATTGAGAAGGGCATGAGAAGAGGCAGGGAGACCAGACGGGAGGTCATGACAGTGATCCAGTGGGAGAAGATGGGGGCTTGGATTGGACAGTGGCGGTGGAGGTGGAGAGAAGTGGGTAAATTCAAGAGACGTTTAGGAGTGTGGAGCCTGACACGAGGGTGGAGTTTGGATGATACATCCACATATCATGCATACTCCTTCTCTTCCCAGTCACACCGGAAAAGTCATGGCCTGTAGCATATCTGCTTCATGGAAGAACGTGGGAGGTAAGATGGAAATGTTTGGAGGGAAAAGAGCTTTGGATAAGGGGTCTGGAAACCTGAATCATTATTTCCTGACAATGACTTTTTGCTGGGAATCTACATGACCTAGGACAGTCATCTCACTTCTCTGGGCTAAAGCACGCTCATCTTTAAAATGAGGGGAAGACTAGGTGACTTCTAAGATTCCCTTGGAGAGCTAACATCTCTGATTCAAAAGTCAGCTTTTAGGAATTACCGCATAGTATTTCTCTAGAGAATAGATGGTAAATGTTTTAATTCTATGCTAGTATCCTCTTTATTTTAGAACAGGTGAGCCACCTCCTCAGAGAGTATGTGTTTCCTGAATGAAAATAAACTTCACTATTAGCTTAAGTTAGAACCCAAGTAAAACAAACAAACAAACAAAACTCACCAAACAAAATGCATTGTTAGTACAGTGTAACTTGTTTACAATGATAATGATACATGATAGGACTTGTGTTACTATCAGGATATTTTAATAAGTTTAAAAATTTCAAGAAAAATGTTGTTTTATTTGAAATATAACCAAATCTCTGTACTAGCAAGCCATGTTAAAACAAAGTTCTGTGTAAGTTAACGTTTGGATTCACCCAACACAGCGGTCTTCATAAGCAAGGTTCTACATTGACTAGGTGGTAAAAACTCATTAATTAATATTGTAGTAATATGTAGTTTGTGTTAATTCAGCTAGTAGTGAGTCAAACATATCTATTTTTCATTATCTATAAGGAAAATGTATTAGTATATACTGTTTTAGCAAAAATACAGTTATAAAGAAGTAATCTATTAAGCAGGGTGAATTTAAAAATGACATTGCCCATTAATTAGCTAAAAATGAATGTGAGAGATTTCATTTCACTTCACTTTACTTCATTTCATTTCATTTCATTTCATTTCGGTTACACTTACCAAGTCCTTGGCATTTAGAGATACTTCATCCCACCAGGGGGAGATAAAGTAATATTCACAATTCAGAATTCTCCTGAACATGAACTGATCGCCTCTTTCATCATAGAATGGTTCAAATCCACAAAGTCTGGAGGGACAAAAGATAGGAAATAAAATGTTTTTAAAAGCCTAAGTGTATTTCATTAATTTTTTGTTGTTGTTGCAGAAATTCAAGACTACCCTTTCTCACAGCTTCCTGTTATGAATGAAAGTTTATTCAGCACAATTCACTTTTGAGAGTGTAAACACACAACCATATCTTCAGGAAGCATTATAAAATATTAATAATTATGACACAAAACAACAGTCATAACAGTTAACATTATTATTGGCACTATGTTGATGACTTTCCATGATTATTTTCACCGGGAATTGAAAAGACAGAGATTGATTAGAGTTCCAATTTACCAAAAAATAGAAGAATTAGGATTTTAAGAATAAAGAGATTAAAAAGTGGAAAGAAGTGATTTTTCAGTCATTTTCACTTAGCCTTATTCACTGAATTCCTTCAGAAAAATGAGCAAATATTAGATTTCCATCCCATTCCAGTTTGGATTTCAGAGTTAAAAAGACAGGAGCTCAAACTGCTATCAGAGAATGGCCTTTTAAACTTCATACAGTGAAAAGATAGATGCAGCTAAAGAGATGAGCTGCCTAAAGTTTCCTCAACCTTGTATGTAGCCCTCACATTTGTACTTCTAACAGACATTTTACTATGTTCTCCTTCATTTTCCACAACAGGATCAGCATCTTTGGAAAAATGAGTTGCCTTTTTCGGACCATCAAACCTCTGTTGTTTTTAGAAGGGTGAAGTTTCTGAAATCACTAAGAACCAAAAAGGTGCTATAAGAAAAACAGTCCCTGCCAGGAAATGTGTTGTATTTGACAGAAGATGGGGGAAAACAAATGAGTACGTTAAACAACATTTCCCCAAATTCTTCCTTCAGGCTGGCCAGGTTGGTGCAGAGCATGAAATGTTCAAGTGCGTCCTGACGTAGTGGGTTTCTAGGAAAAGCAATTTCTCATGTCCTTTTGCTCAAGGAACGTCCCCTTGGGAGAGTCTTTGTCTCTTTCAAATATTCTGCAGCCAGCCAGGAAAAGTCAAGACTCAGGTGTGCTGAGGTCTGGGCCAATGCTTCCACCTCATCCCACTGCAGGTCTCTACAGAGGATCCTGGTCTAGCTGAGGAGAGAAGGGAGCACAGAGTCCACACCTTGATTGACAAGGAAGCTGCTCAGCCTTACCTGTACACTCCATGACACTAAAAAATATAGTCTGTTGTTGGTTATTCACAGAGAAATTAGAGAACTTTATAGGCTTATTTTACGGAACTCTATGTTTCCCCTTCTGGAAATCTAGAGAGAAAAATGACAGTTGAGAAGGTACAGTACTCAAATGCCTTTCTTTTATCTCAGTCATGTCAGCAAATTGGTGACAGAGGTAAAAAGTTTATGTCATGTCATTTTGAAATGCCAAAAATCGAAGAAATGTGACACAGAACAAAGCATGTACACACACACACACAGTGCAAAAATCCTTCAGAAATGGAAATATTTGAATGCTGACAAGGACGTTTAGGAGAATATTAGGATTATACAGGCTTGAAGTATAGCTCCAAGCCATTAGGCAGAACTGCAGTGTTGAAAGCTGAAGGAGAGAGTTTGAATCTCTTACATCATCTTATTCTGATTCTGACCTGAGCATTGGTAGTAGCTGATTTTGTCTGTGGGGACAAAGGATTTAGGTGTAAAAAGTAGAGGGACCAGAATTCTTGTGAGAAACAACAAAATGGCCTTCATTTCCTGTCAACTGTCATCCTTAGAAATAGCAAGATCATAACACAAAATGTCCTGGTGTAACTTTTAATAATAATGAAGGAGGTACACAGCCCCAAGGGCACATGCCACTGGAGAAAGTGTTCCAGTGAATCCTGCCTGATAGAATTCATCAATTATTAGTGAACTACAGATTAAATAGAAAGTTCCCAGACTGACAGAAGTTAGACCAGAACTAACGGTGTTAGTAGGAAGCAGTACTTTTATTTTTATTTTGTGCTACCACTGCTTACTTTCAACCAACATCTAATTAATTAATGACCTTAAGAAAACTGGGGGAAAGGACCTTGACAGACTTTAAAAATTATTTCCAGGGCTAAAATAAGATGTTTCTTAAATGATTACATTTTTTTCTCTTTATTTTCTCAAATTGGTGACCATATCACAGAGTTTTACTCATTCCTATTTTTCTGTTTTACAGGGTAAATGTAAAGTAACTTAGTTTCCTATCTCCATCTCTCTGAGTTTTTGTACATCCTTAGTACTTTAACTCTTCCCATCCCATTTCAATATGAAATTGTAATTGGATGGGTACATTTATGTTTTAGGGACAAATCTGAGTCATTATTTGTTTAGTTCCGTTTTTCACTTAACGTCACTGAGTATTATATGTCACTACATACTTCAGGAGACAACATTCTTTCCCGAGTATAAATATAATATCAAATATAAGCTGAAAGAATTCTGTGATGTGGCCTTAATAATTTAATAAATTAAGTACCTAATGTGGCAAACAGAAATCACCCACCAGTTTGCACTTTCATAAGAAAAAACATGGTTCTCTACCTCTCCAAATTCTTCTGAAGCTTTAATATATTCTGAAAACACAGGGAATTGAACACTGAAAATATTTTTTGACATTACAGAATAGAAGATGGCTAATTTTCAAGTTGCTTGTTTAACCTTTTTGTCTTGGCTACTGACCAATGTATAAACTCAGAGTTTACTAAGTTGCTGGCAGCGGGGGTGGGGGGGGGGGTCCTACACCAGTTACCCCATGCCATATTACCAAAACACTTGAATTTCTAAGCTCGCTATTAAATTTTTTAAAAAGCCCTCTTTCTTCTATGGACCAAATTGTGTCCTCTCCAAATTCATATGTTAAAGCCCTAACCCACTAATATGATGGTATTTGGGGGTGAGGCCTTTGAGAATTAGGGTTAGAGGAGTTCATGAAGGTGGGACCTCATGATGGAAGCAGTGCCCTGTTAAGAAGAGACAACAAAGAACTTGCTTCCTCTCTCTGTCCTGTGAGGACACAGTAAGAAGGTGGCTGCCTCCAAGCCAGGAAGAAAGCTCTCACCAGAACCCAGCCTATCAGCACCCTGACCTCAGACTTCCAGCCTCTAGAACTGTGAGAAAAAATTTTTGTTAAGCACCCCACCACCCACTGCCCCCCAATCTATAGTATTTTATCATGGCAGCTTGGGCTAACCAATAAACTTTCTTTCACAACCTCTAAAATCTCTTTACAGATTTAACTGTTACAGCTTCCAACAATTAACTTGTAGGATCCTCCAAAGGGTAACCAGATCTACTTGTTTGGAATGAAATCCTGAAACTCATTGATATCTTGCTTTTGTAGTTGTTCAACAGCCATCTTCCTCCCACCCCCAGACATTCTTTTATCTTTCTTGCTTATTTCCCTCGTATTTATCTACAGTTCCATCATCTCTTTTGCAAATTTCCTGAAACCTCTTGTGTATTAGTAGATAGGAGTTTAGGAATGAAACTGGGGATACCAGGGAGTGAGAGATTTAGCCCATATTTTTTCCTGCCAGAGAAAATGTTTCTCTGAGTTTAGGCTATTAAAATCAAGGTCCTTGAGAAACTAAAAGAAATAGGAAACAAAATTGAGAGCCAAAAACATTTAAAACACTTTCGATAAATGTATCAGTTTGGGATTGCTTAAGAGATTAAACAGCCATTTGCCCTTTAAAAAGGACTAATACACTAATTATTTCGACGCAATGCAAATAAATAAAATAAGAACACATTTAATAGATGAATATGAGTTTCACATCTGTTCCTATCATCAAATAATGAATTGTTCCCCAAATCTGCTATGCATTGTATAGTAGAATGAGTCAAAGAAAATCACAAAAAGTCAAAAAGTTTTTTTGTGAGGACTGGGTACCTAGAAAATATTACAGCAAAGGCAAATAGTTTGCATAAAGATTGCTTTTCTTCACTTACAAGATGTAGGTGATTACTCCTACAGACCACATGTCCACCTCAGGTCCATAGGCGCAGCCTCTAAGAATTTCAGGTGCTGCAGAAAGAGGAAAAATTGTGTTAAACTGGAGTTTAAACTCAACATTTATATTTAATAACAAGAGACAGGGAAGAAATGAATTCATCAACATAAACTTCAGAAGAGTTTTATAACCAATCTTCTCTCTCCTAATGAACAAATGAGGCTTACAAATTCTTGTCTCTTTTAGCAAGAGAGATTATAGTCTCTCTGTGCTTGGAGTGCAAAAAATAAAGCTATTAACTTTAATATTCTACATCGCAGCATCATGATACTGCTCAAATCAGATAGATAGAGCTATGCCTCTGCTACAAAAGATCCCTTACTTCAGAGAGAGTTTTGTACATAGAAAAGAAAGAAATGAAAGTTTAGCATAGTAAGAGAAAAGAGGCACAATTCTGGTACCTTGAGATCTAGATAAGCTTGGAGAATGTGGTCTCCATGAGTGTGTGCATTTGACAGTGTGCAGGGCAGAGACCAGGGCAGACAGTGCGGGGTCGGGGGAGGTTGGGAAGTCACTAGTGTTAGAAGATTGGAGCAGGAGCTAGGAGGGCCCTGGCACAGGCTTTTGGGACTACGAATTGAAAAAAGGAGGACTTCTGTGTGATAACGAGGCTGCTCCTATTAGCCCTGCCCAGAGGAAGTTGCTCTCAACCGCACTGCAGCCCTGTAGTATAGAATCGTGAGTTCTTTCATATTTTTATTACCTTGGAGCTGTGAAAATGGCTAGTTAAGTGAATCCAATCATTCGCCCTGAGGATTGGAGATGTTTGCTTGCCTACCTAACACCTAACGAAGGAAGAAAAGATATGATAGTTCAGGCCTATAGTCCAGAATGGCCGTTTCCTATTTTGAACAAAAGTGCTGTAGGTGTCAGTGGGATCTCTGAGGAATGAGCTTACAGATGCATGCTGAGGGCACACTGAGGGAGGCCTTGGCGGGGGAGGGGGGGGGAAAACCACGCTTTTCACTTGGAGTAGGGGACAGAAGAGCAGGTGAACTGGATCCCTGTCCACTTAGGCTGGAAGTGTCATATTCAGTGTAGATTGTCAAAGTGAGCTCTAGAAGGAAGCTGCCCTCATGGGACTCTGGGCTTAATTTAGAGGAAGGAACACAGATCTTTCCCTGACATCTACTCATCCCCCTCTCCCCACCCTTTTCCAATGAGGACATTCTCTTCTCTGTAGAAACTGTGTTACATAAGATATGGGAGACAAAGACACTGTATGGTGAAATTAGAGTGTGCATTATAGTGCCCTAAGCAGCAATTCAGCAACATGTACTTTTTAAGAAATTGTATCTGGGGCCAAGAAATTCTTCTCATCTATAGGCAAATTATTCCTAGAAAATTTTCCTTTTACGATTTAATTAACATAATTAAGAAAAATGCATGCTCAATGCCAACACCATTCACTCTGTCGGGTAGGCTTTCATTTCCCAGAGCAGTCTGTACCCCACAGATGGTTCTTTTGGCCCCAACACTGAATTCTCATTCAAAAATGCTTTGCTCGTCATAGTGCAAAGGAATCTCAGGTTAGGCTGCCACTTTCAGGAGGGCTGCTAC
>CM053501.1:38436312-38580139 GCA_028627145.1 Eidolon dupreanum
CTTCTAGAATTGTCATAAATAAATGTTATTGTTTAAGCTACCCAGTCTATGGTATTCTGTTATAGTAGCCTAAACAGGTTAAGATAGTCAGGGATGCTAACTACCTATAAAGAACTGCCCTGCCCAGATAAAACTAGCATTCCCATTATCACCATTGAGAAACTCTGCATCTTAGTCAAAGTGAGTAAACTGGACTTTTGTGAGCATTCCTTATTCTGGAGCTACACAATTGAGATGGGACTGAAGACAGTGACTAAAATAAGAGAAACAAGTTAACCTTCTGTTTCTATGACTGGTGCAATATACATAGGCTATGGCCAAGGTCTATGTCTATTTATTAATTTGATATTTTCATTAAAATATATATTTCTGATTTATTAGTCAGGTAAAATATTTTGTAAAATTTTTGCAGAATTTGTTTCTGAATTATTTAATAATAACAAAATCAAAATCCCATGTTCAAGGAGTGAAGTTCACAGAGTATTATTAGAATATTGCCTGAAAGCTCCCTTGACCCAGAAAAAAAATTCACCTATTGTAAAAATTGTTTATTTTTTCAACACTATTTCTGAATTAGACATGCCCAAAATAAAAAATTAATTTTTATGGGTCAATGACACCATAAGTGGTAGGTTCATATTGTTTCAAATAATACAAAATAGAACTTCATTCCCTCAAGACAGGGAATACTTCATTTTTTGGGTAGACGACTAACCAGAGAGCAAGGAAATAAATTTCATGGTCCCACCCCCATTTTCCAAGAAATAATCAGTGAAAGAATAAGTCAGGAATAGTTAACTATAGTCTAACTTTAGTCACTCTACCATGCTTGGGGAGAAGCACACATGCAAAGAAAAGGTCACTGTTCACCTTCAGTAACAATACTTTAATAATTCCCACATCATTCTTTCTTAAAAGAAGAGCACCATCAAAAGAATCTTTCCAGCTGAGAGTCCTTTCCTTATGGCCCATATGTAAAGGGTGTCATACATAAACCACATCGATGTAAGGAAGAAATTGTCCTCCTAGAGAGCCCATTTTGGGTGGTAGAATTCTTTGCTCAGCTTTTTCTAAATTTTAGCTTTTCAGAGCATTTCATGTCAGAGGAACAGAATACATATATATGTGTGATACAGTGTCAGAGAAACAGAAAATAGGCCAAATTACCAACCAGAGGAAGGTTTGTTTAAAATAAAAAGGTATCGTGATAATATGATTATTATATTCTTCCTTTCACGGTCTATATACACTAGCTTGGAATAAGCATTTGCTAAATGTAATTAAAACTTGTTACATTACTTGAAACTGTATTCCTTATAGCTTAAGTCTGCATCTTTTTTCTTCTTTCTTTTTACTCACATTAATCTTTGTTGGTCATCTATAAAAACAGGAATAATGCATGCCTTTCCTGATCTCATAAGGATACTGTGAGTACTTCTCTATTATTATATTTTATTTCCTTTTTTTGCGCTTTCTTTTATGCTGCTAACCATCAACTAGACAATATTTCCTACACTTACTTGAGGTTTTCCAATTCTTCTGCTCCATGTCAACAACTCTGTTAATCTCATTCCCTAATCAACCGAAACCTGACAGAATAGCTGTGAATGAACTTCTACCTTAATCGGATTTCATTAACCAATGTCGCCATAAAAAAATTAATTAATTAAAAAAATAAAGACCATAATCCAAGGACATCAAACCAGAATCAGATCACATCTACTCATAACCTCGTGTCCATGATACTTCAATGAGTTGTTGCTAAAGCAAAGACAATCTCAAGGTGTTTCCTTCCAAAAAAGATAACTTAGATGTTATTTTTTTATCCTCCTTTCTCTTGTTAAATCCTTGCAGGCAGGATTGTGCCCCATGTTTATTTTCTATAGCTCTCCTCAGGAACTATAATGAATGTATGCTGTACGTGGTGATCACAGTCATCCTGGACTAGAGGCTTTGGTTGGTCTCTTAAAGTGTTTGCCATTTTTGCTGTTGCTTTATTCATCTTTAGTTTTCAGCTAGAGAAGAGGAAAAAGAAGAGCAATAAAATTTTAAAAATGTAGGAGAAGGAAACAGGGATAGAAGAAAAAGAGGTCTTGAGGGGAACTATGAGACTGGATGGAAAAGAATGGAATAAAACCTTGGAGAGCAAGGGGAGAGGAGAGAATGCAGTGTTAAGTGTTAATAAAGAGAAAAAGTTTGATGAGAAGTTCTTACCAACCCTCTAAATCCTCTTATCTGCATCTTCCCTGCTCTAGATTATTCATTATAATCTCTAAGTTTTCCCATTTGTAACATTTATAAATACCAACAGTGAAGATTTAAGGGGAACTCTGGGCTTAGTTGGTTAGCATGTTTCATTCATAGAATCACAAACCATGTCCTTTCAGATGCTTTTCATCTCTTGACTGAACATTTTCATAACCTCTTAACTGGTCTCACTGCTTTTGAACTTCATGCTGCCATCAGGATAACGATCCCACAGCAAAAGGCCCTCAAGGAGTCCTCATCTGCAGAATCCCGTGAACCTCTTTCATTAGTTACGCAAGCCCCTCGGGACAGCTTCCCTGCCTCTCTTTCAAGTCCCAGTTCTCATCATGTATATATACTTTACTTTCTAGCAATATCCAAAGATGAGCATTTCATGCCTTTGCATCTTTAGTCTATGATGTTCCCTAAAAATGTATCAGAGAAAAGGAGTAATCCTGAAATTCCCTTTCTTTCATGCTGGCCTATTAAACAATGATTTTTCTATTAGAATCCAACTCAGATATAATTTCCTCTGGCAAGATTTCTCTGACTCAGTTTCTCTCTAGATATACTGAATAGCTTTCACTCTCTCTGCTGTCTTTAAATCTGCAAAATCAATCAATTGGTACATATATGTCATTTTATAGCCATGGGCTTATATGTCTATCTGTCCTAACTGGTGAGTTCCTTGATCTCCGTATCCAAGATTCTGACACATCCCAGAGAATCGATAATGGTTGAATTGAAATGTTGATATTGTCCAACATTTACAAAACCCTGAAACAACAAAAGTCATTTAGAATGTAATCATTAATATAATATTTTATAATAGTAATTGAAAAATTCCTGGATATATAGTCCGGAATTTATTGTGATTCTCTTGGTAATCAAAAAAAAAAAAAAAAAAAAAAAAGGCTACTTAGATACCATTCATTGCCAATGATGACTTACAGAAATATTTACTGGGAAAGATACTCCCCACCAGGAATTAGTTTTAGATCTTGAGTTCCCTAATGCTGAGCTATAATTTTCAGAACGTAGATCACTTTTTGTTCCAAATCTTTTTTTTCTGATAAAATGTCTATGCTTTGACTGAGCCACTAGTCTATTTTATTCTATAGTTATAAATCAAAATATTAGTTCTAATATTTAATAGAATTGTTTATTTTGTCTCTGGAAACTGTGATCTCTCAATATATAGTAAGAATATATACTCTACTTTTACTTTTTACTGGTAAATTATCATTATAGTGTTTCAATGATTTGAGCTTTGCATTAAAATCTATCTTTCAGAGATCAATGTTCAAATGTGAGTAAAAAGAAACAAAATCTCCTCAGAAAGAAATGCAAATACCTTAGGAACTGACGAATTTAAAGCAAACAACAAAAAACCCACATTTTCTGTTCTAGGCTCTTAATAATTTAATTTTCCTAATCTTTTTATTGACAATAAATGGGCCCAAGCAGGAACACTATTCACAAAAACAGAACTAGTGTCAGGTGCAAGCTTCTTGTTAATAACCTTAACTTCATTGTCCCTTCAAATCATAATTATTCCTGATTTATCAGTGTGTGGGTGTGTGTTTGATATTCAGAGAAATTAAGCTTTTAGAAGTTTGTGGGATCAGAATTTTTTTCTCTAGGAATATGCCTTTTGCATTACATTTAGGATAGAAAATTACACAATTTGCTCTCACCACAGAATCATTACTAGCATACACTCAGAAGTTTATTCAAGAAGAAATTCAGTACTGTATTGCTTTAAGTAACAGGATTTACAATTCAAAGTGGCAGAAATATTGAGACTATTATCCCCTATGAGATATCAAGCAGGAAGGGAATTCTAATTTGTTTACTTTTTCTCTGCCTTCTTCAATAGTTATGTTTCTCTCGATAATTATAAGAAAGCAAAAGCACTTCCTAGCATCATATACAGACTCAACTATGCCACTGAAAAAGGAAAGGCATTTCTCTTTTTCAGTGAGAAGCTTTTACTGAGAGGAAGCTTTTCCCAGAACTCCCAAGCAGGTTGCCCATCAGAACTCATCGGTGAGGATCGGGTCATATGCCCTTGCCTAGCTGAAAGGGAGGTTAGGAAAAGTTAAGAAGTTAAGTTAAAAGTTAACTTAAAAGCTTAAAGTTAAAACGTTAAGAAGTGTTGGTATTTTCCATCTTTATAAAGATGGATTGGTTCTGCCAACAAGGAATAAGAGATCAGGTAGAAGATGGCTTAAACATGTCAAATAATGTAAAGTTGAATAATGTACATATTACCCATTGAACCTATACATTTTATCAAGCATAGTACTTAGTACTAAATATGGATAGTAATTTATTTTAATGCTGCTGCACTTGCTTTGATTTCACTGACCTCTAGAACTATTGTATGAACATTAATATAGAAAATGAACATTTTAGAAGACTGTAAAATACAAACAGAAACTTTGAGGATTATGTTTGTCTTCAAATAACTTCCTGTACCATTTACTAAGCAGTTGTCTCTCAACTTTAAACCCACTCCTATGTAGTCTACTATGTGAAACTGAAAGTTGAACTACAAGCCACACTTTCTGCTGGCTCCCTGTCTGGCTCTGCCATTAGAGAGCACTTTGGAGAGAGTGGGGTACGGAAAGAGAATGGAGGGACTTGCTCCATTCTATTTGCTTTCTGAGTCTGTCCTTCTGCTTATTTTTCTCATGCACCTTAGAAACATGTTATTTTTATTTTTATTTTTTTACATGGAAGTAGTGGATGATTTCAACAGTAGATGTTGATTCCAATTTGCAGATTTTCCAGTGCTCACAGAACCAATCTCAGTGCTCCTCTTCAGCAACACCAGCACTAGCTGGCGAGAATACCACACTCAAAGGTCTGAGCACCAGCTTCACGGGCAATTTCTCTGAGCTCAGAGGCAACACACCAGGAGCGGGGCCAATCAGTGAGCCTTTATCACAGTTCTATATAGGGCACTTCCATTAAACTTCTAAGTTTTAATCATCTTAATCTTTTCATTTTGTTTCCTCAGTCCAAGAGGACTGCTTCCCAAAGCTGCTATCTTCACAATACCTTAGTTTAGTGTTCTCGTTTTGCTTTTCCAGTTCTTCAATATTTAGTCATCAATTATTTATCAATTGATTCTCTAATAAGCTTAACTTGTTCTTTTAAAAGGGAGGTTACATGTTTTTAAAAATTTTACCAAAAGGAGCCTGTAATATTTCATCTTTTTCTGCATCCCTATAATCATGTCCACTTACTGTATTTTTTGATGTTCAGATACAATATTGTCATAACTTTAAAGGGTTAGATGCTTTTGTTTGTAACTCTTCATCCCTATTATTACAATCTTAAAAACAATTCTAACCAAAAATTTATGTGCTGGGATAGCATATATATTTAATAGTTTTTCAGCCATTTCCTTGTATTTTATTAAATTCAATATATACTCTACATGAACAAGTTTCTCCAGGCTCTGAAGTCATGGCTTTGAAATTAAAACATACACGAGAGAACTGTAGCTAGAAAGGAATGGATGGTGGCATCGGGGGTGGAAAAAGAGGGGAACAGTGATTTTATTGCAATAGAGGAGCAGTAGGATATCAGTGGTAGTGAAGAAAGAACTGAAGGTGGTGATAACAGTAAGATATACCAGAGGAAATGAAATATTCCCTGGTTATCTTTAAAAGTAAAAGAAAAAGAAGGGCTTTTAGGTTTGGCATTGTGCTTTATGATAGATGAGGACATGATGACCCTTCCAGAATGTCTGGATTGATCTAGACCTTTTACCTTGGAACTACCTGGAATCCATTTGAGAAGATGGAACTCACGAAGGTTTAAGGATTTTTCTCCAAGACTAACTGAATGAATTCAAGCCCAAAGGGGGAAACATCTTTCAAATACACTTCAAAAACTTTAAAAAATGCTATTTAAAGCTAAAAAGTAGAAGGAGAAAGATTACAGTTGGACAAATACTGTGTATTTGGGGCAAGAATTGAGATGAAGTGGAGAGGAAGGGAAGGATTGCAAGATTTGTTACCTAAAGGGTATAATTATACCTGCAACATATTTCCCAAGAACTTTTCAATCTTTACATTTTCCACTTCTGTGCTTTTAAAAACCAGCCTAGATATAATCCTATAAGCGTGTGATCCAGACGAAATGTGAGATGTATCACTGATTACTTTCAGTTCCCAACTGTCTTATTTTTTTTATAGCTATCTATAGCCATGTAGTTGACAATAAACTATTTTATAAATGTCAGCCACTTCTCACGTTTTAAATTGCTTGCATTCTACCTGTGAAACATTTAGAGAAATGACTTTAATTTTTTCTCTAAGTTAACCCTTAGCTGCGCAATCAGAGAAAATTTGATTTTTTTATAAGACTTCTTTCAAAGAATGTTTGGCTTGAATGTGGCAATCTACTTCTTAAACTGGAGCTTTGTGGAGCTTTGTAAGTATGTAAAATAACAATTTTCTGTTTTAAATTTAGAAAAAATAGTTGACTGCTCAATCTATTCTAGCATGCCTGAAATAGAATTCTTGAAACTCTAGTTCCTCTGTTCTAGACGAGGTACCTCTATCTGGAGCATCCCAGCTGGGGGAACTTTTTATTCCTTAATTGGTATAACTCCAATAGGTGGAAAATTCTAATACTAAAAGCACCCATTTATCATCCATTGAATGAAAATAGAGTTCTCCCAATCAGCTATTTAAGGTATCACTAAATTGAAACATGCTCACTGTGATAAACCAAAAAAATCAAGAGCTGACCTAAATGGATGGTGGCAACCAGAAAGAACATATTGAAGAAGGTGAGTTTAGAATGACAGGAAAAGAATTAAATGATAGTAAGGGAGCAGAAAAGAATTTCATGAATGGAAGCAAGTTATACAGTTTTATTTTGTATTAGATGAATAGAAAAATTATAGTAAGGACGTTTCAGTAAATGTGTCACCATCTAGAGAGACAAAATATAGAGTAGCACCTATTTCTGATTATTTTAATACATTTTTCTTTATTTAGTAAATATTTATTGAGCACCTATTCCTGTTAGTTGTTTTTGATTTTAGTAGTTAGCTGGGAGTAGGTGTGTATATATAGATTTATGATGTCTAGTACATCTTTAGATGATTAAACTGAGTCTGGAGTTGGTTATCCTCTTTTCCTTTTCTTTTGAACATTGCTATGACTTCTACACCTCATCTAATTAGCCTTTTCCACAACAATGTTAGGTTGAAGGTTATGCCTATTTTCCATAAGGAAACTGAGGCTCAGAGGTGTTAGTGATGGACCTAAGCTTGCTTATCCAGCAACTGAACCCAGCTCTATTCTATTTGACTCCCAAACTACTCAACTGCTATACCAGCTGCCCATCTGATTTTGGTAAAGTGATAGTGGGCAGCTGCCAGCAAAGGCATAAAACTGCCATTCTTAAACTCAGAAGTGACAAAATGAAAACAGTGATTGCAAAAGAGGATTATAGACTTCTTTAGTTAAAGATAGAAACTGGAATCAAGTGGAAGTATTAAAACAAAAAACAAACAAACAAACAAATGAACAAAAAAAGGCAGGCCAGAAAAGGTGATAACACGATAGGAGACAGGATTAGGTTCTTGGACATTTGAAAGAAGATTCAACCAAAGTGGGGAAGGTGGATGTGAGGAGAGAATAATGGAAGAGGTAAGAATCATTCCCAAGCTGGCAAGCTCAGGAAACCAGGGATGGTAAATATACTAGGTTTGATAAAAACTCTGGAATGGAGTAGTTCTTTTGGGTATGGCGAGAAAATAAATTCGGCATTCAATATTCATATAATTAGGAGCTGCACTATGTATTTAGACTATAATTCTATGGCATCTTCGCTAGCTTTTACTTATTCTCGATTCAAACTTTTTATCTCCTATCATAGCAAAAAGGCCAAAACACTTTTATAGGAAGGGATAATTTGGAAAGTCTGGTCTATGATGCCAATTGAACTTGGTGTTGATAGCTCAATAATGGATTTGGTTAGATCACAGATCTGTTATTTCTAGCAGCCCTATGCAAAGATTGTGAAGGCTGTATTTTCCTTTTCATCACTGGTACATAAACTAGCTAGATAGCAAGGTCTTTCCTCCCTCCCTTCCTATTTTGGTTGTGGGTAAAATTCATAGGACATGTGCTTGTGTCACTGTGGCTGATTGGTTGATTTCTCAAGATACTGAATAATGACTTTAGTTAGTTAACCGATTGAAAAATAGAATAGATCTTAATTCTGGGTATCTTTTATATAGATGTGTCTCTTTAACACATCCCAACAAATACCTCCCCTTGGGCCCACCCTATTTATTCAGAGAATAATTTGCTCTAGCTTTATATTCAATAAATGAATCATCAAAGTGTCTAAGCAAATATTTGATATCATTAAATATGTGGGAAAGTTTTCACCAGTTGAGTCTGTTTTATCTAGGCAAATATTTCCTTCTTAATTCAATCCAATCTTCTCAAAATTATATATTTTTGTAAATGGATGTGCATGTTTCCATCATCAACATACAAAACTTTATTCAACTTTAAACTATTAACTTATATTTTTCCTTTAAAAGAATGTTGTCAGAATTTTCTTTCTAATTCACTTATTTTTTGTCTTGAGAGGAAAATCAATAAACTCTGTGCTCTAAGGTCTATATTTATCACAGTCAACCTTCTTCCACTTACCTATCAAACAACAAAAACAAAAAGAAACAAACTCAAGAAATGAAAAAAAAAGACACAAGAACAATTCTAGGCACTAAAATCTGATTTGATGTCATAATAATAGAATGGAAATTATTTTAATAAACTTATGGCATAGTAAGGCTATGCCATAAGTTTAACAAACTTATAGGACTGTAACTTTCAGAGTATGAGTAATCAATAGAAAATATAAATTTATTGAACATATTTTCTAGTAAACATTTCATGCTGTTTTGCTGCAAATTTTATGACTCATCACAGACACACACTTCTTAAATGATTCTGTAAAAGGAAGAGAGAGTACCAGGAATTACACTATCGCTGTCATTTCATACTTACAGCAACTGCCTCCAGGATTTGTTTAACAGCATCTGCAGCATCTCGTTCACTATAATATCCTTTTTCTACAATCCTAAAAACAAACAAACACACAAACAAAAACTAAATTAAATTCTTCTCAGACACATGCATTCAGTTGAGTGGATGTTAAAATAAGTTAATTAAATTAATGTTAAAGAAGATGTATCCAAACAATTACAACAGGCTGCCATAACATCAAGAAAAAGATTTCCATAAACTGGCACTCTAGAAATCTTTGGGTTAATTTAGGAAAATGAAAAACATTTATTCTGCTTAGGCTTGAACTGTCCATAATAACTGAGGACAAAAATTCTTTCTTTTTAAACTTTGCATTGCAAATCATTTAAATTATATACCAAGTAGATGGTTTATACTATAAACCATCCCATGTAATTGTCACACAGATTCAAAAGTTATTAAATCATGACCAATGTTGTTTTATCTATCCAGTTACTTCCTCTCCTTTATTATTTTGAAGCAAATATCATATCATTTCATTCATAAATATTTAAAGAGATATCTCTATAAGATAAAGGGTCTTTTTAAAAATCATAACTACAATGACTTTATTATACCTATAAATTAAAACATTTCTTTAATATTATCAAATATATGTTGTTTCAAATTTCCAGTTGTCTTGGACGTGTTAAAATTTGTTGTTTGTTTGAATCAATATCTAACTAAAGTCCTCGTACGGTGCTTCTCTCTGTCTCCCCTCTTCCCCTCCTTTTCTCTTCCAAATAAATGTCTTGCGCTTTTTTCATGGGTGTGGGCAAGCAATTTTTCTTTTAAGTTATAGTATTTTCTTTTTGAATTTCAGGAATGTTTTCCTGAATTAGAATGCTTTGTATTTTTTCTTCCATTGCTTTGGTTTTCTTCTTTGGGTTGTGCAATTATACATCTATAAAAATTTTTCACCTTTTGACTTATATCATTCTTTCTTCTGTGATTTTCTTAATTTTAGTTTATTTTGTAATATTAAGTTATAGTTTTATCTATTTTGTGGGCGTATTCTCCTGACATGTTTTCACTGCCTAAAGGAATCTTATTCTGCTCCTTCTTTTCTCTGTTCTTGTAATCATTTCATATTGGAATTAACTGAGACACTTCTCTGTTGCTGGTTATTTTTAAGCCAAATTGATGTTCTTCCTTTTTTTAAAATTAAAATATAGTTGACGTAAAATATTATATTAGTCTCAAGTGTACAACATAGCAATTTGACACTTATATTCTTTACGGTGTGATCCACACTAACTCTAGTAACCATCTGTCACCATACAAAGTTATTGACTAATTTTATTTTATTTTTTTATAAATTTAGGTTGTACCTCTTATTCTCCTTCACCCTTTTGACAGAGCTATGTGTCAGGGTATCTCTTCTAGTTTCATGGCTTTCGACTTTCTGTTTATTTACATAAAACATTCAAAAAAATGACCTCATACTTTTTGAGATCTTTTCTCCTCTATCTGGAACTTTATTCCCTTGCCTCTAGCATCTCTATTCTGATTACTGGAGTCTCTTGCTAACAGTTTCTCCTAAATATGGGGCTTTTATCCCTAAAGGGGTTTAATTTTAGGAGTTCACAGGACCTTGATTGTTTTCGATGCTTCAGACTTAACTGTGGGTGTAGGCTTTGCACTTCTCAGAAATTTGGATGCCAAAAAGCACCCACAATTTCAGCAGTTCCTCTTGCTTTGGCCCAACGTGCTTTCCAATGATTTGGAAATTTTGGAGATTTTAGTGTTTTCCTATTCTTTGGTCCATCATATGTCCTCTTGCTTCTCTTTGCTTCTTCTTACATAGATGCTAAGTCCATGTGACTCTTGGAACTGTCATTATTTGTCTTTATTCACTTGTATTTTAAGCTTCACGGAGATACCTTGTCACCTGATTTTGTTAAAGGTATTGTCTGTGAGTTTTTGTTTTTCTTGTCCTAATTTCTCTGTCTATTCTCATGGAGATATTTGAGAAGACTGAAAAACCACTTTTTTGATGCTTTTATTTTACTAGAATTTCAAGAGAAAACACATTTTTGGACAGCAACTATAGATTACCAACTTGCATAAGATGTTTTCAGCTGACAAAAAGTTTGTAGTAAAGACATTTCTGGAAAAGGTCAATTCAAAACATAAGAGACAAAACTTGAACATTTTTGTCATTTTGCATTGATATTTTTCTTTGATTGTTAATTCCTCAAATAGCAT
Source organism: Eidolon dupreanum (assembly GCA_028627145.1). NCBI lineage: Eukaryota > Metazoa > Chordata > Mammalia > Chiroptera > Pteropodidae > Eidolon > Eidolon dupreanum. The sequence goes on from CM053501.1 coordinate 38,447,838, forward strand.
AGTTACTTTTCAGAAAGTATCTTTTTAAAAAAATGTTTTAGCAACAAGTTATCAAAGTAGCTGGTGTTAAAAATTAAATTTAAAATCTATAAAATATTTTCAAAATAGGGGATTGAGGGTGAGGAAAGCAGAACAGAATAGATAAGTTCAATTACTTAGAACAGGAGTCCCCAATTTCTAGGCCACAGACTGGTACCGGTCTGCGGCTTGTTAGGAACTGGGCCGCACAGCAGGAAGTGAGCAGCGGGCAAGCAAGCAAAGCTTCATTTGTATTTACGGTAGCTCCCCAGCGCTAGCATCATCGTCTCAGTTCCACCTCAGATCGTGGAGCATTAGATTCTCATAGGAGCACCGGTCCCTGGTGCCAAAAAAGTTGGGGACCACTGACTTAGAACACTGTCAAGAAACACAAACTCATAATTTTTTCAAAGCATTAAAGATGGGATATCTTCCCCTCTTTTTTATTTCTTGGTTACCAGTTAAGCACCAAGGTGTTAAGCACAAAATGTGAAAATAGATTGCAGTATTTAAGAGATTATTGTTAATTGGTTCTTAAAAGTCAATTTTCACATGACATTTCGTTACAAGAACACACATTTTCCAAATCATGATTGCGTTACAGATAGTCTACTTACTAAAAATTTAAAATTATCTTTTTTCCAATTTTTTTTATTAATTAATTTTTATTATGGTGACATTGGTTAACAAAATCAAGTAAGTTTCAGGTGTACAATTTACCAGTAAGGCATATATACATATATGCCTTGCACTGTGTTAAAATCATCTCTTGAACTGTACTTTCTGAACACTTTTAAATTAGTATGAGAGAGGGGAAAAGGAAGGACTACTGTGTCAGAATACGTTGAGAACTTTGACTACCCTTATATTGTTTTTGGCCTTTTACTCTAAACGTGGCCTTTTGTGGTACACCCACCAACCAGCACAAATTAATTAGTGTCTCTGTGCACTGCACTTGCTTTCTTTAGTTCTCTTAAAGGAGAACTAAAGAGGAGTTGTAACAAAGATGATGGAAAAGAATGGGCAATAGCTAACTTTCTCTCCTACTCCTATTCTCCCAAGAAGAGAATAAAATCAGTTACCTCCTGGCCTACAAAAAATAGTGTAGATTTTTCCGACGCTCAGTTAGTTACCAGGTCTAGAGTTTTGTCACAGCTGCTTTATGGTCCCATATAGGGGGTACTCTTTGGGGCTTATTCTAGTCAAGTAGTGCTCCTTGGGTTGTACAGAGCCAACATGCACAACCACATGAGGCCTCGCTGACGGGGAACACTCCTTGTCTGTTAAATATACATGAGCTCTCATGGGCACCCCCGCTCCTTGAAGAGGCAGTGTTTCACCCACTAGACTTTCTTCTCTACAGTTTGTTTTATTATGAAGTCTCAAGCTTTGGCCTAAATATAGTGTTTATGCATTTTCATTTGGGTTTAAATTAAGGTTAAGTGCCTGTGTTCAGCACACATCCTGTGTGAATGTCTAGGGACTGGCTGGCTCGAAGAGTGAATTTTCTTTGGAGCTATTTTCAGGTAGGATGGAGGGAAGAACAGCAGCTTTGAGAAGAACAGATAATGAAAACTTTACTAATTTCCCATAATATATGTTAAATTAGCAAAATATTTCATCTAATTAATGGAGAGAGTGCAGTCTAACAGATTTTTCTATTCATTCATTCAATAAATATTATGGAATGACTATTACATGCTGGGCACTCAGTAGTGAACCAGATACGGACTTTGCACTCATAGGGTTTCTCTTGGTTTAAGAGAATAATCAACATAGTGTGCTATATGCTATGACAGAGGTATTAGAGAATGGCCTGAGAGCTCCTAGAAAGGGCAGGTCATCTATTTTAGAGGCCATGCTGGGTGGGAAGAAGATTCCAGAGGTAGCTATACCTCATTGCAGACCCGAATGGTGTAGAAATGTTTTTCTAGCTGTGGGAGGGTAGGAGCTGGGGCTGGGATAGGTGTGAGGAGGAGCCTGGGACTGGAGAGGAGGAAGGCTGTTCTAAGAAAAAGAACCAACACTATGGTGAGAGTGTGAGAATGGGGTAGTGAAATTCAATCAATATTTCTGTCTAGTGTGAGCCAGCAGTTGCTGAATATATAAAGGATAAGATTTGGGTCTTGCCCCAGATAAGACCATAGATAGTGGAGAAATTATTAACAAAACACATCATCATAGATGCAATACATGTTATCCTAAGGTTTGTACAGCCAAGGAGTTTATTAATTCTGTTGTCACAAACATCTCTAGAGCAGACATGTGTGGCAGGAGCATGAAATGCAGGTGCCTTTCCTACCTCAGCTCAGTGTGAACTCTGTATACCACAGCTTGGACCTACCATCAGAATTTGACTGCTTCTCTTCCAGGCTTTTTCTGCTAAAAGGAACTTTGTTCCCAGTTGATTTGTTTATCAGAGCATCACAGAGTTGGGCTTCTGGAACTCAGACACTCACTTTTAAATATTTTATAAGTTGAGCTACCACCCAAGCCATCCATGGTTGAATAGAAAGATCAGTATAGCAGTGATAACTTAGAACTAAGATTATAACTGAAGACATTAGTGACCAAGCCAAGGAAAATGAACTCTTTGCAATCTTTTTCTCTCCATTTAGGTAGCAGCACTACAGTAGATGTATTGATCCAATGTCTTCTGCAGGGTATGGTGGCAAAATTCTTAGCCTTCTTACTTAATTGTTGCTTTGATCATTCATGAAGCCAAGCTCTAAACCTTGCTCATAGTAGGCAATCAATAAATGTTTGTGAAATCAATACTAATTGCTAAATAAATGGATGCTAGAAAAATTTCAAGCTGGATATTTGGATAACTCTTTTGCCTATTTTCCTATCACAAGGAACAAAAGCACTGGATTGGATGGTGATTCTCATCATAGGTACCTTGACCATGGATCCAGTGAAAGAACAGCCATATAGATTCTTCCCATAACAAAATGCAATAGGTGGAAAAGTTATTGCCGGCCTTAGGAATAAAGTTAGAGTTACGTAGTTACAGATACTATTATAATAATATGAATCTTTTTAGAAACTTATTTTGAACAAAATCGAAGTGATTCATATTCATCAAAATAGAGTAGTATTTGTTTCATGAAGCAACATAAATTCATATCTAAAATTTAGCTGGAATTTCAAAAAAATTCCCAATGAAATTGAACCATGCATTTACAGCCAAGAATTTATAGCTTTATACAGAATATATGAGTGACTTCGATTTTTAGAAGCAATGAAATATTCAATCATTGTAGTGGTTTTAAAGCTGTAAAAATAGAGGGATAATTCTGGTTGATATTTTCGTGTTTTATATTTAAACACTTGTCGGTCTATTTCTCTTCAGATTTAGTAAACTAATTTCCTTTTCATGATTTATAAAATAATAAGAAGGCAGTTAAGATGTTACCAGCATCTTAAGATCATTTCAAAGGCCTAAGGCCAGGTAGTTCATTGCTGTGTTGCATAGTTTCATTGTGGGCTGGGATAGAAGACTCAGTGCTAAAAACAAAATCTCTCCCAAAATTTTAATCACAACACTAACCCCAAAAGGCTGCCCTAGGATTCCAGTTCCTACAGGTCTCTCAGTTGCTAACAGGTCTAGCCAACATTTGGAGATCAGGGAAGGAATCACAGTGGGGTGTGTTTTCCTAGGCCCCCAGGCTGTGTGAGTCTCTGGCCCTAGTGGGCCTTCCTGATCCAGACCAAGTCTTTTCCTTCCCCCGTTTGCCATGTTGGCTCACACGTTCCTCTTCCCCACAGCTGCAACCGTTTTCCTCTCATTATTTTAAACTTTTCGAATGAGAAAACAGAGGCAACACCTATTTCTCTCCACAGATCTGCTTTAAAATATGACTTTCATGCATGTGCTTCTGTCATCTTAACTGCTGCAAATTGAATTGAGCACATATCCAGCCTAGCAGTTAGCACAGGCAATGCAGCGCTAATCTGATCAGAGCCCAAGGCCTTCAGACTTCCTGGCACGTACATTAGGGGCCCTACTGCTCTTTCTACCAACTGTAGTTTTTTCTCAAATGAAGATGTTATTAGATGACTGTAGGTTTATTCAAGAAAGACAATGGCCTGATAAAAAGGTGAACTTTTAAAGAACAGAATGACCTTGGGTAAAAGCCCCAAAGAGTTTCAGAAACCAAGTCTTAAGGGCTGCCAGTACCTCATCATGCTGCTCCATACAAAATTATATTAAAATGCATTCTGCTGTACCCTGTGTAAATCCACCACTCCTTTATAAGCTCCATTTGCTGCTTTTTCTCATTTCGTTGATGGCATCTTGATCTTTATTACTGCTTTTACTAAGAACTCTCCCAAAGAGTGTTAAATTCATATACTTAAATAGTTTCAAAAATACTACCACCACCTGTTAAATTGGAAAGCTAAGGAAAGGGTGATGGAATCGTGGATCGATGTGGGTGCTTGCCAGAGAGCTGACAGTGCAGGAGAAAGGGGAGGCCAGATCTAATTGTAGACTGGTGAATGAAGGCTGGGGATTCCTAGTCCAATTCTCTCATTCTATAAATGAAATGCCTGACCCAAAGATGTTATATAAATTGCCCAAGAGCACAGTGTTTATTCAATCACTCACTTGACAAATGTCTAGCAAATGCTTGCTTTCTGCCTAGAACAGCTTCTAAAATGGAGACTAAGGTATGCACATCTGACCCCTGCCAGCATGTCCTGCTCTGGATATCATCTTCTCTTCCCTCTCTCCCTTATCTGGTAATTTCTGATTTCTCCTTAAGATTCAGCTCAGAAAATTCTATTTCTCCCTAAAGCCATTTATGACTTAGAAGACCCCTATTTTATGCCCCATGTACTGTATTTATGCCCCAATTATAGCATTTATCACCCCACATGAATACTTATAGCCAAATTTGTAGCCAATCTTTGGCAAATGCAAAGTATCTTATAATATGTTTTTTGTGTACCAATTTTTATCCACACTTTCTTTTTAGTCTCTTCTCATTTATTTTATTTTTTATCTTGTGATACTGTGGTTGTCTCTATATGCCCTAACACAAAATTTTTTGGGGTGGATGGTGGTAGTATTATAAAAAACAACATTAGTGTCCATATCACATTTTTACTTCCCCTCTTCTAGACCATGCACTTCCTGAGAATGAAATCAATGTACTTAGGTTAACATGGTGGTGAGAAGGAAATAAAATGGGTGGTGAAGCTACAATTGTACAGTGAGGCCAGACTGTAAGTGGTTTTGGTTGTCATGTTTATAAGAATTGACTTGAACATAAAGTAGTGAGTGGCTTTTGGGGCTGACCCAATCAAATCTAAGCTTTAAACATACACAAGCAGAAGAGAGTAAAACTAATGCCAGTTAGAATTCCAATGAAATGGGAAAGAGAATGTGAAGGCTCAAAAAGGCAGATGCTATGGGAAAGGGGAGAGGAAGTGGATTAGAGAGCTGCTCAGAAAAAGAGTTATGGTCAGGGGACAGGGAAAAGTGAGAGAAAGATGGAGAAATCAATGCTGACTAGCTTAGTTGGTAAATCAGCTCACAGAGATAGGGAAGGGAAGCAAGATTAAGAGTTGAAAGAATGCTGAGTTCATTTGAGGATAGATTGATTTAGAGTGCCTATGGTACTTGTACGTGAAAATGTCTAACAGATGGTTGAAAATACTGTTTTTACCTCTGCTGAGAAAGCACTAACCAATGTGGCTGAAGTCATAAGAGAGTGTCCAATTTAGGTATGGAGAATGTAGGAAGAACTTCAGGAAAGGGGGCCATGTAAGGGATGGAAAGATGAAGGGGATCTCAGGAAAGAGATCAAGGAGAAAACTGAAAAGTAGGATGAAAACCAAGAGAAAAAAAGATGCTGTCAAGAACTGCACAAAAGATATGGAGAAGTTTAGCAAACAGTATAAAATATCAGACCAGACTCTCCAAAAACACGTAGTCTCTGACCTCAGCAAACCCTCTGTGCTCCTCAAAAGTCTTTATTTTTGCCTTTGTCTGTTCTCACATTCTTAGTTTCAAACTTCACTTCTTTCCTCAAATGCCCTATTCCATTCTCTTAAAGCCATTATTAGGAGATAAATTCCTCTTCTACAACAATATTGGAAAAATAGAGCCTATCAGGTCTGAACTACTTATACCCCTTACACTCTCCCCTACTCCAACACATCCATTCCCAGCCCTAGGCAATTAATTACTGCTTTGCTTTCTGTCTCTACAAATTTACACCTTCTTGAAATTTTATATAAATGGAGTCATATAATATGTAATCTTTCCTGTGTGTTTTTTTTTCACATACCATAATGATTTTGAAGTTCATTCATATTGGAGTGTATATCAAAGAATTCCTTTTCACTGGTGAATGATATTTATTGTCCATTTTGTTATTTACCAGTTTATAGACATTTAGGTTATTTCTCCTCCTGGAAAACATTCCACTCCATGTGTAGGCATCCATCTGAGCCTACCATGATGCTGCTGTGAAACATGAAGGGAAAGGGGAAATGACATAAACTTGCTGATGCCCATGATGCTTGCTGTGCCACGAGTAGTAAAGGCCTGTGTCTCTGACCCAGGAGTCTCATATTTTTCTTCCAACATCCAGGAAAGTATAATAGGACAACTTATTAGTTTGTAAGTAGGGCAGAATTATATTCCGGCCCTGATAGTAAGTCCTCTTTTTTTTTTCAGTAGTTTTGACTTCTCTGAGTCTTTCGACCTTTCTGTACCTTGACTCCTTCTGCATCTGAGGATGATACTTTTTCTATTTTACACAAATCTTTATTTTTCTGACTGTAGATTTATTTTTCTGTGTCTTGTCTGGGATTTTGTTTCAAATAGTCTCTCTCACACAGTTCTCTCCTGTCTCTCCATCTTGTAGGCTCTTTCTCATCAGCAAATTAATGTGTTCCCAGTGTGCCAGCTTAAAATAATAAATAAGCCTGCATTTGTCCTGTGTCCCTTCTACTACCTCACCTTTATCTTTCTCTTTATAGTCAAGCTTCTAGAAAAAGTGGACTATAAATCTAGTCCAGATCAATGTTTTCTTCACAGATAGCCAGATAAAACTGCATAAAGACAAGCTGTATTGAAAATAACTATGGTTGAAAAACAACTATATATACATTAATGTTTAAGTTAATCCAACACTTCTCAAGCAGGACAAAATGTTACATTAAGAGTACTGTCGTTTGCTTATATAGTGACAGCATGGCATGGTAGAAAGACCATATGTTTTGGAATCTGACACACTTGAGTCCAATCTCATTTAACTGTTGTTGTTGTTAGATTCAGTACAAACCAAGTGATCTAATGGTTAATGGACCACTCCAATTCACAGTTATCTGGTCTATAAAATGTATATATGTTAGGGTCGGCCTTGTATATGTGTTGTTGTGAGGATTAAATGAGATCGTGCTTAGTACCCCAATTGCATGTGAAAATGACCCTCATTATAGTAACTAATTATCCTTTTTAGACAGATTTAATATATCTTTACTTTAGACAACTGCAGTAATGACTAATTTTTGACACAACAGTCTCCACAAATTCAGACATGTTCTGACTTTGGTTAACCAGAATATCAACTGTGACACAGATCTCTGGAGATTGGGACAAGAAAACTCACGAATTCTGTTTCTGGAATCTTTTTATAATGACAATGTCCTGAAAATTCCATTTATTTCCACCAAGATTAAGAGACCCAGAAATATTGAAGTAGAGGTAACTATTAGGACTGATATACTAGGACTTTTCAGGTAATTAATAGGCTAAATACGTAGTCCTTAACAATAGCAACTATTTCTCTTGTATACTGATGACATAGTTTTAAAAGAGAATATTTCCAGTTTTGGAAAATGAAAAAAGTTTGTAGTCAGACAAACGTGAGTTTTAACCCAGACTTTATGACTTATCAATTTCTTCAGTTTATGTTCTTTAAAAAATGGAAATGATAATACTTTAGCAAATTTAAAGGGTTGCTGAATGGGTTAAATACATATATAGTTTTGCATAGGACCAATTGATACATCATGAATTCTCCATAAAAACAAACAAACAATAGTTTATTTTCTTGGAAATGATTTAAAAAGGACAAACTGAATTTAAAATAAGAAAGATAGTAAGGGCACATGAGGAGGAAGAGCTGGACTGGAAGACAGTTTGGATGCTTAATTTGAGAAGATTGTTTACCTTCACTCATTCTTGGTTTCCACATCTGTACAATGGGGACAGTGCTTTTCATCCTGCTTGCCCCAAAGGGTTGACATTAAAGAGAGAAAATCCACTAATGTCTGCAAAAGGACTTTTAAAATCATATGTATTTGTGAATAAAAAAGGGGCTCTGTAATAAATCTTAACAAAAGTAACCTCAAAGGTGATCTTATCATAAATTTCTAGCTGGGAAGATCATGTGAGCAGTCAAGCCTCGGGCCTATAAAAGGTTTATCTTTACCTTAAGCAAGCCCTGCCCAATGTTTTTATGTATCTAGGTTAACGCATCTTTGAAATACCTCTTTTTCAAACCCCTTGGAAGTGTAAGCACCCTCAAGAGAGCACATAATCTTGTTAACTAAAATGTAATCCAATCACAGAGATTTCCCTTCCTTGCTTTCTCCCGTGTTCATGCAATCTCCCTTACACTCCCACCTTAAGTTCAAATGTACTGCAAACTGTCATTCTGGAAAGCAATTTCCTCAGTATGTTGAGATCTTACTTCCAGGTGTGTGCCCTGTTTGCCTCAAATAAACTATAATAAACTCTTATAAAAATATTCTACAGGTTTGAACAATCTTACATTGACATATCAAAGTTTTACTTTCAGCAATGGTGGGGTAGACAGCTTCCAGGAAAGAACAATAAAAACAAGCTAAATAAAATAATTTTAAAAAATATATTTGAAGATATCAGAGAATTACCAAGGAAGTGAAGGCTTTAGGAGTCAAGATCCAGTAGAGAAGAAAAACTCAGGAAAGCAAATTTAACATCTGATGCCCCTGCTTTCCCTTTAAAGGCATTTGCTGATTCTAAATCAGCAGCTGACAGGCTGAGAAGCTGAACAAATCTTCTGGCTGTCTTAGAGGGTGGAGGGAACAGAAGTTGACATTTAGGGTCTGTCAAGGAAGGGGGGGACTTAGCAAAACCCCCTGGCTTAAATTGGGACCCTTAAAGAGCGAAATCCTATGAGTAATAGCTGACAAGAAATAGATCCGCCTTCAGGAAGCCCAGCTCTGAATCAGCCCAATACCTGATTGTATTAAAGTGATCTGTTCCTTACCTTAACTGCCTTCTGGAACAACAACAACAAAAAATCTGCTCTTTTGGAAGGTAACAACATTTAAAGCCACAAATTGTAAGACTTTTATACATAATGTATGGCATTTGAACAGCATAATTAGGCAAGCAAAAACACAGGAAGAAAATGGAAAAAACAAGACAATTTAAAAATCCACAAGGTATTCTGATACTGAAGTTAGACAAAAATCAGGATAAAGTACCTATTTGAAAAGTTTAATTAGAAGAGCATAAGGACACTGCTAAATTAGTTGCCTTAAAATGTAACCATTTTCTAAAACAAAATGAAACGAAACTCAGAAATTTACTCTTAAAGCAAACAACCTCATACTTTGTCTACTTAAAAAGTTCAGTGAATATCTAAGAGTTGTGGCTAGATCGAGCAGTTTGAACAGAAAACCTCTGGAGCTTTCTTTTCCACATATCATAATTTCGTAATTTTTTTTTTTCTTCTTAGACACACATCAAAAATCATTGACTTTATTCCAAAAATTTTAATAAATTATTTTGTGCAATTTACTATTTATATTCTACATTGAATGGCAGATTCCACTTGGATTTTTACTATGTTTAGTTTTGTTGGAAGCACCATAGAACAGATCTTTTGCTAATAAAATACAATCATTTTGACTATAATGTACTAACATGATTATCTTTTCATCAATTGCTCCATTAGTTCATTCATTATATACTATTAAAGTCATCATTAGATCACGAATGAATTTTTATCATCATAATTAAATAAATTTGGTTTTTGACCTAAGAAAAAAGAAAGTATATTATGATTTTTAATTCATCAAGAAAGCAATACATGGATAATAATGTAGGATATAGTTTCAGCTTGATATAATTTTAAAGATAACTATAAAATCAAGTAACATAATGGAGAAACCAAGTTTATCTCATATATGGCAACAGATAGGTAAACAATAACATTCAAGGGGAAAAGTCTGTTGTCTAAAATCACTAAGAGTTTATAGAGTGGTTGAGTGCTTTACTGGCTGTCTGCCATTTTTTTAGACGTCTTCTGTTAAATCTGAACATTTCATCCATTTTCTCTGTAAATGAAATTTACCAACAGCATTTAGTTTTTTGCTTTTATCTAGAGATGAATTAACTCTATCTCATCAAATCAACGAGACTCCAAGATGAGAAAACCAGAATTCTTTTGTGAAAGAAAGGTTGGAAAAAAGGGAAGGAAAGAGACTCTTGATTTCAACATATTATGAACAAATAATGATATGCAGGTAAATAGTTAAGTATTATTGGTAGATAATAGCTTCAGTGTGACATTACTGTCCTGCAATTATTTACAATTAAAAAACATGAAATTTCTTTCTGATAGACCATAATTAGCAGAGAAATAAGTAAGTTCTCCTTTCAGAGACATCATGACTACAAAGCCAGAAGCTCTAACTATAAATTGACTCCAAATGTACCAAAAGAAGGAATATGCTCATGGAAGAGTCAGCTAAAGAGGTGTTGAAAAAGAACTACTATTAGCAATTTGGGCAGCATTCAAATAAGTCCAGAAGAGTCTTTATTAAACACATGAGAACATGATGGCATTAGAGCAAGACTATCTCTACATAGTCAGAGTGATCAGACTGTCTCAGGTTAGAGACTGTGTGGATCAGAGTGTCTCAGCTTCCTTAATATCACAGAATTGCTCAAATTTGTTCTGAGGTTCAGAGAAGTTAAGCAAATCACTGTAGGTTAGTTATTTGTCCCTTAAGTCAGTATTTAGAACTGTGAGTCAGACTATCAGCCAAATGACACAAGAAGTATGTTTTTAGGCTACTGATGCTCACTTCCCTCAGTTGATTCATTTATTTGCACAGAATAAATATAGTTAAGATGTTAACAATCTTTAAAAAGTATTGTAATTCATGTAACTTATTCTTCAACATATATAAGAACAAAATAATATATCTGTTGAAGATACATACATAGCTCCAATTAAGTTATGCCAGTTTGCTCCTTTCTACCTGAAGATCCACATCTGCTGTAGGTAGCATTAAAAACAGAACCTTTGAAAACCAATATAAGTACTTTGGGACGCTCTCAAAGGGGCAGCAAATTTAACTGGGTGGAGTTGGGATGGGAAGTTAGGAGAGAAGTGCCCCTCTCCCAACATTCTAAACCATTCCCCTTTAAATATCTTTCTTCTCAGAGTCCATTCATTATAGTGGTTGTTCATTCGTTCAGCAAACATTTATTGAGAATTTTTTGTGCTCTAGGCACTCAGGGTATATCAGCAGTTCCCTCAATCTCTTGTATGCAGCCCACTTCTTCCTTAGTTCATTCTTTAACCAACAAGACCTTTACGTCAGTGCACAGCTTCTTACCATGTCTCATATATACCCACTTAGTCTCTTTGACTTTTTCCAATTCCATTCTTTTTTTTAGTAACTCCAATGAGCACAGCAACAGGCTCCGAAGAGCCCATCAGGGTAAACAGGAGATTCTTCTGAGAAGACGAGGAAGGTGGGAAAGCTATGAAAATTTAAAACTCGTGTCTCATGTACAAACATTTTCCTTTTATGTTCCACTAGATTTCTAGGCACACTCCCTGCCTTACTTAAATTTCTACCTTGAGTGATGAAATATAAACAGACAACTAAAATTGGCTATAATTTGATATAACAGACCATGTTTTACTCTGTAACTTGGAACTCTTTACACAGCCTAATAGAGAAAATTGGCCTAAAAGTAATCATTTGAAGAGTACTGATTTTATGGGCTTTTGGATCATAATAGAGAATACTATTATAATACATGTTTAACTTTCTATAATTTTCATCAAATATTTTCCTCACAAAAAATTCTCATAAATCTTACTATTTAGTTTTAGTATGACTTTAGAAATTTCTTTTATTGGGAAAGTAAATGCAAAAATAAATAGATATAATATTTCTCTTTTTAATCACTAAGCATACCAAATTTTCATCTACTCATGTCTTATCAAATATTACTCAGTTGAATTTATCAACTGGTATAATGTGTCATCATGAAAAATTTCGGGATAAATTTCTCTTTGATTCCTTTTTGGTGACTGGAAGCAAAACCTTTCTGTGGTTAGATTTCCAGGACCAACTCACCTGTCAAACAGTTCTCCTCCTGTGACAAGTTCTAGGACCAGACTGATTTCTGTAGGGGTTTCAAATATCTCTTTAAGTTTTATCTGGGGAAAGACATAAAAAAAATCACACATTCTTTATTTTCATCTTTCAAGGAAATAGCTAAAACTATGGCTAAAACCAGGCTTGGTAACAGTAATATGTTGGATCATTGTTGATAAAAATTCTGCATTTTTCTATCAAGCAGCGAGACATTTGTCACTCTCTGGTTGTTTTATCAGTTACCTCATTTCTTCAAGGGTCCTTTTGAGTTTTTATATTTTTCCCTTTGACAGTTGAAAGAAACTTTTTGCCAATATATCCCAGTTTCTGAATTGCTCCAGAATTTAAAAATGAAAGCAAGCAAATCAAACTTCCCTAACCATTTGAAAGCATCATGGTTGCTGGAGATGCAAATGCCTTTTTCACCTGGGATGAAACTTGGATTTAAGGGTGTGAGACAGAACAGGATCAGGTTACCAGGTTAAAGTCTGTCTTTATGGAAAAGAGATTCTTCAACAGCTGAAAAGTTGCTGGTGGATGAAGACATCCTCAGAAAAATAGTGGTAGTGATTTAATTGACCATCCAGGGTTTTTAGCACATTCAGATAACTCATACAATTTTGGATATTTTCCTCGATATATCTAAGAAGCTAGTGACTAAGACTAATCTACATTTGAGAAAAATTCTACATTAATTCCTCTTTGAAAAAAAAAGATGGATAATGTAAAAGTAGTGATTGTATGTGACAAATTTTGTTAATTGCTTACCCCAAATCCTTCTCCCCTCTACCTTGCTGCAAACAGAACTCTGATTTTGTTTAGAGAAGCATGGTGCCTAGCTTCAAATTATGGATCAGAATTGGTCTGAGCCACTTATGATAACCCTGTTCCCTGATTTCCCAGTCTCTGTGAAGTTAAGGGTGATCTTGTGACCAGCTCTGACCAATAAAATCTGAAGAGAATTCCATGCAGCTGGAAATTCTTTTCATCAGACTGCTGGTGAAGCCTTTCTACTTCTGTCTTGAATACAAACCTGAAGGCTTGTGAAGACTGTGGAGTGACCACTTTAGGACCATGAAGGGAAAACATGAAGGTGAAAGCACTAAGGATGGTAGAACCAGTGGTTGGAAGGTATCTGGGTCCTGGATGACAGTACCGAGAAGCTGAACCAGTATTGGCAAAGTCCTGCCTTCTGATTTTTTATAATCTAAAGAAAATATTTGTTTAGACCACTATATTCAAGTTTTCTGTTATTTATAGTTGACTGCATTGCTAACTCATATATTAAGTTTTAAGCATTTTGCCTTGAGCCTAAGCATTGCAGGTCATCCTCCTAGACACCACAACTTTCTCAGAGAAATGAGTGAAATATTTTCTTTAAGTAGCTCAATTCATAAAAACAAGTTATGGCCTGGAAAATGATTTTGCTCTTTTTACTTCACTGGCTCAAGAAACCTTTTCGACAGAACTTTCCCTCAGTGCCTTTGTCTGGACACAGCCTGGAGCAGAGCTTCTAAGGACATTTTATTTTCCCCATTCAAGTACAACGTTTATTTGAATCTTCACATTGTTTCTGAAGCAGATACTCTCTCAAAGGAGACTGAAATGACTTTGGAAAGCAATTCATTCTTTTTCCACAGGCTTTTTCTTTTAGCAATGGCATGTTAATATTATAGGCACATAGAAGGAAAAAGCCAGTGTTTTATTAAAGTGAAATAAAACTATCCAAAATTTATCTACCCTTTTATGCATGGAAATAAAAATGGTATATATTGCCGATCCATCCATTTTGAAACTCTTTCAAGCGATATTACATTTAAAATTTATTCAGCTAAAGAATTGAAAAGTGTAATCAGATAAAAACAAGAGTCTGGCCATGGTGGCTACTTACTGGTGGTGGAAGAATCAACTTCTCATTATCAGCATAGACAGTAAAAAAAAATATTTCATTCTGTAACTTTGGAGCTTATTTGAACTATTATGTAAAAAAACACTTACAATGTTTGGATGTGAGAGGCGAAGAAGAACTCCTATCTCGGTTCTTACGATTTTTTTGTCCACCTACAAGGCAAAATGAAAGAAACTGAAAGAAACTCCCAACTTAGAAATGTCTTAATTACAGTAGAGAATCAGAAACAGCAATAACCAGCTGGGCGAATCAGGTAATTGGCAGACGCTGATTCCTAAGCTTTTTTCTTGTGTTTCTTTCATCCCCCTACCCTCTTTTTTCAGTTGCATGTCTTTCTCTCTGCTTCCTACACAGGTAGAACTAGTTACAAATATGGGTCACAACTTGTCAGACCCCTTGCATGGCCCTTTTTCTACAAAAGTCATTGCTGTCACCACTAAGGCACAAGTACATCTCAACCTATTTCTCCTCCTTCTCTTCCTTTTTTTATAGATCTCTGTCCCAAACCCACTGGAGCTGTCAATCACTTCACCTTTCTCACACAGCAGTGAGAACATAACCCAGCCTAACCAGAGTAGTCTGTTCCCTGGCCATGGTGATTGGGTCAGGGATATCTGTGAGAATTAAGTCATCCCAATCAGCGTCCTTTCTAGAAATTCTGGTCCACAACAAATCAAGAAAGAGATATTTTCTTTTGTTCTGAAATTTCAAGATGAAAAATTGTATGCCACTACCAGTGACCATTTTTTATACCATATAGATACCACTTTACTGAAAACAGAGCCAACACTGGAAATAACATTTCTGAGATGAAGAATAAGTCCTGTTGACATAATGTAACGTATTGGATTCAGTTATGCATAAGCTAGTTTGCCCTTAAAACTTTCTTATTATGTGAGCCACTAAGTTTTTTTTTTTTCCTGCTTAAGTCATCCAGAATTAGTTTCTGTTGCTTGTCATTAAGGAATCCTAGTTTCTTCGTCACTTATGTTTGAAACAGTAACCATTCACTTTAGGATACTCCAAAATTAGGAGTGCATTCACCTCTCTGGGCCAATGACTGACACTTTTAAGCACAGTGAGCTGGAGTTTCAGATCTCTAAAAGAGTCATATACTAAATAGAAAGGTTTTAATGTCCTCCTCTCCAAAGAGAACTCATCAAAGCGAAATATAGATAATATCTGCACCCTTACTGTGGGCATAACCAAGAGGCAGCTTCAAATTGAGAATGAATTCTATCATTTAAGTTACATACCCTCAGGAATAAAAAGTGGGCCTGAGGAAAAATCCAATCACGTTTCAATGCTTATAACCAAACACAACTTTCAAGATAATAATAAACAGCATTCCTTCAATTTTTATTCTCTAACAAAAACATTAACAAACAAGGATATATTCTTTGCAAATAAAGAAAAAACATTCAAGGGAATTTTACAAATTTTATATGTTCTTTTGCAACATATATTTCATATTTTTTTCTGGCAAATGTATTTTGCCAGAGCCTGGAGTATCTTACTTAAAGGGAATAATCACCATTTATAAATGTCTTTAGTTTCTAAGAAAACATGTTTACAGGAAATTGTTAAGGAGTTCCCATTTCAAAAAGATATTTTTCAAGAGTTTCGTATTTCACCACTGTACATAATAAAACATTAAATAGTCATACAGTCATGCTAAGGGCTCTTAAACTATAATAAAAGTTTTGGCTATTCAAATGGTCACTTAGGAGGCTCAGGGTGTTTTAACATATTTTGCCAAAGAAAATTAAAGTATTCAAATCAATTCACAATACTGCAAAACAAAAATGTATTCTACTTATGTTGAATGAATGCCAGTCTGTGCAATTCAGCATACTCCTGGAAATATTAATAAATATCCCATATAAAAATGCAGCATCAGTTATAAATTTTGAGTAAAAAGAGGGAGTGAAGATATGATCTATGCATTTTAATACCTGAAAACTGTTATGAGGCAGTTACATGAGACAGAAGATTCACTGTGTACGAAGAAAAACAAGTTGATAAGAAGTAATCCAGTGACAGTATACCAAATGGATAGGCTCTGGGGCTTGAACAGTGAAGGAATAAAGGAAGGCATACGTCCTGATACACCCAGCGCTTTATGACTCAAGAACTTTGGAAGCTGCTTCACTAGCATGTACCAGACACTAAGCCATAGTACAAATCATGCTATTTATTGATTAAAACATTTTCAGTCACAGGTTAGCACTCAGCTCAAACTCACTTAAGCTAAAAAGGTAATTTATTAGCAAATGTAAGTGGGAAGTCTGAGGAAATGTATCTTCAGACATAGCTAAATCCAGGGGTTCTGATTCAAATGATGTAGTGTGTCCCTCTCCCTCTCTCCTTTCCAAATGGCAGGAAACATGGTCACCAGAATTTTATATTTTTCAGTTTCAAAGCAAAAGAAGAAAAGAGATACTCTCTCCTCACATGTACATATCTAACCTCAAGGTAGTAGCCTCCATGGCCTTGCTTGTTTCTTGTGCATGTAAAGGAGTGTATGTACTGTTAATTTTCTGGAGCAGTAGTTCTCAAACTTTTGGACTTTAGGAACCCTTTATACCCTTCAAATTATTGAGAATCCCAAATAGCTATACACGTTTACTGTATTTGAGATTAAAACAGAATTTTTAAAAGTACTTATTAATTTAAAGCATAACACTAATAAACTCATTATACTTGAACATAAATAATGTTTAATGTAAAAAATAACTATATTTTCCAAAATTAAAAAATACACATACTCCTGTGCTGGGGCTGAGAAAGTTGAGGAAAAGAAGTGAGGAACAATTTAAAATATGTGAGAAAGAAAGTAATGAGGTAAACTTAAGGAAAGAAAAGGAAAGCCAGTTTCTGCACTGTGGAAACGATGGATGGAGACAGAGGTGGCGAATGAACCAGAAAAAAGGAGAAAGGTGAAAACTGCAGACGTCTGTAGATTTGAGCCACTTAACTATTTTCAATGAGACCTAGATCCGGACTCTGCCGCTTCTAACACTCTTGGCAGGTTGGGGTGACCTATATGAGTAGAGACTTCTGCTCTACTTCTCTGATTCAGTCAAGTTCAATAGTATTCCATAAAGTGCTCAGCCTCCTCTCATTTTCTTTGCAGGCTTTGGAACTGTAAGTCCTGTTTTTTTTTCTCTCTATTCTTTCTCTAGCTTTTTAGGCTCATTTTTAGTTTTAACAATGACCAGAGAGCATAATACAAAATATAGAATTGCACTACTCAAATGCTTTGTGGAAAAAGCAAAATATAAAGTATTCATGGATAAATAAACAAACACATGTCTTTAAATTTTCACAAGCATAACCTCTGCTTAATTTAGCACCTTGTTTTCTGACATATCAACAAGTACGTGTTGTCACTAACATGCTTGGTGAAAAAGCTTGACAAATGGAGCTTTGTTAAATTTAAGAATGATAGTTTTAGCATACAAGATTTGAAAGTTAAGAATTGCTATTTGAACTTTCAAAAATCAAATGTGGGACACATAAAAAACACTGAAGTTTTTCCTACATGAAGCTGGTATCTCCAATAACTATAGAATTTTAGTCAAGTCTGATTATTTCCTTTAGCTTCTTGATCTAACAGAAACCTGGGCATCTCATGACTACCTTACTTCTTTCATAGTCTTCTCAAGTGGTGACTTGTTTTTGTCTCAGTGGATAACACACCAGAGGGGCTGGAAGGGGGTGTCCTTCAAGTTCTTCATTGCTGCGTCCAATTTCTCCTCCCTCGTCCTTCCAAAATTCCAGCTGCTTTGAAAGGTCTGCCATCAGCCAGCACAACCTGCAATCTCTCCTTGTAGTCATCCTCCTATCTCCTTATCACTCTTCCTATACTAAACATTTTAGCATCTTTTAGCAACTTTGTCTCAACCACTGATCTTATCATCACTCTTAATGACTTCAGTTTTTTTATGTGGGACATGGACTATACTTTCAACATCTTTGTCTCTCAGTTTCTTCACTATTTCCTCGATTCTAACAATCTCTTCTCCCCGTCTTCCTTAGTAACCTATGCCCATGATTACATCCTAGACCTTATCATTAATCAATTGTACCATTTAAAAAATATCAATTTCAAACATCACATTCTTGTCATTTTGCTCTGGCTAAACTGGCCTTATCTTTTTAGCTCTTACTGAGATTCCATGGTCCACGCATGATCCGTTAGTAAAAGCGCATCCATTAGTATTAGTATATCCCCCCAACTTCCTTGCTCTTATCTTCTTCTGTTACATTTGCCAGGCAACCCTTCATTTAGTTAACTCTACTCGTCTCTTACTCCATGTCTGTGCCTGAACTGAAGAGGTTGGAAGAAATTACACAATTATATAGACTGGTCCCATTTTAAATTTATGACCACAAATCTCAAGAAGCCCCCAGCTCCCTCACTCTACAATAAAACATTTTACACTTTCTCCCTCACACTTCCAGTATTACCTCACAGACTTGCTTCTAATTCCTGAGAAGGTATAAACAATTGAAAGAGAACACAATTTTCTTATTACTCAATCTATCAATCTATGTACAATCTGTATTAAATTAACTTCATCCATTTATTCTGCAAAATTTTTTTTAAGCATCTGCTAGCTATATAAATATACTATTCTGGGCATGAGGATATGGCAATGAACAAAATAGATAAACTTCCTAAGAAATTCATGCCCTAAGAAGCTTATGCTCTAGTGAAGACAGAAAATGAACAAATAAATAAAGGTCCAGAGTTGATAAGTACTAAAGAAGAAGAAGAAAAAAAAAACTAAAGTAAGGAATACAGGGTGATGAGGGTGCTATTTGAGATAGGGAGTAAAGAAAGGACTCACTGATAAGGTCACATGGGAAACAGCCACTTGCATCTGAGGGAGGAGTGTCCCAGAGAGGGAAATAGTGAATACAAAGCCCCTCGACTATGGGTGGGGCTTGGAGCGATGGAATGATAGCTAGGAGGCCAGTTTAGCCAGAGCAGAGTGACAGAGGAGGAAAGTAGTAGATGATGACAGAAGTTTGTCACAACCAGAAGTCAGGTCATGAAGAGTCATGCTGAACATGGTAAAAAATTTGATATTTTAGTATGAGAGAGTTCAGACACAACTGGAAGGTTTTGAGACAGAAATGGCATGATTTTAGTTAAGTTTGAAAAGGATGCTCTGAATCTTTTAGGGTTGAAGATGATGGGAAGAGTAATAGTAGAGGATACTCAACAGGGATTATGGCAGTTATCTGGGTGAGAGATAATGAAAATTTATTTTATGACATTTGTATTTGGGCCCAAGTGGCAGTGATGAAGAAGGAAGAAGTGGATGAATATTTTTAAGGAGGAGCCAACAGTATTTGAAAATGGACTGGCTATGGAGTGTAAGAGAAAGAGAAGTATAAAGGTTGATTGCTAGTTTTTTGGCCTGAGAAATGGGAAGAATAGAATTGCCACTTACTGAAATGGGGAAGACTAGAGAGAAGCAGATTCAGGAAGATACTAATACACCCATTGTACTTAACTCATCTACTATTTTGTCCTTTTCTACTCCAGCTCACTGATCATTGAGATGATTTTTGAAGAAGCCAAGATCATTTCCACTTCTGGGCCTTTCCACTTTGTACTTAATAGTCTTTTGTCTTGAATGTTCTCCTAGATCTTTCAGTGTGAGTTTGGACCCAATGGAGAGGAGAATAGAAGGGGAGGCTACACAGAAGTTTCACAGGTGGACGCGGGGATGAGCAATGGACATGGTGGGGTGGGACAGGAAGAAGATGTAAACTGTAGGGAAACCAATATTCTATTTTATATTCATCACTGACTAGCATAATACCAATCTTGTTCTATTTAGTATGGAAAAACAAACTCTAATAAAGCATTTCAAGTAAATAAGCTTGGTTTTGAAAACTGTCAACCATATTTTTGATAGTTCTATTAATAGCCACCTTCTACTCCCTGTAAGATGTTGGGGAGGGCAGAAAGGAAAAAAATAGAGATTTCCAATGGAAGAGGAGCTCAGGGGTTGAAATAGAGTTTAGGAAAGACAAGAATGGCTCTGAGAATCTCAACTCGGTCAGAAAGACACTTGTATTTCAGAGGCTGATTCCTCTGTAAGTTAGGCAGAGTCAGAACAGGGCAGTTCCTCCAAGGTAGGTTAGATTTCTAAATTTAGATTTCATTCTTAGATTCTAAAATATAAGCCTTCCTGCTGGCAGATGCCAGAAATTCTTTCACAGGGAACAGTCTTTTATTTTACAGTGAATGAAACAGGCTTTAAATATTTCTGGATGAGATAATACGCTGAACAAAGTTTACACAAAAGATTTGGCTGATGCCAGACTCTCACTACATAGAGGTTTGATTTAACAGAGGGAGAGAAAAGAGGGAAAAGAACGTGGTCTATAACATAGGAAGGACTATATCTTAACACACGTCCTTCTCCTGTTTCTTTCATCTCTGTTTGTCTCCCTAGGATTAAGAATATATGGGGGAAGGCAGGAAATGGCGTAGATGATAGAGGCTCTATTCATCCCCCTGGCAACCAAATCAAACTTGTGACTGAAACAAGGGGCAGCAGCAAGGAAAAATTGCCTGGGATCTTGATGAACAAGCCATACAACTAGGGAGAAATTCAAAAAATCACCCTGCAATGGCAAAAGGTAGGATGAGGCAAGGATGCGGAGAGACCCAGTCTCTAGAGTAGTGGCAGCAGCAAAAGCCTCTGAAAGGTGCCCTGTCGGTGAACGGATTTTCGCGGCGATGGACCTGCTTGCTTTGAGCACCAGTGCTGATTTGGCTGCACACAGGGCCACCAGAGACTTACAGGGAGACATTGTTGGAGTGAGGGCCAAGGCGAGACTTGCTCTGTACAGAAGTGCGGGTGGTATCCATTGTATCCCGTTGAGCTCTCCCCACTCCCAGTGCTTGGACTCAGCACTGCCATAGCCATGATGTCATCAAACTGGATAACAGAGGTCGCTCCACTCAGAAGATTCTCTGAAATCTCGCCTCCCCCAGCTTGGGCCCTGTTCAAGCCACATCCAGGTGTATCCTCAGCGAGTCAGGTGCTCCTTGCTGAGCAGCGCCTACACTAACACTGGAGGCAGCTGGCCTCAGTTTCTGGTGTGGCCTTTTGAGGCAACTATAAGCACGGCATTTGTGGATTGCTTGCTGAATCTTAACGGGTACCCCTGGAGGGGCACAGGCTTGAGCTAAAGTTGGCCTGCAGCTGAACGCCTCTCAGGACTGTGCCACTGGACACCTACTTCACAAATCTACATTAATAAGACTGGGAGATTTAGGAGATTTGCTTAGTACACACAAACAGGCACAGAAAGGCAGCCAAAATGGGAAGACAAGCAGAAACCATATGAGAGAACAGAACAGAGTTCCAGATATAATGGAGTCAAGTAATCTAACAGATGCAGAGTTCAAAACACTGGTTATAAAGATGCTTAATGAACTTTTGGGATGTGTAGAGAACTCCAACAAAGTGATAAAAAACATAAAAATGGAAATGGAAATTACAAAAAGGAACTAGTCTGAAGTGGAGAACACATTATCTGAGATGAGAAGTGTATTGAATGGAATAAGCAAAGGAATAAACAAAGTGAATAAAGAAGAGGATCAAATGACCTAATCTAGAGGATGGGAAAGCCAAGAACACTCAATCAGAATGGCAAGAAAAAAGATGCCAAGACTATAAAAATAATTTAAGGAACATATGGGACACTGTTAAAGGTCAAAATATTCATCCAATCGGAGTACCTGAAAGAAAACAAGATATTGACGACTGTTTGAAGAAATAATGATGGAAACCTTTTCTAACCTGGTGAAGGAAATAAACATGAAACCCCAAGAAGCTCAGAGAACCCTCAAACACAGGGATCCAAAGAGACCCACACCAAGATACATTATAATTAAAATGCCAAAGATTAAATACAATGAAAAAAATCTTAAAAACCAAAAGAAAAAAATAGTTACCTATAAGGGAGCACCCATAAGACTGGCAGCTGATTTCTCAAAAGAAACTATGCAGGACAGAAGGGCTTGACAAAAAAATATTCAACAGGATGAAGACCCAGGATCTACAACTGAGAATAATTTATCCAGCAAAGCTAGCATTTAGAATTGAAGAACAGATAAAGAGCTTCCCAGACAAAAATAAGCTAAAAGAATTTATCACCACCAAGCCAGTATTACAGGAAATACTGAGGGACTTCTTTAAAAAGAAAAAACATGTATTAAAAACAGAAATAAAGAATGGTAACTACTACATTCCTATCAATAAGTACCTTAAATGGAAAAGAATTAAGTGCTCCAACCAAAAGATAGAGTGGCTGAAAGGATAAGAAAACAAGACCCCTATATATGAAAAGGAAGGGGATGGAAAAAGATATTGCTTTGATGGACCTAGAAGGTATTTAAGTCAGACAGAGAAAGATAAACACTATATGATTTCACTTATATGTGGAATCTAAGGAATAAAAAGAACAAACTAATCAAAAATACACTCACACATATAGTGGACAATCTGATGATGCATAGAGGGGAGGAGGGTTTGGGGGCTGAAAGAATGGAGCGAAGTGTTAAAGAAGTACAAATTAGTAGCTGATGGATGGTCACAGGGATGGAGAGCACAGCATAGGGAATGCAGTTAGCATTCATATGTTGTCTAGGTAGAGGGTCTGGGGAGGGAGGGATCGTTTTATGAACTACATAGATGTCTAACCAATGTACTGTATATTTGAAACTAAAATAAATGAATTTTAAAAAAAAGAATATATGGGGGAACCACTGATTTAATATACTTTACATTTAAAAAGATCTCATTCCTCAGTCCCTTATCCCTTTTTTGCTCCCCTTAGCAGAAAACTTTTCCAGAGTTATTTCTGCACTCTTTCTCCACTTCCTCCTCCAGGGCAATTCAGTCTGGCTTTATCCAAGCACTCCTCCAAAATGGCTCTTATAGAAGAAATTAGTGGCCTCACTGGGGGAGTCACTTGGAGCCAAACTAGTAGCTACTTTTTTATCCTGTCAGCAGCATTTAATATGATATTTGATCACTCCGTTATTCAAATTAAATTGATTATTCCATGTCATCATCCTGGTCTCACTTTTCTTCTACTTTAAAGGCTGCAGAAGTATTTGTGATACTTCCTAACTGGTCTACTTGCTTTGATTCTTACCCTTTGTAATCATGCCCTCTGAATACAGCAGCCAGAGTGATGTTTTTGAAAAGAAAATCAGACATGTCACTTTACAACTTAAATGCCATTGTTGTTATCCCATTATGCTTAGAATAAATGCAAACTCTTTACTATGGGCCATAAAACTCAGGATGGCTTGGCTTCACCCTTTCGATCTGATGCCATTTTCTCCATTTACAGGCCATTTGATGCCCAGACCAGGCTTCAAGGCCTTTGCAATTGCTAAGCCCTCTTCCACGAGACCTCACTTCTCTCAGAGAATAATCGAGAAGCCTTTTCCAGTCACTCTATTAAAAGGAGTTACACACACATATACATATACACACAGCATGAATCATTTATAAACACCTATGTTATCATGTAATTACTAGTTCATTATTTGATTCTTCCACCGGTACATGAATTCCATGACAGCAAGGACTCTATCCATTTTCTACACAGCAGTATCTGCAGAATTATTTACCAATGCCTGGTATATGGTAATTTGTTGAATGAATAAATGAATGAATGAATGGGAGACATAGCGAGTGTTTGAATATAAAAGGTTGGTGAATTATTTACCAACCCCTTGGGATATAGTAATTTGTTGAATGAATGAACTAATGAATGAATGAGAGATGGAGCTAGTGTTTGAATACAAAAAGTTGGTGGCTCAAAGGAAAAAAAAAATCCCTAGTGTAACAGCTTTGGCTCGATTAGATAAAAATTTGTTAGTTTTTCTCCTGCCATTCAAGCCAACATGACATTTTTGTCATATTATCAACACCAGTGGAGTGGAGAATGCCTGTTTCACAGGCAGAGCTAAGTACTCCGACCTTTCAGAGCCTACACAGACCATAGCTTGTGATTTCCACACTATGAGCCACAAAGGGTTACTATATCACTTATTTAAAATTGCAGTCTCTCCAGGTAAATGAGAAAGATCCCAAGAAATGTAATTAATAAAAGCTCAGGTGGAGTTACTGACTTTCTAAGTCCAGTACCGCAGCAGGTACCGATTCCATGTCTGCTCCTTTCCCCATCATAGGCTGTAGAGCTTTCGTCGCAGCCAGAATGAATCCTGTTCTTCAAAAAGCACACCTTACTTTTAATTTGTATGATGCACATTTTGTGTCAAACACAACCAAAGAAGAGAATGAAATGATGAAATTGGAAATGATAACAGTGAGACCTGGAGTATATTATGCATTCCCAAAGAAGAAGCTGTGAGACCCTTGGTAAGCAGATAATTTCAGGGAAGCAACTGTGAATTCTTTGCTTTGTCTCTGTGCCCACAAGGGGACAGTTTAAAAGAAAAGTCTTGCCAGGTCCCTATTCCTGTATTCCCCAATGTGATGACTATAATACCAGTGTAGTCACATTTTTGCAAAATAGAAATTGATATCCTGTGATAAAAAGTGAGTATAATGTAAACCTCTTACATTCTCTTTTCAGGTTCATGTTGCTGGGGATTGAAGAAGATAAACTCATATTATCATTTTTTATTAAGTACAATAGCCGCATTTTTTAAAAATGCAAAATATAAATAAGAGGGAGGAACATATCTACCAATATAACATAATTATAATTAGCATTTTGGCTTATTCCCTTTCAGTTTTTTAAACTGGGTATTTCTTTACATATTTCAAATATGGAAATATAATTTTTTCTTACAATATTCATTAAAAATACCCTAAAATTTTAAGGATACCTAATATCCATAAGCAGAATGTCAAACAGCTTCGTAATGGCCTGGTGTCATCAATGGCTATCCTCATGGTCAGACTCATGCTTTCCTACAATTTGTTCCTAATATAAAATATTCTGCAATGAACATCTTTGGTTGTATATTTAAAAAAATGCAATTTGAATCCTGGCTCTGGCATTTAGAGTTCTTTATTAAATCACTTATCTTGGCTAAAGATTATTTCGATTCATTCATGCAAAAAATGAAGATAATCATTACTGCTCCACAGTATTATTGTTGTAAGGATTAAATGAGAATATACGTGAAATCTCCCAGCCCATGGTAGATGTTCAGTAACATCAGTACCTATCCGGAAATAATTTGTCGAAATAAGGCAAACATTTCCTAGTTTTCTGTCCGTAATTTTATAAGTCTTCTCATAAAATCTACTGCAATTGCAATAAACTAAACTTAGAAATATCGGGATTTATGAAAGCCTTCCACCTCTAGTAAAAAAAGTCTAATAAACATGAAATATGATTTTATTTCTTTTTTTCTAAAAGCGGAAGATAACTTCATCAAAAACAGACTCATTCAATATAATGATCTTGCTTGGTGGTTATCAAAGAGGAAATTATGCCTGTTGGCATTTAAATTTAAACACCTTCTTTCACCTTTTTTGAAGACTGAGATGAGAGCTGTACTACTTTGTATGACTTTGGTTAAGCTTGAGGGAAGTGTGAAGATCATTTCTTATGTTTATAAATCACTGTTGACCACCAAGGTCACACCTGAGTTACTGCAGACCTGAGTATCAGCCATGTCCTCCAGACATTCAGGTTCTAACAGAAATGTGACAAACTGCGTGATTTCTTTTTAGTGCCCTTTTAAATTTTTACATGGTTAAGGCAATACTTTTCAAAATATTTTCAATTACAAAGAAGGCATGCAAACAACAAAATTTAATTTTCATTTTGTATTCCTTTCAGTTGGACAGCAATTATTCAGGTGCACAATTCCCAAACTGTCTGAAAGTGAGGGGCAGGATGATGCACATTCTCAGAGGCCCGGAGACAACCCTTTTATTTGAAAACTAAGTGATTACCTATGTTATAAAACTGAGTAATTAGATATTCAAGAAGCTTATGACTTTATCTTTGTAAAACTGCCAATTAATGAAATAAAAAATACCCCTGGGGAATATTAGCATTTTAAGCTTCATCAATTACATCTTTGGGTTGAATCTCTTACTGAGGGTAGCTTTGGATAAGAGAAAACCTGGATACTCTTAGAAGTTTTAGCTTCTTGCTTGTTTTTTTCCTAAGATAGTTAAGACTTTCAAATACCCTGATTAATATTGCTCAAGGATCTATAAACTTCCTTCAAAAAAAGGAATTATATTACTTTGGGGGTAAATATAATCATGCTGTGGGCCTGGAACTGGAAAAAAAAAAAAAGATCTTAGTGACTTAAGGTTCAAAAAAAAATTCCATCACTGATTTTGCCCCAAGGCAGTGTTCTTCCTCTAAGTGGCAGTGTGAATTTGACTTCCTTGCTGAAGAAGCATCTTAACGTGAGTGAACCCCAGAGCTTCACTTTTCTGAAGATACCAGATGTTTCCGGAATCAGTAACTAAAGTGGCAGCTCAGTCCTCAACATCTTTTTCTTTATAGTGATGTGAGCATTCTCAATGTACTTCCATCAGCATGTCCTTAAGTCTCTTCGAGGCTAAAGGGCTCAGTTTAAAAGTTTCACGTATGCAGAATTGGGTAGATACTCACACATTCCATGCTAATGTCCTAGCATTGCTTTCTCTATGATACTTTCCAGGATTAGTTTAAACTAAAAGAGATTCAAACTGGAAAGCAATAAAATATCTTTGACTAAAAGTATTTCTACCCCTAGATTTTCAGTGCTACATGTATTGGAGGAATTTTAATTGTCATAGAAAATAGAATATTTTTAAATGAATTTGCAGATATAAGTGTGGTTGGATCTGCTTTGGTTTCTCAATAAAAGAAATCATTCATAGCTTAGTAGTGTTTTATTATGTATGTCACACCCTGAAACTAATCACAATACCCAAATGTGTCCTGATGCCATGATGGAAAAACAGTTCTAGACTACTCTGACCTCAAAACCTCAAAGAAAAATTTTCTTAGTGACAGCTTGGCATGGTGTGTGTGTGTGTGTGTGTGTGTGTGTGTGTGTGTGTGTGTGTTTGAGATGGGGCGCAGGGCAGGGAAGCTTTGTAGATATAACCATACATTTGATATATTTTTCAGACTTCTGGGATAGAGATAAGTATGAACAGATTTAACTGAATTTATTCTGTAATATTGGCAGTTGCAGCAGAAAGGAAATTAGAACTCGCTATACTCAGCCACACCCAGCGGTGGGGCGGGGCATCCCATCTCCCATTAAGACAAAGAGCAGAGATTCACACCAAGCAATGCTTGTAGTTTGTGTATCACACACTCTGCGGTTATATTTTTTCATTTGTTAGTAAACATTGTATGCTGAGATTCATTAAACTAAGGTTTTAACAGTATTGGAAAAGAAATCTCTTGCTTATATTCTCTGCACACAGGGAATAATACCATGTACCCTTGTTTCGCAGTGTGACTTAGAACTGCACTCAGCTTCTCCTCAGCTTCTCTGTGTCTGTATGTCAATAAAAGCTTCTTGTTCTTGTAACAGCTTAGAGATCAGCAACGTTTAGTTTCAGTCCCAAATCTGGGCCATGATCATTCTTGACTTCTTTTTTGTCTTTTTCTCTATTAGGACCTAGCTGCTATAAATAGAAAGGGCCCAGATTTGAGACTCGAAAACCCTGGGTTCAAATTCTCCATGCTATTGTGTACTCTGGGCATGTCACTTCTCTAAAATTCCAATAAGTCATACACTCCCATGGGGCATTTTTAATTAACATGCAACAGGGGCTACCATATAGTGATTGATAATTAAATATGGGCTCCATTCTTATTAGCGTTATGCTCTTTCACTGTTAAAACAATTGAAGTAGCATATGGCGATTTGAGTGTTTACTTTAAAAAAAAAAGAGTAGTTGAAAGATAATTCAATACTGAAAATTATTTGGATTTCTTCTAATTAATATCCTCTGCACATAGTCATTCATTTTCTCTTTTAGCAAAATAATGGTTTGGGAGTTCCACGACTTGATCTTTTTTAGCCTTCTCTCTCTCCTCTCTCCTTCGTACTTTGAATGGATGGATGCAATTTTGACCACCATTCAACTTTATACCATAAAGAAATATAAAAATAAAAATCCATTAAAATATTTTTCCTGTTAACACTAAGATTAAAGCTTTTCCCCTTCTTATTACAATATGAGTCCTAAGTTCGCTCTGAGGCTGATAGGCTGTGTCCCCCTGGCTCTCTCAGATCTCGTGGGTGTGGCCCACTGGGCATCACCTCAGCACTGATCTCCTGACCTTGGGTTCCTCTCAAATTTCCTGCTGCCCAGCACTTCTGCTTTGGTTATAAGA
This sequence comes from Eidolon dupreanum, assembly GCA_028627145.1. Lineage (NCBI taxonomy): Eukaryota > Metazoa > Chordata > Mammalia > Chiroptera > Pteropodidae > Eidolon > Eidolon dupreanum. Next base: position 38,476,570 of record CM053501.1, read on the forward strand.
CCTTTCCCACTCAGCTCTCTGAGAAATTTCTAGTCTTTTTCTTCTACTAGGGTACAGTATCATAAGCTCTCCCTCTAAGATTTCTTTTGTTTTTGCCTGGTTATACATCTCCTTTTTCTGCTCCACAGACTCTCTATAAAGGATGAATATCACTTTAGATCCAACCACCCACTACTTACAAAAGTACTAGAGGGTTAAATGTGATAACCTGACTGGATGGTGTAGCTACAAAGTGTATTTTATTTGGTCCACAGAACACAGGCACATGCCCATATTCTCATTCTCTCTCCCTCCCCCACCCTTTCTCTCTCTCTCTCCCTTCCTCTCTCTCTGTCTCTCTCTGTCTCTCTGTCTCTCTGTCTCTCTGTCTCTCTCTCTCTCTCTCCCCCTCCACCTCTACCCATTGCTTCAGCTTGCCTCTGAATTATGGTGTTTATTAAAAAACCTAACAAAATACCTATGAAAGATCAATATAATGAGAGAGCGGATAAGCAAGCTGAATTGTGGCAGATTTCAGCATTATTTCTATCGAAAAAGAAAACAAATCTGCAGCAACTAATTCTCTACAAGAATGTTCAGACTTCCAAGTGGCTCTTTGAATGATAAAGCATACCAATCAGGCCAAGATTTTAACATTCCACCCCGTTACCTTTCTTCTCTTGTAGACATATACTTGTCACAAACTGAATAGAAATATCCCTGTTCCTATTTCAGGAAACCCGGTTTAATAGTCCCTATGAAAATCAATAGGTTCCAACTGACAGAATGCTTGGAGAAGTTTCGCTTCACTTGACATGGCTTGTTATCTGCAAACTACTTTCCTTAATGTGTTCTGAGACCTCAATTGGGCCCAAAAAGTCTATTTGAGCTAGTGATTTATTATTCTCCTTATCATCACTGACCAAAGGTGACCTTGCCTGCACTTCTGGAGCATACTCAGGAGTGGTTAAAAATGTCTATAGCAGTGTTTAATACATGCGTATCTTTAATACAAATCTATCCAGGCATTTCTCTTATGTACAGCAACTGGAAAATGACTGGCCAATGGTTAGTTTTCTATGTTCCAAAAGGTTAGACAGAAAGAGACAAGAGCAGATAATCCTCAGTTTCTCAGTTTACCCAGTGATAGAAATGGTATTATCTCTATTTTCGAACTGAGAAACCTGAAAATGTCCTTTAATGGATATGTCTTGGAGATTCCCCTATGAAGAATTTGTGAGGAGCCTGTGTACATTCTGTAATTTAATCTAGAACAACTTTTCAAATTCTCCTGCAACAACATAGTTATATACTCAAATGCTAATTCATAAAAATGTAAGGAAAAACGACTGGAACTTAAAAAATAACTCATAAAATGATAAGCAAATCACAATATATGGTTCTTCAACTAACTGAGAAGAGCATAAAAGGCCAAATGAGCACTTATGGAGATTTTTATAAAAGTTAGGGACATTTACTAGGTGAATGTTAATTAAACTATTGAAGAAAAGCCTTTCCAGAAAGTTATAGGTAACTTAATATTATAATAACTAAAATATGACAAATATTAGACCTGCAATAGCTTCTATACTGTGACCTAGTCACACTGCTCCAATAATAAGAATCAGACAAGAGCCACAGGGTTGAAAGCATTCCAAATCTAGGAATCATAGGCATGCAAGATTTGTTTAAGTAGGAGGTCATATGATCAGAAATCTTTACTTTGTGTAAAGAAAGTTTAATTTACATATTAAACTTCATTGATAACAGTAGTAAAATATATACCTATCTTTAGCAGAAATTTTAAGAACACACCAAAAATGATATAATTAATTTTATTCATACAGAAGTGCACAATATGTCTGGTGCTGCTAATTGCTCAGTTTTAAATCAAGTTAATGAGAACATTAAAATGGCCAGAATGAACTGGTGTTGTTATAATATAAAATATCTGTGTGGACCCATTACGATTAATAAGAAGAATAATGTTCACCATTAAATCCATAATTCCAGGGTGCTGAGAAATATTTTACATAGATTATCTCATTTTAATCCTCACTTGAACACCATGAGCTGGATGTTCTTAAACCCATTTTACAGATGAAGAGACTGAGATGAGAGATTTGCATAATTTGTTGTAAAGTCATACTTTATGAAAGGGCAGGAATTTTACAGTAAGCTGAATGCAATCTTTTCTAAGAGTTGAGCCACACACATTTAGAAATTTCATCTGAATTCTAGAATTTAAATACTTGTCTCCAAAATTCAGGGACACTATAAATGACTGGTGAGCATAATTTTCTTTAATCTCAATCAATTTTTCTTGAAAATGAGCCATACCGATAGGGCTGAAGTATGATTATGTAGACACACACTGAGGTATGTACTCCTAAGGAGGAGAAAGCATGTGACTCGTTCCTGAGATCGTGACCCCATTATCACCATGTCAGTCTTCAAAAGCTGTGATTCCATTTAACTCAGCAAAATTCAGTCAACGCTAAAGTTTCCATCTGCTTAATCTGTTCAAATTTTGACACTTTCTTGAATCTATTTTTCTTTCCTTTTGTGTTTTAAGTTCAGTGTATTCAAAAGTCATATAACATCAGTAAAAAGTTTCCATCTTTATATCACTGGTTGTTCTACTAGCTGTGTCTGTCAGAATCCTATTTTTTTTTTTTTTTTTGGTCAGAATCCTTTTTGATGCCCCAAAGTCATTAACCTGAGGAAGTAGCTTAGTAAATCTTTCTGCTCTAATTCAATCTTCTAAATATCTGATCAAGTGGAGATGATAAAAGGTTCATGCATGAAGGAAAAAAATAGCCTTCTTTCCATCACACTTGATTCATGTTTTACAAAGTTCACAGTAGAAGTTCCGCTGATGCCTGCGAGCCAATTAGTTCTTCTGTGCAAGGTAATGAGGTATTTGGGGTAAAACTGCACTGCCTGTGATTCTGTAACTGTTTGAAAATAAAATGTTACAAAATAGGCCGCTTTTTCCCAAGAGAGGCATATGATGTCACTCCTAGAGATGTGATGACTTCTTTAGTTCGAGAATCACTAACACAAAGTGGAAAAAAATTAAAATACACAACTAAAAAAGCCCTTCAATTCATTTTTTCTCTTGTTTACTCTTACTGCCCTCAAAGCCTTATTCTCATTATTGATGCAATGAGACAAATGGATACTGTTTCTGGAAATGTCCAGGTTTTTTCAGGACTGTAAAATGTTGGTTCAACAATAATTTTCTATTTTCTGGAAATAAAAGACATCTATACCAGAGAATCACCAACGTTTATCATACCATTTAGAAACTCCAAGATCCTGACATGCTTCCTGAATGGCCAAAAGAAATGTTAAGTTATTTTGAACAGTATTTCAATATTGAAGTATTGCTTTCCCCAAACTTTTTAGGAGAATTTTCATATATCATTCAATAATTTATCTTAAATTCAATAATTATTGATTTTTGCCATATTTTCTTTCTATTTCTCTTTCCCCCAATATGTACACATACATATGAACTGTAAGAAAATAAATTTTTGTTGTTTTAAGCCAGTTTGTGGTAGTTTATTACAGCAGCCTTAGGAAACTCACAGATAGATGATAGACAATAGAAAGATGATTAATAGATGATAGATAGATAGATAGATAGATAATAGACTATCTTTCAGACCTCTTCAGTTTAGGTCGAGTCATAAAATGAGGACTTAAGGAACTATCCATTAAAATAGTATAGTGGCCCAAAAATTGTTAACCACATAAAATTGCCATTTTTGTAGGGAAAAATGGTTTAACAGAGGCAATTTTACATGGCTCAACTAATAGATTAAATAAATAACTCAAGTTTTCTAAAACCTCCTTTTCCCCTCAAGACCAGATCCTGGGCTGAATTTGCTAGGACAATACTTCGTTTTCCCTGCCTCATTTTCCCTCTTTAAATAGATTCTTCAGCTTCACTCATCTCACTTAGATAAGGAGTTTCTGTGTCCACAACCTACACGGAATTAAGCACTGGAGGCAATTGCTCTTTGAGGTTTCGCCTGCTATTTCGCTAATTTACACATCTCTATGCATCGTTTATTCTAGGAGACAATGCTGAGGATTCTGTCTAATTCATGTTCAAAGCTAAGGTTTCTCCAGGGGATTTTCTCTCATTCCACTTGGCACAGCAGTAACTGTGTTTGACAACATCTGCCTTATAGCACGTTCTGCAGCTCCATCTGACACTTGGTTCTCATCCACATTTTCTTCCTGCCTGTCTTCTGAGGAAGATGTTTCCCAACAGAGGTGGAGAAGAGAAGACAGTGAGGGCAAACCAGAGCTTTACTTTCCAATGAATATGAATCATGAACCCACCAAATGTCTTAACCTATCTCTTACTCCAATTCATCCAAAGACTTTTAATATAAACCAACTCTTGCTGGGATAGCCCTTTGTCCTTTGGGACTCTGAGCATTTACAAGTGACTTCTAAATGTTTATTTCTCTATATTTTCATATATCTAACCCCTTTTAAACTTTCCTCAAATGTGAAAAAAAATTCATGAATTTGGCAATTTTTTTAACCAGTTAAAATAATACAACGAAGCCCAAAACTGTCTTGTAGTTACTCCTTCTAAAGTATGTCAATTTATTTTTATAAAAAGTATATATATTTAACAGGAAATTATATTTCATAAAATGTTTGATAATCCTCAGTTCAAATAAATTTTATGACTAATGGAAACTAATTTAAGAGAAAATTCCAAATCTTACTAATCAAAAGATCCCTCTTCATTCTGGGATAAATCATTGCCTACACCAAATAGGAAATCCAGAATATAGAATTTATTAGTAGCAACCACCATTTAAATTATTATGTGTTTCAATTAAACTGTCTTTGTTAGTTTGCTATGGCTTTAAATTCTAACAGATTGTTTCAAAATATCATTCTACTTCTACTCTACTGAAAACCCTGTGTTATTATTCTCTTCTTCATTATATGAGATTCTAAAATTTTCCTGGGCCAGACAATACATAAACAGCTGGTGGTATTAACTGTCTTTAGAAAAAAAAAATCTCTTAACCTAAAGGAGTTATTATTTGACTTCAAAATTTACGATACTTCTCTTCTCAGCATACTTTACAATTGAGCTTCCAGAAGGACATATATTTCACATATATGTTCACATAAAATTTGATAATGGAAGAATGTTCTATAAAAGAGTATGTTGTCTTTTTGTGGTTTTATAAGGGGAAACCACCTAAGGACAGAAAATACATGTAAGGCATTATAATGACAAATACTCTCTGAGGCACAGGGAGTATTACATCGTGCTGGCATTTGTATTTTGAACTTTCAACTGCTGAATTTCTTACTCATTGGAGATTAGTCTAAGTAACTTTTGCCTCCTCAGCTCTCTTACAAGAGCAAAAAGAAGCAACCTCCAAACAAAAATTTTGCTTGCTGTTCAAATACAAACTTCTTAGACGAGCAGGTTCAGTTCCAGAAACATTAGCATTTGCCCAGTTATATTTTACTGAAGTAAACCTAACGTTTGAAAATCTAGGCATATATGTATATCCAACAACATGACTGATATACAAAGCAAGATTCATCTGCCAGCTCTACACATTTTCCTTTCCACTCTTCTCCCCACAACCACAGCTAATCTGAGATCCAGTCACTTTCGATGTCACACAGTTTCCATCAGACAGCAACCCATTTGGTTGGACACTCATAATTGAGTTGCACACAGCAACTCTCTGGCCCTTTGTCTGTTGAATCAGAGCTCCTGGCTTCTCCAAGTCAAAGATTCCTATTATAAAATGAAATAAACTTACTGTTTTCTTTAACACTTTGAGAGCATAAGGCTTCTGGGTCCCCTTCTGTTTGCATCTGTACACAATGGATGTAGCTCCCCTTGAGGGGAAAAAGACAAAAAGAAGTCGTTATGCTCTGGACATGAAATAAAGGAAAAAGCTTGAAAATAAGTATCTTTTGCAGTTACCCCAATGATTGACAAGCGTTTATAAATTCTACTATAGGACCAGCCTATCTGTCGAGAGTACTTTTCCTCTTGCAACTGAATATAATTTGCTCAGAAAAATTCTAGGTTTTCCCGGCTGCTGTTTTCCTTTGCCCCATCCCAATACAAGTGACAATATACCTTGGGCTGTTGCAGTCAGTGGCTCTAGAGTAAACCAGGCCCTCAAGTGAACAAAGCATGTGAAAAACATCCACCAGACTTCAGAATTCCTGAGTTTTCCTAAAAATATGTGTCTGGAGTAAAATAAGGCACATAGCTTAAGGGAGAGGGTTTAAGTTTAGCCCTCGGCTATAAAGATCAAGATAGTCTCCACTACTTGACAAGGGAGCTGGGACCCTTGAGAATTTACAGCACTTCATTTGGTGTCTTGGCATTCTCCCAAAGTCAATGTTAGCCCCATAGAGATTCTGGCTCCGTCATCTTGGTGAATACTGCTACCACTTATTTACACATGCCTCAACAAAAAGAATTATGTGAAATGTTCAGGGGGAAAATACTAAAACATGGTTAAAGATATATAGAGGAAAAGTAGATGTACCCCTTTATAAAAAAAACTTGAAGTACAGACTGTTTTTTACCCATATGAGAGAATGGTAAGAAGGTACTCAGTGATTAACTTCCTATCTGTGCAAGGTACAAAAGGAGAATATTAAAAAGCAGGACAGTGTGGTCCTGATGCTCCCTCTCCACGCATGAGAGCAAGAGAACAAGACAGACAAAAAGGCTCACAGACCAAGCAGGCTTTAGTTTCAACTTCAGAAGAAGAACTTTAGACAAATCTTAAAATAAGATCAGTAGAAGTAAATCTGTCAGACTTTGAATATGAAGTCAAAGGAACTCTTATGATATGCTCAGCCCTATGGTTCTAAAATTTTAAGTAAGCACAAAAAAATTATACAAAATCAAACATATTCCCAGCTGCTTAAACACAACAAATTTTTAACAGAACCAGGAGTCAAGAACTGGAGTTGTAAATGCTAATAGAGTTAAAAAATTTAAACGCATTTTTAAAAACTTTGGTAAGATAACAACATGGATGCTCCTAGAGGATATTATTCTAAGTGAAATCAGACAGAGAAAGAGAAATACCATACGATTTTACTTATATGTGGAATCTAAAAAAATAAATGAACGAATAAAACAGAAACAAACACACAGAGGACATTTTGATGGTTGACAGATGGAAAGGGGTCTGAGGGTAAAAAAGAAGAAGGGATTAAAAAGTACACATTAGTAGTTACAAAACAGTCATGAGGATGTGAAGTACAGCAACAAGGAATAATCAATAATATTATAATAACTTTATGTGGTGCCAGGTGAGTATGAGACTTATTGGGGTGAACACTTCATAAGGCATGTGAATGTCTAATCACTATGTTGTATACTAAAACTAATATAATATTGTATGTCAACTGTAATTGAAAAATTAAGAATTATTTTCCTCAACTGAGAAATGAATATGACACATCCATACAGTGGAAGACTACCCAGAAATTAAAAGGAATTAACTAGGGTACACATAATAATTTAAATTATTTTCTAATATAATATCCTAAGTGAAAGAAGCTAGGTTCAGAAGGCTATATACTGTATGATTCCATTTATATAATATTCTTGCAAGGACAAAAATATAGGTATAGAAAATACATCAGGGGTTGCTGGAGGCTCAGAGGTGTGGGGGAAATTTTAGCATGATAAAATTGCTCAATATCTTGATTGTGGTGATGTTTACACAACTATAGGTAGGTAGCTGTCAAAATAGGTAGGATTGTAAATAAAATCTATGAAATTTAATGCATATATATTTATTACTACTTAAAAAAATACTGTAAAAAAACTTTCCAAGAAAACCACATTGTTCAAAGGTAAAATTAAAAACCACATTATAAAAATGTAGCCTATAACATTCCACTTATTCTATTTTTATTTCATGGTAACTGGTGAAATTTTAAAAAAATAAAAGAAAAAAATAAATACAAAGGAAAGTGATTTGCAAGCATCAAAAAAACCCTAAAAATCTACTTATATTATTCAAGAATTCATGTAAAGGAATATATTAAATAGCATCCATTCCTTAATTTCTTCATTACATTAATTTACCAGTAATTTCAATATATAAATCATTGTCTTAAGAAAACCTTTAATTTTTTTTAACAAAATTCACTCTAGACTGATCAACCTCAAGACACAAGTATGTTAGATTAACGTTAATTTTTTCATTTTTTTATATGAGGAATCTATTAAGAAAGTCCAATTTTATTTTGCTAAGTAATGGACTTATTAATATTAACAGTTTCTTTAAAAATTTCCAGCTTTATTGAGATGTAATTGACATATAACAGTGTAAGTTTAACGTGTATAAAGTAATGATTTGACATATATGTATTGCAAAATGATTACCACAATAATAATGTTAGTTAATGTATCCATTATCTGACATAGTTACAATTTTAGAAATAACTTTGTAAAGGATGGAAAAATTAAGTTAAAAGAACAGAACAGCTCAAATAAATTTATATAAAAATAATATTTCAGTAATTTTTCCAAAATATAACCTATATTTTTGCCAAAATTAAATGATCGGCATTTAGTGTGTATATATAATTTTAGAAAGGAACCATATTTTCAGTATATTATATAAAAATAAAAATTAATGTGCATATTAACAGCTAATTTTTAAAATAGAAAGAACATTTTGTTATAGTGTTGTATCCTCATTTCAAAAATAGATTATATAAAGAAGTGTTCACCCTAATAAAGAGAAAATTTGCTGAGATCCAAAGGAAGCAAACAGATTATAGATTAGAGAATATTATATTTATAGAGTTATTCAACTGAGGAAAAAAAGCTTCACTACTCATGTCTATTCATTTATAACATACAATCTTTAACAAAAAGGCCAAGAAAATATAGAAATTATTCCAGTTAGAATTTTTTTCTGTTATGATTTGATGAGAAAGAAAATCAATACTCCTTGGGAGTCTGAACTTGACTTCTACTTTCACATTGGTTTTCTTGAACAGAAATTTTGGAAAAATCATTTTTTAGCTCTAGCCTTGTCTAATATGGCCAGTTATTTTTTAAAAAGTTAAAAATGAAAAGCTAAAAGTGTAGGCTACTATGTTTCATTTTGGAGAAAGAAGAAAAAGTAATCAAACCTGTAATGTGTTTGAAAAATCATTGTGTACAAGATAACTGTAATGCTATAAATATGCTATTTTATATGTATATATTATATGTATACATATTACAGCCCCTGTAAAGCTGTTAAGCAGCACTTGATGTTGGTACCTGGCACTGTGTGCCAAACTTGTGACTGTCGGGGATAAACTCGAGATTATGTATTTGCCTGGAAACGTTTCGAGTTTAGAGTTCTTTGCTCCCACATTTAGGGTTACTTAGTACAAAACAGGGGGCTTTTTATCCTACAGTTCATCTTTACATGTTCCTCGTGCCCAGCATTTAAGGAACAACTATCACAATTTTTTTCACCTCTTATAACACAGATCTCTTTTTCTTTTATTTTTTTCCCCCCTTTATTTCTTTTCTTTTTCATAATCTCACCTCTTTATTCTCCTCCTTTTCTCTCCTTTCTTGTTTTAAAGTGATTGGTTTAATTTTACTTTTTTTTCCTCTAAAAGAAATTCAAGTGCATTGACACTACTGTCTACCTACCAGCTAGGAGATAGGTATATGAATGCATTCAGAAGGCCAGGTAGAGACCCAGTCTGATTTGAAACGGAAGCAGGAAGTCAGAAGTCTGGCTTCACATCAATGTCTGAGGGAATCAGGATGAGACTGCACAATGTTAAGATAAGTTAGCATCATGGGTATTCTCTCATCAAAGGAGATTATAAATCAGACTGATTTTCTGCAGGGGGAGAACTTAGTGGGACGTTTGTGATTGCTTGGTTTGAAGCAAAAGAGCTTGGATTTCCCTGCCAGCAAACCTACAATTTGTTCTTTGGAAATGCAGGAGAACTTCAGATACAAAATCTCTTAAAAGGTAAAAGTCTGGAGGTGCAGTTGACTGTTTCTTGGCTCCATCTGTGTCTCTGCAATGGTATACTGCATAGCCATATAAAATTGTCTTTTCTAAGGGTATTAGAAGTTATTGAAGAATTTCATTTTTTTTAAATAGGAAGAGCCTTGAAATGAAACCAAAGAATCTTATATTTTTAAAAAATCTAATGTTGAAGTGGCTTGATGAAAGAATATAGTTATATCAAAATATTAATCATTTTAAAACATTTTAGTATATTTATTTCTTGATCTGTTTAGCATTTGATTTTTAATGTTTTTTTTTTTTAAATTTTCAATGCATATATGTGATTGCAGGAAAGAGCCTTCTAATGCTCACTATGAAAAGGTTTAAAAGCAGTGCTGTGGTTTATAAGAGCTGTCAATCATATGTTGAAAACATAATGTGTGCAATTCTACATATCATTATATTTCTTCTACATGATTGACTTGCTATTATTTAATGAGCTTACTCCTTTCATTGATTTTTTTAAATTAGATGAATTATTAAAGAAGACTGGTTATAACCTCAAAATTGATTCTTCTTGAGGGTGAAAGCAGAGTCATATTCAGGAACAAGAGCCTGAAAAAGTCCCTGAGTGTTTAAAGCACACATTTTGCGCCATTCCAGTAATAGTTTTTCAGTTTCATTCTCCATCTCTGTCAGCCTGCAACTCATCGATACTCTTCAATACTTCAGTGTTTCCAAATGTTCTTTGGTCATTAAAGACAAAAGAAATCTGAATCTTAAACTGATGGAGAACAGGAGGAAAAACTGCTGAAATAATTTAACTACTGTTTGGCATTTTCAATCTAAAATTTGAAGAATGGCTAACCTTTAGAATTTAGAAGGTTGTTATTAGACCTGGAAGTTTTCTGAGTCCGTTAAGTATTACAGTCTTAAAGTAAATCTCAAAAATATCACGTCGAGGAATGATATTGAACTACAGACCTTAAGTAGTGCTCAAGCTCAAGGTTTTAATAAGCTTGGGTTTAGAGTCTGTCTGTAACTATCCTCTCCCTTTTCTGGTTCATTTTCTTATTAAATCCTGCATGGGGCAAGGGCAAGCACCCCATTTCAGTTTTAGGGATATATCATGGTCTCCTACTTGAGGTTGTCTCATTTATTTTAAATGTCTTTATTTTACTCTCATTTTTGAGACATATTTTCATTAGATATAGAATTCTGGACTGACAGTTTCCCTCCCACAACTTTAAAGGTACTGATTCACTGTCTTCTGGACTCCATTTTTTCCTGATGGGGTATTAGCATCATTCATATCATTGTGTCCTGTATATATTATATCTTCTTAGGTTGCTTTAAAATTTTTTTCATCATCTTTTCTTTCTTTTTTTTGACTACAGACCTATGTTTTGTTTTCTTTTCATTTATTATGTGTGCTGCTCAACAAGCTTCTTAGATCTACAATATTCTTTACCAAATTTGGAAAATGTTTGCCTGTTATTTCTTTAAACATTTTTTCCTGCCCTCTTTATCCTCTCCTCTCCCTCTTGGACACATATTTCATGTAAAGCATTTTCCCACAATTTTTTCTTCTTCTTCATCTTCTTCTTCTTCTTTTTTAATCTTAATTTCAAGTATACAGCACATTGGTTAGACATCTATATAGTTCATAAAATGATCCCTGCAATTGCTTCCTCCCTCCCCTGACCCTCTACCTAAACAACATATTAATGCTAACTGCATTCCCTATGCCATTCTCCCCATCCCCATAACCATCCATCAGCTACTAATTTATACTTCTTTAACACTTCACCCTATTCTCCCGGCCCTTCAAATCCGCTTCCCCTCTGTCTGACACCAAATTGTCCACTATATTTGTGAGTCTGTTTTTGATTAGTTTGTTCTTTTTATTCCTTAGATTCTGCATATAAGTGAAATCATATAATGTTTATCTTTCTCTGTCTGACTTAAATACCTTCTAGGTCCATCAAAGCAATATCTTTTTCCATCCCCTTCCCTTTCATATGTAAGGGTCTTGTTTTCTTATCCTTTCAGCCACTCCATCTTTTGGTTGGAGCACTTAATTCTTTTCCATTTAAGGTACTTATTGATAGGAATGTAGTAGTTACCATTCTTTATTTCTGTTTTTAATACATGTTTTTTCTTTTTAAAGAAGTCCCTCAGTATTTCCTGTAATACTGGCTTGGTGGTGATAAATTCTTTTAGCTTATTTTTGTCTGGGAAGCTCTTTATCTGTTCTTCAATTCTAAATGCTAGCTTTGCTGGATAAATTATTCTCAGTTGTAGATCCTGGGTCTTCATCCTGTTGAATATTTTTTTGTCAAGCCCTTCTGTCCTGCATAGTTTCTTTTGAGAAATCAGCTGCCAGTCTTATGAGTGTTCCATTATAAGTAATTATTTGTTTTTCTTTATTCATATTTAACCTTTGGCATTTTAATCATGATGTGTCTTGGTGTGGGCCTTTTTGGATCCCTGATTTTTGGAGTTCTCTGAGCTTCCTGGGGTTTTATGTTCATTTCCTCCACCAGTTTAGGGAAGTTTTCCATCATTATTTCTTCAAACAACTGTTCGACATCTTTTCTTCTATTACACTGATCAGATGAATATTTGGAGCCTTAATAGTGTCCCATATGCTCCTTAAATTATTTTTATAGTCTTGGCATCTTTTTTCTTGCCATTCTGAGTGAGTGTCCTTGGCTTTCCCATCCTCTAGATTAGGTCATTTGATCTTCTTCTTTATTCACTTTGTTTATTCCTTTGCTTATTCCATTCAATACACTTCTCATCTTAGATAATGTGTTCTCCACTTCAGACTAGTTCCTTTTTATAATTTCTATTTCCATTTTTATGTTTTTTATCTCTTTGTTGGAGTTCTCTACACTTCCCAAAAGTTCATTGAGCATCTTTATAACCAATGTTTTGAACTCTGCATCTGTAAGATTACTTGATTCCATTATATCTGGATCTCTGTTCTATTGCATATGGTTTCTGCTTGTCTTCCCATTTTGGCTGCCTTTCCATGCCTGTTTCTATGTACTAAGCAAAGCTCCTAAATCTCCTGGTCTTATTAATGTGGATTTGTGAAGTAGGTGTCCAGTGGCACAGTCCTGAGAGGCGTTCAGCTGCAAGCCAACTGAAGCCTAAGCCTGTGCCCCTCCAGGGCTACCTGTTAAGATTCAGCAAGTAATCCACAGATGCTGTGCTTAAAGTTGCCTTAAAAGGCCACACCAGAAACCGAGGCCAGCTACCTCCACCAGTGTGAGTCTCAGCAATGATCACCTGACTTGCTGAAGACATACCTGCATGTGGCTTGGGTGGGGCTGCAAGTAGGGGAGGGTTGCAGGGAATCCTCTGGATGGAGAGACCTCTGTTATCCAGGTTGATGATGTCATGGCTATGGTGGCGCTGAGTCCGAGCACTGGGAGGGGACAACAGGGAACAATGGATACCACCAGCACTTCTGTACCAAGAGAGTCTCGCTTTGGCCCTCGTACGACAATATCTCCTGTAAGTCTCTGGTGCCCCTTGTATGCAGCCAAATTGGTACTGGTGCTCAGAGCGAGCAGGTCCATCACTACAAAAATCTGCTCGTGGATGCTGCTCTTTTAAGAGGCTTCTGCTGCTGCTGCTGCTGCTGCTGCTGCAACCTCTGTCTCAGCTGCTTAGGACCACGCAGCCCCGCATCCTCGCCTCTTCCTACCTTCTGCCATTGCAGGGTGATTTTTTGAATTTCTCCCTAGTTGTATGGCTTGTTCATCCCAGGCGATTTTTCTTTGCTGCTGCCTCTTGTTTCCATCACAACTTTGATTTGGTCGCCAGAGAGATGAACAGAGCCTCTATCACCTATGCCATTTTTTTCTCTTCCTCCCACAAGTTTTTAAGGCTTTATTCTTTTTTACACATATTTCTCTCTATTCTTCAAATTAGATCATTTCTATTGATTTGTCTTCAAGTTCACTGACCTTTTCTTCTGTAGCCTCCAATCTACTCCTAAGTTTATGAATTTTTAATTTCATATAATGTACTTTTCAATTTTAAAATTTCCATTACATTCCTTTTTTATAGTTCTCATTTCTGGGTAGAAATACCCCACATATGTTTACTCATTATGCCCATGTTTTACTTCACATTCTTGAATGTATTTACCATGGTTGTTTTATACTCTTCATCTGCTTATTCCAACATCTGGGTCATCTCCAAGTTTATTTATTATTATTTTTCCTTGATTACGGGTTCAACTTCCTGCTTCTCGAATGTCTAGTACTTTCTTTTTAATTGTGTGAAAGACATTTTAAAATGATTCACACTAGGGATTCTGGTTTGTATTATTTTCTTTTAAAGAGAGTTGACTTTTTTAATGGCAGGCAGTTAAATAGTTACAAATATGTTTGATCCTGTCCAGTTTGTTTTTAATTGTTGGCAGAGAAAATATATTTGGGTTTTGTTCTTGGTCCTATGTCATGGTCCTTTCTAGGGTGCAGTCTTTACTCCTAAGGTGTGACCTTTTTGAGGTCTCAATTAAATATTTGAGATGCTTAGTAAAGTCTCTCCACCCTTGGCTAGAGATCCAGTGTCTTCCAACAATACATGCCTATCTTCCCTCTGATACATCTATAAGCCTGCAGCCTCTTCACAGCTGCTCCTGCTTAGCCTCATAAAGTCTCACTACACCTTATTCCTAGTTAGAAAGCCAAGGTGAATGTGGTAGTCATCTTGTGTTTCTCTTCTCTCAGGGATCACAGCTCTATATGGTTCATTGTTCAGTTTCTGAAAATAATTGTTTCATGCAGTATATCCAGGTAATTTATGGGAGAAGGGCAAATGCAGCACCTGTTACTCCATTATTTCCAGAGCAGAACTCCTCCCTTACAGTCTTAATTTTTATCACCTTGCTGAGTTTGAATCAGAAATTAATGTAACAAAAGAGAAAAACACTATATTTTTTCTTTATACATTTATTAATAGTATATTACAAATGTTGACAAAGCTAATGATTGAAGGAGATTAGCAAATGATAAATCTACAAGAGCAGAATTAAGAAATTCTCCTTTGGTATTCTAGGCAGATTTTAAAACATCAACAGCTTTTGTTATTGTTTTTGGAGAAGAAAGGAATTTTGAAGCATGAGATATAATTTTATTATGTCAAAACACTGTGCCCAAGAATTTTTCCTGTTGAATAGATGATTAAACATTCATATTTTAGGACAAAATAACTAACCCATTTTAGATTACATGCCTTGAAACTACCCCCACTGCTGCTTCTAAAGGATTCATGTGGCAGAGAGTTGCACCAGATGGCTGATACAGACGAGGAAGAGATTTCATCTCTCCCAGCTGTGACTTAGTCTTGTCGTTGGCATTCAGTGACTTTTAGCATTTAATATTATGAAATCAAAAGGATTAGAAATCAGTACGATCACTCCATCAACAAGAGACTTAGCAGAAGCAAAGCTAGTAGCTTATTGAGCACACAGTTATGTTTTTGGCCTGCATTGGGTCATTTAAAATGTTGAATGTCTTGGCAACATTTAAATATTATGACATTTCATCAAAAAATTCAGATTTACAGCTTCTCTTAAATCTGGCAACACTAATTTTTAACCTGTGCCCAGCAGCAGTTGGTATGACCTGAATAGCAACTGTCTTTTAGAGAAGGTCTGTGGTCCCCTTACCAGATTTGCGCTTTTACACCACCTCCCAGTTCCTGTGGCATACACATTTACCTTCCCTGATCTAATGAATGAATGTTCAGGAAGTGGGAATAGCTGGTAACCAAAGCAGGGAAATGTCTAAAGGCTCACTTCATAGAGATGTAGATGAGATTATTAATTTGCAGAACTTATTCCACATCTCTGCTTTAAAATTCAGTTAGTGGTTAAAAGTCCATGATGATTATTCTATTTCACTGTATCAAAGACACCATCAACTTGAAGAGGAATCATTATGCTATGATCACTGAAAAGTGGCTATCATTTGACAATGACATCTTGCGGTCCGAATGATGCATCCTGATTGCAGAGATGTTAAACTGTGGAAGATTGTGCATTTTAATATCAATTAAAAATGGTAATATCCTATATAAATAGTACCGTACAATAATAGAATGCTTTCTCAGTTCCAAATCAATTTTAATGTCTTCATAATTCCCACTTCCACTGCAATAATGGGAAATGGAATAGGCTCCAGGCCTAGTCTCACTCCCTTTAGTTCTCCTCCATTCTACTAGTAGAAAGATATTTCTAGGTAGAAATCTGACCATGTGTCTCCCCTGTAGTCACCATCTTCATGACAGTGAGAAGGATGCGCTTTCCTTAGTATGTCACGTGAGACTATTTACCATCTTGCTCTTCTCTTTTCTGGTCTCACCTCCTCTTGTCTTTTCTCTTAAAATTAGTGTTGCCAGATTGGCATCTAGCAATACTAAATTCACTGAGTCTTTGAGTATGCTGCCCTTTGTGTTTAATTACCTCCTCTGACTGTCTGGTTAACAAGATTCTAGGCATTCTTTAATTCAATGTGATCACCACCTCTTATAAGATACCTCCCATGACACACATACCACATACTTTTCATTCCATTCTGTAGTCATCTGAAGCTAGTTTGGTTTACTTCTGCACCTAATATCTGCCTTGTGACTTATTCATGTGCGTACCTGCCTAGACTAGAGCTAATGCCATTAAGAAGAGGGTACCTCATAAGTGTATTCCACCCTTCATGGATACATTTTGAATACAAAATGTTTAGGCAATGTTTGTGGTTAGATGTCAATATTAAAAACAGAGATATTTCACATTTTAAGAAAACTAAGCCTAGAAACATGGAACTAGAATTCCTGGATAACCACAGCCAGCCAAATCTATGGCAGAGGTTGCCCCATCAAGACTAGCTATGTTTTCTATAGTGTGTTAGGAAACCCATCAGTCCCTCTGGTTTTTAACATGTCTTTTCACTCACTTACAGTACAGACCTGGGCTCCACAAGCATCAGTCTCTGCAAATTTTGGTATAGACTATGAACTCCTTGAATTAAGTTCTTATTGATCTATGTCTCCTGGTGCCTAGCACAGAGCCTGGCATATATAGTTGGAGTTCAAGACATATTTTATATATTGAGTTGAATAATCTGATATGATAATTATAACAGTCCAGCAAAGAAGCAAGGTAGGTATTATTATTCACCATTGGTAAAGAATCTACAGTTTGGGAAGTCAGTGTTTTGCTCAATAAGACATAGTCCATATGAAGAAGAGCTGTGACCAAGCTCAAATCTCTGCTCCATTTTTCAGGACTTCTCACTAAGACAGCCTTTTGTGGATGTCTATCTGGAGACTTTATGAAACCTCAGTACTTTTGTAATTGATAAATTAATCACTATGTCCTCTGTATCCCCACCATTACAGAACTTACCACACACTGCTCCGTATTATAGTTAATTGTATGTATGTGTCTCCCTGATGTGACTTGATGATGAAAACCTGTGACTAGATAGTGCCTTTCATACAATAGACCTGTAATATTGACTTGAAGAATTTAAAGGAATTAAATTAATACTCTCTATTCTTTATTATATTTCTATTATAATAATGCCTTAAATCTTATATGACAGGTTGGAAGGAAGGAAGGAAGGAAGGAAAGAAAGAAAGAAAGAAAGAAAGAAAGAAAGAAAGAAAGAAAGAAAGAGAGAAAGAACAGAAGGAAGGAAGGAAGGAAGGAAGGAAGGAAGGAAGGAAGGAAGGAAGGAAGGAAAGAAGGAAGGAAGAAAGAAAGGAAGGAAGGAAGAAAAGAGAGAAAGAGAGAAAGGGGGAAAGGAGGAAAGGGGGAAAGGAGGAAAGGAGGAAAGAAAGAAAAAGATAAGAAGGGAGGGAGAAAGGAAGAAAGGGAGGAAGGAAAGAAGAGAGGAAAGAAGGAAAATATTGTGATAAAAGTAAAAATAAAAATGCACTCAAGAGTCCACTTACACCCAGTTACTGCTTCCCATTTTTATCAACAATATCTGTCACGATAAGACCAATAAATTCACGTTGTTTCTAATCCATTTAGGATTTTAAGTGTTACCTATATTATTGTCATATTTACTTTCAGACATTTGTATTTGTTTCCACTGGGTCACAGCCACTTCTCTCTATAATGGTATCGTGTGTTTTTTTTTTTTTATTAATGCCAGATTATTTATTTCATTAGTGATATTTCATCACAATTTAAGATTCAATCTTATCATTAGAAGTGACGCTGCTCTTATGGACAGTGATGTCTGATTTGAATTGTTTCTGATTGATGGCAGAGCTTGATACTTCTAGTTTGTTACTCTCCTCCCCCAAAACAAAAACAAAAATGAAAACATAATGTCTTCTTCCCCATTCCTCTTAGGTAATCAGGTTCAGATAGAAATAAAATCACTGTTATTCATGGTTATGTTAAGACAATCAACCCTAAAAGAGTCTTATACTCTACAAACAGTATTCAAAGAGCTTCACTTACTCATCCCAGAAAAAGGAAACCATATTTGGGGTTTTGCTATTGACAACTTCTGGGCCTGACACAGGGATACCGCCCAGCCACATGGGTGATAGGAATTGTGAATTCAGTTAGCTGTACACTTTGCTAACTTTAAATCCAAATATGGAAAGCTTGATTGCTTTTTGGGGGCTATCACTTACTAAGCCATTTCATGTCATAGATAAATAACATACTTCCTCCTAAAGCAATTACTAGATTAATAATTTACTTAAACTAACCATTACTATTTATAATTCTCCTCTTGCCATAATGAAAGCTGGGGTTTGAGGAGATTAAGTAACCTGTGTAACCCGAATTAGGTGCTTCAGGTCTCTCCGCATACGATACAAATCTGCCCTTCTTTCTTAGTATCCCATCCTCATACACTCTACTATAAGATATCCTTTCAATACTTGTTAGGATTTTTTTTTAATGTATTATACCACTGGTTTTAGGAGTCGGAATTTATTTGAAAAAAAATGTAGTTTTGCATTCAGATAATACATAAAACCTTGTTCAAAAATTATTTAAAAATTCAAAATGGCAATGACAAAGCATTATATTAAGTGCAGATCTCTTTAGTGCACAGGAACTTGTGTGACTATACAGGTCACTAGCCCAAGGAACCAGCCCCTTCCAGAGGCAAATCATTTGACCCTCCTGATTTTCAAATTACTTGTCTACAAAAGTGGCCTAATGGCACCTGCCTTATGTACCTTATCTCTCTCATGGTCATTACAAGGATCACATGAGATAAGTTCAAATGCTTTGTAGACTCCAAAACACTTAAAAATATATACTTTTGTGTTATAAACTTACTGGTTGATGCACATGATATTTTTCCATTTATTTAACAAATATAAAATACTTCTTACAGACTAAGCTTGAAACAAATAAATATTGCTTACATCTCTATAAAAACACAAATTTTTTCTTAAAAAATAGGCTTTACCATGATTTTATACCAAATGTGAACTTCGGGAAGTTAACAATAAAATACCTCCTGAAACAAGAGTCCACTAAATCTATGGAGGCACAAATGGATGCCTTGAAACTAACTTAAACTGCTTCAAATTACTGTGTAGGGTAACTGAAATTTTACATTCATTTTCGGGCATGTCTAGTTCCTGGGTCAGCCTGCCCCAGTTTCATAAGCCCCCCTCCCTCCTCCAGTTTTCAGGTAGAAATTCTCCTCGCATATTTTCTTATGAAATGCATTAACAGGCACTACTTATTCCTTCTTGCTGATACCAAAGTTTATGAAGAGGGAAGCCTGAGGTCTCCTCACTTCTGAGCTCTTGTGTCTTTTTGGCAAGATTTCCTATCCTGTGAAAAGACGTGGTTTTTTGTTTTTTGGTTTTTGGTTTTTTTAAAATGTTTTGTCAGCAATTTTCTAGCATTTTGCTTTTGGGTCAAAAGCAAAGGAAACAAACTTAAATCAGCTAAATTTCAAAATAAATTCCTTGATTCTCAAACCACAAAACTCATCAGATGCAATTATAAAAACGACTCAATTTTCAATTTTCAGTGTGGAGGGAAAATGTCTCCACTCTTTGTTCTGGTCTTCATTCTCACTCAGCATTCCCAGGAACATTTAAATAGCTATGAAACAGATTAGAACATTGTTATTCTTATCCCTGAAAATGTAATATTAATTAAAATTATAGATTCCTTGTTCCCATGACTTATCAATGCCAGTAAAGCATTGAGACATTGCTGGCTCTGCACCCTTTTTTCTTGTGATGATATAACCATAATGCAATCTAAGAAAACTATTTTTTTGAAGCAAGTAATTTAAAACAAATAACGAAGTCTTCTGGTTGAACACAAGACTATCAATAACAGTAGAAGAGCCTTCTCTGTGCATCTTCACGCTCTTATCTCCGCATCATGTACAGCTAAGTGTCTAGTCCTCAGAACTGACGGCAGCTCAATCACTCAATTTCTATCAGAGGCTCAGAGTGAAAAAGAAAAGGCCAGATCGATGTCCTAATCTTCAAAGGAAAAGTGAAGGAAAAGATCACAACTCAATGTGTGTTTCCAAATGTCAGATTGGGCCTCCTGAGTATGTCTGTGGGGCGGGACTAACGGTTGAGAATAGTTAAATGGGGCAGTAGTGACCACAAAGAATCCCGGCCTGAAACCAAAGAGGCTGGCCACAGAAAAAGAACAGAGTAGATGCTTTATCATCCCTAGGGGACTGGTGATATCTCTTGCCCCAGGCGGACGGAGTGAGAATGGCCAGTTGGGAAAAAGGATTGGAGTATTAGGCCACATGCCAGGGTGTTGATGCGATTAGAAATGACTGGAAATCCCTTGGGAGAATAATAATTTCCTCTTTATTATTGGTAATGTTTGCTTAGAGTCATGAAATAATTTGAGTGGCCTAAAATTCAATCTTTAATGGCTAAAATGCAGTGGTCTATTCTGCTTCCTGCATAATTAGAAATGTCATCTAATTATTGCCTAACAAGCCACACAAAATGATAAGCTCTTTTGTGCTTTCTTTAAATTTAATCCTAGACCACCAATCTGCCTCCTGATAAAAGCAGTAAAGCATGTATAGTTCACAAAGATAAAAAAGATTATGGCTATGGCATTGCAGCCCTTTGTAATCATTCAGGTAGCAATCCAAATTACTCAGCAGAAGAAGCTGCCATTGTCCACAGACTGGAAAAAATTGAGAATGAGACCTTTCAACACAATATAGTAGAATTTGTCTTAACATTGCCAAATAGAAAGCCATTTTTTCCCCAAGCTAATATTTATTTAGCTCTTCTTATGTACTTTGGGTGAAAAGATTAGTGAGTTTGAGAATTACAGGAAAAACGTTATACTTCACATATAAAGTTTCATTATATGTGAAAAAATGGAGATCACAGCCCTCAACAACTAAGGGTTGTTATGAGGATTTAATTAGATAGTTTATGTGAAAGGCCCATGCACAATGCCAGACACATAAATGGACTAAATTGATTTTAATTTCCTTCGTTTTTTCTTATTGTAGCTGATTTCAGAATCTCAACCGAAGACTAACTCAGATAGGCACAAACTTCTTAATACATGAGTGTCTCTGTTCTGTTCACTACGTAATGTTAATAATTAATCTGAACAAATCGATAGTCATTAAATTGCACAAGGCAAGTAGTGCATAAAATAAAGTAGCTCACTATTTCTCTCCCTAATCAATTGAAAAGCTAATGCTAGCAAACTTCTAATTACATGTGCAAAGAGTGTAATTAGATTTCCCTTTGATTACTAATTTTAAGGCAGAAATAAAACCTTTCAATTAACAGTTTTCTCCTTAAAGAACTCTGGGTGAAAGGTCACTCAAGTACATATTCTTCTCAAATAAAGTACAGAAGAATATCTCAGCTGATTTAGCAATAAACAAGATAAAACGTTCATCAAGAAACAAAGTGTCTCAAATAGATGTTGCAAAGCGGAGCCTTATATGTTGTCTGTCTGTCATATCATTCTACTATTGCATTCTCTTATCTTTAATAAAAATACTTTTGTTATATCAAAATTTCTGAAATGACATTTTGTCATCTAAATTAATATTATCACCTCATCAAAATGTCAAGATTGAAGAAACCCTCTCAGTTGTTTGTGGTTGTTTCTCATTCATTTTAAACACAATAAAATATCACATATTAGTAAATGTTAACTTTACTCATTTTTATATTGTTCATTATGAATATGGAAATAGTAATTTAAACATATTTTCAAGACACTTATTTAATGATCTTAATGGTTTTCAATCATATTCAAGAACAGAAATGAAACAAAATTATTAGAGTATATCATTATAGCATTGATAAGCAGTAATTACTTAACTCTGTAAATTAATTAATTAATTAACTTCTGTAAATTTTTAACTACCAGCTTTTTAAAGTTTTTAAAATTCAAAAATATTCTGAAAAGATGATGAGACAGGTTTGCTCCTTTTCTGAATTAAAGTCAGTATTAAATTTATGGGTCAATACTAAAGGAAATTTTGGAATGTAAAATGTGTATTACAGGGCAAATGAGCAATACTTTATAGTCAGAAGAATACAAAACAATTTACATCCTTATAATTACACTGAAGAAGAGCAATACTTTATATTCACTAACAGATGTCACTATTATAAAATTAGATTATGATATATTATTTACTAATAAATAGATTTGAAGATTCATAATTGCAAAAGTGTGAGAGCTGTATTAAAACATGACTTTCCATTATATGAATTTTGATGTGCTATTAGTCAAATTTTATCTGTATTTGGACAAAGATGGCCAACGTGAGTCTTCATGAGTAGTTTTAAGAGCACCAAAAAGTGTCACTATTTCTTCCTCAAAATTACATAACTTAAAGCTAACTAAATGCTACATTTAAAAGAACTTCCACACTAAGTACTAACTGTATTTTATATATTAACTAGATACATTCTTCCAAATATCACAACTGTTTGTCTAATATTGGATTACTTTTGCCATCAATTTCTATTACATTTTTGAGGAATGGCTTCTATAGGAGAAAATTTGTCCTAATCAGGGAAAAACACACACTTAAGAATTCTAATATTCACTATAAGAAGGATTCTATTTGTATTATTTTATTTGTTCATACAATTACTGCAAGTATTTTCTTAATAGGACAATCAATTTACAATACCTCACACATCAAAGAGCATTCATTTTTAGGGCCCATTTCATCGCCCTCCACTCTGACTCAACAGTAGTAAAATATCCAAATAGCACATGGCTATGACTATGTTCTGTGTATTCTACAGAAATCCTTACAGAAAAAGTTCACTTAAAGAGAGTATTTTGGATAGTTCAAAAGATAAAGTACAAATAGCTAATATCTATTGAGCCATACCCTACATTCCAGGCACTGCACTGACTGCTTTGCCTCCACCATTTCATAACAATAATCTATTCTAAGAGATGAGACCAGTGAGGTTAGAGAGGTAAAGTAACATGATAAAGGTCACAAAGTAGCATGGAGTAGAGAGGGAGGATTCGATGACTTCATCACTGATATTTTAAAGAAAAGCTGTGTGGCTTTTCATATTTCTTAAGTATGACAGATTAACTGGTAACAATGAGTTCCTAATAGATCTTTCAGTAGAAGGGAAAAACATTTCAAGTTTTAATTCTGTTAATGAAGAGATTCCATCTCTTTTCACGTACTTATTCAAAAAATCCTTCTTGAGTCTCTAACTATGCACACTGCTAGAAGACCAAGTGACATAAGGAAGAAGCTCAGATAAAGGGCAATGGTAACTTAAAAAAGACTGATGGAATCAGGGAAATCTTTATAGAGGAAGTGTCATTTGACTATCTTTCAAGCATAGAATGAATTTACCAGGAAGAGATGAGAGTAAAGGGCATTCTGGGAAGAAGTGAACAATGGGACAGAAGCTGGGATTCAAGATTCACACATGAAGAACAGTGAGAACTCTTAGGCTGGTTATTCTATGGGGTGGATGAGTGGGTGGTCTAATGTGAGATAAGACAGGGTCAGAATATGGACAGTTTTAAATGCCAAGTTTGGGAATCTGCTATCAATCTCTTAGGCAAGGGGAAATTATTGAGGCTTCTGAGCATAGGAGCAGCATGATCAGTTTTCTTTTAAGAGAAGTAAAGGATGAGGGACATATTAGAGGGAAAGGGATAAAAACCCAGGAGATTTTTAGAGAAGCCATCACAGAAGCAGAGGCATAGAGGTGACATGGAAGAGAGCATTGGTGGTGGGAGAGAAGAGGAAGTTGTAAGATTTTAAACGTCATCTTGGTGAATGGTTAGAGGTGGAAGGAGACAAAAACAGATGAACAGAGAAGTCCACAGTGGTTAGATTTGAGCCTGAGGTATTGGAAGAATGGTGAATAGAAGAGAAAGAATTTGAAGAGAGAAAAGTGTTTGAGTCAGGTTCTAATTTATGGAATTTAAGGCTAAAAAAATTCAGTAGAAGTTCAGATTGCACAGATTTGGACACCGTGTGACTAGGGGTGATGTCTGATGCCACAGAATAAGTATAAAGAAAGAAGAGCTTTTTTGAATACCTTCAAACAGGGGACAGGAATCGATTGAGGAGAGAAAGCAATAATTCTCATAGCAGCAGTGTTAAAGTTGCATAATTGAACCTGTAATAAAATTATCTCTTCTAAGTAACTGTATTTAATGCAGTGTTTCTTAACTGGGGGTGTTTCTGCTTCTTTTCTCCAGTAGTATTTACTAATCTCTGCAGACATTTTTGTTCTTATAAATGGGTGGACTGGGGGTTGCTACTTGCATCTAGCAAGTAGAGGACAAGGATGTTGCTAAACATTCTATGATGCACAGGTGACCCCATCCCCTGCCACCTGAAAACAAAGAATTATTGGCCCAAAATGTCGATAGTGCTGAAGTTGTAAAACCCTGTATTAGGATAAGAATTATTTAATTTAGAATTGTAAACTGTTTAGGAAGACAGGATACCCAGAATAGAAGGAACATCTAGTATAGTAAAAGTTCTCAAATCCTTCATACTTAGCTTAAATCAAAGTTAGATTTTAAGTCTGCAAAGAAATTAGTTTGAATTATATTTGCCCAATGATGAAAAAAGGAGTCCCATTACACACTGAAATTCCTCTAAAATAGATTGTAGCTAATGTTCCAAAGATTTCCCCTTTACAGTTACTAATATGAGTTGCAGGGGTCCTCCACCAACTGATCACATGAACCACTGGGTTGTTGGCCTTCAGCTCACTCCTACACTGTGCTTTGAACTCAGAGACAACTCAGAGCTTCTTAGACTGTTCTAGGAAATTCAGAAGGCGTGACTTGAAGAATTTTATTTAATCTGTGGTTAAAGTAACATATATTTTGGTCCTAACATGTTTGGCTACCACAAGAAACTCTAGACTATCTCATAGGAGAAGTTAAGGAAGCCTTTGGATATTCTGCTTGAGTCTGCTGTGATCATGAAAAATATGAAGAAATCCAGGTCTCTTGGAACACAGTAACTTAACACTTATAAACTGGTACTCTAGATCAGGCATTCTGTTATGCTCTTTATATACATTATCTCATCTAATTCTCAGAACAACTCTAGGAGTTAGCAATTTTATGCTCACTTTATGGATGAAGGGAAATGAAGCTCAGAAAGGTCATTTACTCGCTTAAGGTCATATGATTAGGAAGAAGTAAATCTGAAACTTGAACCCAATTCACTCTAATATTACAACCTATACCTATAAATAGCATTGTGTCTGGCTTATTTGGCACTCCCTCAAACCCACCTCCTCTTGGTGTCTGTCAGGAACCCTCCTCTCTGGTCTTAAAGTCTTGGCACCGAGCTGCACAAGCAGCCTTTGTTCCATGTTTCAAAGGGCATCGCTTTGCAACAAAATGGAAATATTTCCTGGAATGAACATGTTCTTTGTACCAGAACTCATGATTAGAAAACCACAGAATCTGCTTTCCTTTAAGGAGAAAAAGACTAATGATTCTACTACAGAAATTCAAGTCATATTTTTAATTCTTCGACTTATCAAAAAACCAGTATAACTTTTTATCTGGCTTTCTACATATACCAAGGGCATTGGCAGTAAAAAAAAAAAAATACCAGAAAAACAAAAACCTAAACAAAACACTAACAACAACACAACCTGACATCACTGCTACTGAAGACTGAGAAGACTGACAAACCATCACATTGATTCTCTACTGGAATGAGACAAAGACAATAGCAAACACAGCTGTTTTTATATAATATTTACAATAGCCAAGCTATGAGAAACTTCCCAAGAAAAGCAGGGAATTCTTCAACTTTCCTTTGAATGATAGCTCTGCCGCACGAACAGAGGGAGTGACACTAGCTCTGCAGAACCTGGATATTCCCCTACACATTTTGGAGGTCACTGACTGTCCAGAACAAACTGGCCCTCGCCTACTGTGTAGCTTTTCTACCCTCTCCTGTACCTTTTTTTCCCTTCCAAAGATAGAATAGGGTTAACATATCACTTGTTAAGAGTTTTTTCATACGAACAATCATTCTTCAAACAGAAATCACAGAGGGATGAGGAAGCTATATAGTATGCTAATACCAGCACCCTCTCTCAGCAGGTCTTCTCCAAAGCCAGAAACTATGCAGGTGGTAGCTGCCACATGGCAGAAGGCAGCCCCCTCCATAGCCAATTTTAGAAAATCTGAGGAAGAAAAACTAGAGTAATTTTTTTTCTTTTTGCCTTGGACACAATTATAACCTTATGCAAGCTAAACTGATGCCATGTCTCCTCTCAATGTGCAGAAAGGGTTGGGGGAAAGTGTGGAAGGGGAGATTGAAGTTTTTCACATTTGCCCAGGCAATGCTCTGATTATAGAAAGATTGATAACTGTCAGACTCTTTAATAACATTCTCTCTGCATATAAACTCCATGATTTAAATTCAACTGTATTTTAATGCCATTCTTAGAATAGGTATGTGTGAGATTTGTCATATGCCTGTGAGAATAATGTCCACCGCTGCTGTCAGATGAATGCAGATAAGGGGACTCATGATACCCAGAACCCAGAACACAAGACAATGCTTCCCAAATGAACACAATTGTTTTATATGCTAGAAAAGGAAATACATTTGCAATGATTTAGTTTATAGTTTGACTAATATGAAAAAAGAACACTAAGCTTTCTGTAACTCACTGGAACTTTCTTTAAGAGAATGTGTCAGTATATATTCTTAATCTTAAAGCAATTTTGTGATTAGAAGGACAGGGATTACCAAAGCATGAAAGCTAACACAGCTATCATTGCCAAGAAGTTCCCTATGTACTAAGCGCCAAGCGTGGCATTTCATACACACCCTCCGAGCTACCTTCCACACTGCTGCCAAAGTAGCCTTGGGCCTCAAAGCTAATTTTATGTCATCCCCTTTAAAAACCTTTCAATAACCCCTAATATTAATGGACAAAAGCCAGATTCCATAGCATGACATATAAGGCCATCGATCAATTGGTTCCTACATACTTCTTTTGCTATTAGTGCCTATAACAATTTCAAGCCATACTGAACTAGCAACCCTCTGGCATCTCATTCATTTATACAGTGCAATACCATTTATGAATATTGAAAGCATATTTATACAGAAAACACTGCATTTTATAATGATACATTCATTGCCAAAGACATACACAAACACATTAGAATGGAATGCTTACTCGTGTGGAGATAGGGAGGTGGGATGGCTGGTGAAGAGGGAATAAAACACTAAAACCAGAGACACCCCACACAGCTTGGAATCTAGGACGCCATGACTGAGGGGCATGGTTAACTCAATTCTGCACCAAAAAACAAGGAAGTTGAATATGCCTTGTTAGACTAAGTTATATGTATATACTAGGGAAGGATACTCAAGAGCAGGGGTCCCCAACCCCCAGGCCATGGACTGGTACCAGTCTGTGGACTGTTAGGAACCGGATGGCACAGTAGGAGGTGAGTAGTGGGTCAGAGAATGAAGCTTCTTCTGTATTTGTAGCCATTCCCCAGTGCTAGCATCACCGCCTCAGCTCTACCTCAGATCATCAGGCATTAGATTCTCAAAGGAGTACCAGTCCCTGGTGCCAAAAAGGTGTCAGTAAACACTCTTCAGGTTGTGGACTGGAGGACATACATAACTGAACCCTGACCTATACTCGTATCCTTAATCTAAAAACTATTTGCCTGCTTATCCCTAAGCTTTGGCAAGACAGCACATTTATTTTCCTACAAGTCAAGGTACCAGCCCAGTAAACATTCTTTAATCAACTGCTGCCCTCATCTCCAAATGACACAGAGACCACTGCTGTACCTAGAGATAGAATAAATTGCAAGTCTTGAGTCTTATACATAGCTCATGTTCATTTCAAACTCACTTTTTAAAAGTGAGCAAAGTTAA
This sequence comes from Eidolon dupreanum, assembly GCA_028627145.1. Taxonomy (NCBI): domain Eukaryota; kingdom Metazoa; phylum Chordata; class Mammalia; order Chiroptera; family Pteropodidae; genus Eidolon; species Eidolon dupreanum. The sequence goes on from CM053501.1 coordinate 38,504,987, forward strand.
ATGGAACATTTTGATGAGACAAGGAAGGTGAAAGGGTGGTGACAGACCAGCAATGCAAGGAGAGCAGGTTGGAGCAGAGAACAACCTACGTACAGGGAGAAGCATGGAAACCACAATTGCCCTGCAGGAGAAGAACTACCACAACCAAGCAGGCAGTTAACAGTGCATCTCCAGGGTCAACACAGGAGGGGCCAAAGTTCTAAGTTCACACTTTGATTTGTCTTTAGCTTAAGGAGCTTCAGCTTCGATGAGTCTTTATGAGGATGGTTAAGTGCAGCAAAAAAAAAAAAAAAAAAAAAAAAAATTGGGCACACATCTCCTTCAAGAATGGCCAGAGCCCACAGAGGTAGGAGTAGAGCATGGGTCCCAGACCCCAAAGAGTTCCGCATAAATGCATGTCTTTGATCACTCTGCCCTCTCTGCCTTTCAAAAAGGAGAACTGATAAGACTATTCAGGTGGCAATTGATTTGGTGTGGATCCTTCTGCGATTGCAAAGCTCTAGAATCATCAACCTATGTGCCCTCACAATGCTCTGAATGAACAGCTGTTACAGCCTTGAGGCACTGCATCACTCTTCTGTGTGTGCTCATTTATTTAAACCCATAGGACTCTTAAGATGTCCAAGTCCAGGGATCCAGTCTCATTCATTCACCTCTCTAGCATGATCACAGTCAATGGCACCCAAAAAGAACTTAGTACAGGTTTGTTGTATAAAGAAGTCAGTTAGTCACTGAATTTAAACAAATATCACCACAACGCAGATGAACCCGACATGGCAAGTGGAACATTAACTACATCTCAGTTATTATATTTTTTATCTGTAATTAAACAAATGTTACTTTCAAATTATTGGATATTTAATTTTCCTTTTCCTTTCAAAGAACAAACTGGATTTCATTATGAGATTACAGAAGGCACTTTTAATGAGTTCAATATTGAGGTCCAAATCCCAGATAATTAGCTATTATTTCCCATTGCATATGTAATTCCAGGAGTATTTTACATAATTGACTTTTTCTAAAACCCGAGTCAACCAAACTGAACATCACTAAATCACATCATGTTTTTTCCATAGCACTAAATTTCAATTCCAGAAATGCTCTGCTGTTCTTTTGATTTTCAAAGAGGATGGCTCCCAAAATTGTTTTAAATTTTATCAGCAAACTCTGTTACCTGTAGATATATAATTATAATAAAATAAATTATTATTTTTAAAGGTAACATTTTATCTCATAAAGCAAAATATTCTTCTGTAATCTTTATCACTTCCTATCGTATAAGTTTATATGTTTGGATTTTTAAACTCAAGGCTTTTAATAATTAAGGTATACCTATATTTTATTAGTAAATAATTTGTATTTAAAAACAATAACTAGTTTTGATACATTTATAAGGTAACTCTGGGATCCTGAGAACTTTAGGTAGTTTTCAAAAATGTTTAAATTCACAGCCAACAAGTAAGCTTGGACACTGAGAGAATGGGAACTATAAATATAAAATTCTTTAAAATTTTCTTTTAGTCCAAAGTTTAAAAGTTAAAAGATTCCAAGTCTTTATAATTTAAGAATATTCATTCTTTAGAAATTATCGTCACCTAATTCAAATGCCAGTTAAATAATTATTTCATAAGCTCTTCAGAATAAATGATCCTTAACTAAACAAAGAACTTCTTTCTTTCTCACATGAAAACCAATTAAATTTAATCTTTTTGGAAGTGAATTGCAGAAAGAAAAAAAAAAGGTGATAGAATAATGAGTATGCAAAAATCTACAATGGCTTATACTTCAGTCCAGTCCTAAAGGTGAATCTAAGTTTGTAAATGGAACCATGTTTTATATAAAGGTAAGCTGTGCAGAATCTAGTTAAAACAGGGTCCTCAAAATGCAAAGGGGGAAGGCATAAGGAAGCTGGACAGAAGGAAACTAAATCTCTCTGAATTGAGAGAATCCAATTCATTTGCTTATTTTATGCTCTCCAGACCCATGTACCACTGTGAAAGCTACATTTACCAAAAAAAAAAAAAAAAAAAAAAATCATTTTCCCACTTAGGTTCTTTCCCACACCTCCTTTGAAGGAAAATAAAGACTTTTCCTCATGGACATTCTAGTCACAGACATAGAATAAAATCAAAACTCATAGTTCCTTTAGCTACTCAAGTAAGAGTTTCAACAATATCCAAGTGGGAACAGATAAGCAATTATCACCAGAATCACTCTGTTAATTCCTAGCATTTGAAATTAGTTAAATGTATACATTTATATTCATTGCGATTACTTAGTAATTGAAGTCAAGGGTCCTTATGATTTTAATTAAATTTAGCTTTGAATCCTAGCTCTAGAAATCATCTCTCTATATACGTCCCTCATAGACCCAGCCTCTCCCTGGATAATAAACAACTTCCCAGGCAGCAGAAGACAACAACAGCCCAGACCTAACTAATGGTCACAAGGTCTGGACCTCTGTCAGGTTACAGGTAATGTCTTGACCTGAGTTATGTTTCAGCTCCTAAGCCCTAGGGTGGAACAATCCCCTGGCTACTTTTCCATGAGGCCAGATGGAGGGATGCCAGAGCACACCTCAGAGCTGTCCTCAAGACCTTAAGAAATGATTTATTACCTTTACCTCTGACCAATCGGTAATGAGCAAAACCCTGAATTCCTAACCCCCGGTATCTTGTGATTTTGTTTTATATAATCTGTAATTTACACACCACTCGGAGTGGTGAGGAGTAGGTCTTTAGAGTCTTTGGTTCCCTGCACTCCCGATTGGCCAATTCAATATTAAACTATTTTCCTTTCTACACTGCAGATTCCTTCTCATGCTTTTCTTTCGGCTACTGCGTGCAGGCAGACGAACTCAAATATTGGGGCCTGGTAACATATGTAAACATGCATGTAAATCATTCTATAAAATGAGATGAGCTATTCTGAAAAAAGTCTTTTGTCGACATTCCCCAATAAACAATCATTATTACTAGGAAGAGATCCTGCCTGAGATATGTAGAATTCTAGCAAATCATATTTGCAGTCAAGGATACCTAGTGGGTAAAGGAATCAAGACATACCTCTTACCAATGGCCCCTGAACAGGGCTGGTTAAAAAAATAATTAGCCACAAAGCTGTTAAATCCTTTTCCAGGATTTTGATTATAAGCAAGTTTAAATTGCAAATTAAAAATTTTCCCAATAGTAAATTAAATTTCTTATCTAAAATTATGATCACGGAATTTATAAACACAAGGACAGAGATACTTTAATCCACTCTGGCTCTCAAGGGGTTTTTTTTTTTTTCCTGAAAATTAACTGGTAATTTTGATGCATATGCATTCAAGCAAATTTAATTTAAATATGCAGCTCAAATTTTTATCAAGAGAATTCTTAAGACATGTTAAAAAGTGATATTAAAATAACTTTGCTTGCTTTTGATTCCAACATTTACAATCCTATACTTTTTCATAACATCTCTCTCAAGGTAATTTAAAATAGGTTGCAGAAGTTTAAATGGGTCACCTCCTTTAAGCAATATATTGAAGTTTGGCAGTTTCTATAAAATACTCAGAAGAAAAAAGAAATCCTAATTTCCTCAATTAAAAAGTCAATTATTATTTTTCTTCAGTGATTTATCTATGACATCTACCACTACAGTATCAATAACCACAAAGCAGACTTTAAATTTAATATTTTAACAAAGAGGAAAAGACGTTTATTTAATTTGTTTTTGAGAAGAAAGTTTGGACAGAAAGGCTATCACTGCAAGTATTATCTACACTTTTCATCGGTGACATCATTTTTACTAAAGAGTGAGTCATACTCCCAGACAAGGCAAAGTTTCGGATTAGCAAGAAGGAAAAATGTAAGCATCTTAACCTGGCCAGTCCAAATGTACTTTTTTGTTCTTGTATTTTTTATATTTATTAATGATGGCAATTTTATCTTGTTTCACAAATCTTGTGAGCAAAGTAGTCTCATGATTCAGACATTAGCATACAATCGTTCTATCATTTCTATGAAGATCAAATGAAAGTTGAAAAAGTAGAGACAAAGTGCCAACTATGGTTTTTTTTTTTTTTTTTAAAAAGTTAGTTGTTAAGCCTCCTTTCAGCTACCACCCTTTGAAAACATTAAGGGATGGTACAGGGTCAGAGGTGGGGCTCTAGCACAATCTCGCTCTCCACTTCACTCTAGACTGCATTCTGCACTCCCTTCCCCCATTGATTCCGTTTGGCTTCAGCTTTTTCTACCTATCGGTTTTGAGCTTCATTCTCTCATTTTCATCCTTGCCTCATCTTTTAGCTTTCCCTTTTGGCAGCATTTTCTTAGTTAAAGTCTTGGTTTTATCATGTTTTATAACCTGCTTACATTAACTCAGGTGCCTCAGGTAAACTCTGCTTTCATCCAGTAGGGCCTTGGGACTCCTGTCCACCCATTACCCTATTCTGCTTCCATGAGCAATGCCCCACCAACGTAAGTAGTACCTGTGAGTGTAACAAGACAAATGGAAGGAGAAAGAGAGGCAATGTCATTCTCTCACTGGACAGAGTATGATCATAGCTGAGTTCCCTAGCTATTCTTAGAACTCTGCAAAAGAGATTATTCAAATTAATCTGAATTAAGTGTACTGTACATTAAATGTATTTCAATAAAAAGTGTCTGGTCTTCTTGCAACTTATTTCTTTTTACTGTTCTTGGTCTTTTATGGGTTCCAATTTGATAATGCACATTTTTTAAAAAAATTTATTTTATTATTAGTTTCAAGTATACAGTACATTGGTTATATATTTATATAGTTTATGAAATGATCCCTCTGATTGCTCTTTCTCTTCTCTGGCTCTATACCTAGCCATTACATTACTGCTGACTGCATTCCCTATGATAATGTGTTTTTAATCTCTATTTATTTAGAACTTATACATACAATTTTTAAATGGCCAATAAAAAATTAAAAATTAAAAGCCTATTGATATACAGATAGCCAAAGGATACATAAAAAGTTGCTAATTGACACTAATAGTCAGAGAAATGCAAATTAAAACCACAATGAGATGCCACCTCACACCTGTTAGAATAGCTATCATCAATAGATCAACAAACAAGTGTTGATAAGGATGTGGAGCAAAGGGAACCTTTGTGCACTGTGGGTGGGATTGCAAGTTGGTGCAGCCACTATGGAAAACAGAATGGAGGTTCCTCAAAAAATTAAAAAGAGAACTACGTTATGACCCAGAAATCCTACTTCTGGGTATTTATCTGAAGAAATCCAAAACATTAATTTGAAAAGATATATACATACCTATGTTTATTGCACTATTATTTTTAATAGCCAAAATATGAAAGCAACCTAAGTGTCCATCAGTAGACGATTAGATGGAGATGTAGTATGTGTATACAATAGAATATTACTTGGCTATAAAAAAATTAAAATCTTACCATTTGAGATAATGGATGAACTGAGAGGGTATTATATTAGGTGAAATAAGTCAGACATAGAAAAACAAATATCATATGATTGCATTAATATATGGAATATAAAAAACAAAATAAATGAACAATTAAAACAGAAACACACTCATAGGTACAGAGAACAGACTGATGGTGCCAGATGGGAGGGGGGTTGGAGGACTGGATGAAAAAAAATTAAGGGATTAATAAGTACAAATTGGCAGCTACAAAAATAATCATGGGGATGTCATTGATACTGTAATAACAGTGTGTGGTGCCAGGTGGGTACTAGACTTAGGGGAATCTCTTTGTAAGTTATATAAATGTCTAACTACTATGATGTACACCTGAAACTAATATAATTTTGAATGTCAAGTATAATTGAAAAGTTAAAAAAATGTTTTAAATAAATAAAAGCTCATTGAAGCACATATTATTTTCCAGTTGTAAAATTTTCTCAGTATAGAAAAGTTTAGAATAATGTTAAGTGATATTCCTATTTCTCAGTATAGAAAAACTTTAAATAAAATTAATATTCCTACCTTCTTTAGTGCTATGGAAATCACTGTACTTCATCAGTTTAGGTACTACTAATTGTAATGCACAAGAAAAAGTAAAGCTGAAAATTGTAAGATGCCATTTATTGTAAAATACATCCCAATTCTGTAGCTGTTAAAACATGTAAATCCTGTGCATCTAATTGATGAAATATAATATTTCTTGATGGTACTAACAGGAGTAGAGATAAGAGGCACCAAATTTAATCAGCAATGTATGAATGTAAGCAGAGATGACTGTTTCAAACCAAGAGGAATTAGCACATGTAGTATGATGTGTGGTATGGGGAACCAAAATTTTGCCACCCCGAAGCAATTTTGGGATATTGATTTTAAGATGTTTATTAAGAAATAAGACTCAGAAGGAATCTTTGACCATCTCTCTCTTTCCTGTCCAAAAGATTCAGATAGAAAAACCTGCTTTAGGAAGGGATCCCTGGCTTAATTACCTGAAGAACCTTCACCCTAGCATTGGTTAGGAAGACCCCAAGCCTGTTAGCTGGATACCCATGTCCCATTGTTTCTGAGTTGCCCAGCAAGAATTTGCCTGTCAAGTATGTTCTGCTCTTCCTCAACCACCTGTAAATCACCCATTCCCACTTCTGAAATCTAATACTCTACTCCCTACTTTCTCCTTTGTCCAAAATGTCTTAAATACCCTATGTTGCCTCACATTGGAATTTTGGAATTTTCATACTTATGTGACTTTACCATGCGCATTTATTAAAAAATTGATTTTATCTTGTTAACCTGCCTCTGTTAATTTGGTTATTAGCCCCACTAGAAGAATTTAGAAGGTGGAAGGAAAAGTACTAATTTTTTTTAGCCCCTACAGCAACATACTGGAGGCAAAAGGATACACTGTTATAATTCTTAGCAATCATTGTGGGTCTAGAGTTCTTAAATTTGAACCAAAATTCCACACGCTTCACTTTAGGTTTTATAGTAATAGAATACCAACAATTAATTCTAAATTGAAAAATGAACACGGTGGTGCATCTAAATGAGAAATCTATTGGATACGAAGGGATCTGGAAAATAGACTTTTAAAGTCATTTATTGTTGGACCTCTCTACTGTAACCATCTCCCTTTCACACAGTTCCACTCATCTGTGGATTTTCTGGCTCCCTTTTCTATTTCAAAGTTTTAAAAGAATAATATAGGGAAAAGCTAATTTGAGAAAATTATCATGAAGAATTAAATTTGAAAGCCAGAACAACTGTAAATTAGCCCTATAGTAGCTGGCAATGTTTTTATTTTAAAATTTAAATCTGTATGGGATTTTAAAGTCATAAATTTCTAAAATGAAATTTGCCCCTTAATGTTTTACATGAAGAATTACTTCCCTGTACAGATATCAGAGATGTCTGACAATCAGCTTTTCATCACTTTGTATTTAAAGTGAAAATGTTTCATGCACTGAACAAAACTTAGCAGCATCTACAGCAATTTCATAATTAGTTATAGTCATAATAGTTTTACTTTAAAAATATTTCTCATGAAGAATGCAACCTGCTTTTTTATTTTTAAACCAATAAGAGAGAAAATTCCCTAGTTTGAGTACATGAAACTTAAGGACCGAGAGACTCTGCCACAGGGTATATACAGTATCACTCAGATGCATGTCCTTCTGAGCCCCTACTGAATTCTCTCCAAAACACTAGGAATCAGAAACATTTGCAACAGAATACAGAACAGTGTGTATCACTTTTTGTGTTTCCATAGTGTAGGCAGTGCTGGTATCAGTAGATAGCACCATCTTGCTTTTAAACCTGACCCTAAGGTGAAAAAAATGAGCAAGAATATGGCATCCTGAATCATTTAGGCTGTTCCTTCTAATTTAATATCTCATAGTAATGTTAAGTTAAAAAAAATACAAAAATGCTTATGCTCTAATGCAGCTATTTAAAATTATGCATGCATGTATGTATATCTAAAATAACTAGGAGGTTTTGCACAAAACTAAATGTGATGGTATTAGAGGTGACTGAGTATAAATTTACTGAGTATAAATAACATGTTTAACATCATGAGATTTGTAGTTTTAAAAGCCCATGAGTCATCTTTGTAGTTCTTAACTTTCCTACTAGAGTGTAAGGAGCTACCATTTCTATTTCATTCACGGCATCAAGATAACTCTGAATGTTCTCTATATATTTGTTTTAAATAGATGAGTGAATAGGTGAGTGAATAAATGGATAAATACAAACCAATGAACAAACTTTTTACATTTTCAAGAGAGCAAATAACTTTAAAAAATTATAACAACACAAAGACATCAAATATAACCTAATTTTCCATAAACATAGTAGTTCCCATCGGGAATTTAAATTTACATATAAGTTTAAATTCAAAAGTCTAAAAGCCTTAAAACAACTAATTTCGCAGTGAAGCCCACTCAGCAATGAACTGAAGGTGCTGAGTCACTCATCAAGGATTGGCATCTTAGTCCTCTGAGCATGCCAGGGTCCAGAACAGGGTGCAGCACACACCACCTCACCATACATGTTTGTGGCAAGAAAAACTAAATCTGGATGGCAGTGATGTCTCTTTTACTGCTTTTCGAATGACGAGAAATCACTGGTTATATTCCTCTGAATATCAGTTATACTGACTTTAACAAAATCAAACTTTTGCTCTCTCAGCTCTTCCAATCTACAATTTTTTCAAATACAGGAAGCCTATATGTAATTAAAGCCTAAGTTTAAAGGCAGGCACATTGCAGCATTAAATTAAGAGAGATACTTCAAATATATTTTAGTGGTCCAAATTCATGATTATGAAAAAGCTAAGAAAAGACATAGAAATTGAGAAAAAAATATTAATTTTTCTGAAGTTACAGTCTTATTTGTACCATTAAAATAATAAGGTAAGCTCTTGCTACAATGTCCTCATTTATCCATACCATATAGACATAACTAATACAGTAGTATTTTATTTTCTTAATCATCTGCAGCTGACATTGCATAGTTTGAAAACATAAAATCGAAACAATCCTAGATAAATTCAAACATGATACAAATACAACATGTTTCTTACTGAATATTCAAATACAGAAAAGCATAAAGAAGAAAGTAATTTAATTACTGAAGATACCACTATTAACAGAGATTTTTCAAAATGTCACTCCCTTCTGACAATATAATGAACAGGGCTCCTATAGTCAGTCAATAAATCCAATACATATTTATATTAGATACTTTGTAATACAAATGAGTGATTTTTTTTAAAGTTCTGTGCTTATTTCACTAATAATTTTCAATCTTATGTATATAGAAACCACAGAAACATTAATTCTGAGTTTCTTTCTTTAGAATTCTTCATGATAACATAAGGAGCAACATGGCATTTTCTTAATTTAAATGACATTTGGACTGTAAGCCTAAGTTTCACGACAAAATCCAAATCTGCATATAGTACCTCAAGTTTTAGATATTCACTTTTACATAAATCTCTGAGAGAAGTGTGATTTTAGACCCTAAAGATGATAGTGGGGGACTTTTGGCACCTTACAGCAAGCTTCCACTCTTACTGTGGAGTATCTCTGTGGCCACCACCACTGGATCCCACCTGGCATCCACATGTGTGAAACCTCAGTGTGGGAAAGTTAACAATCCTAAATGAGTCTGTGACCAATTCAAGATGGACAAATTCTTCCCCTTTGCTTTGCCCCTATCCCTCCTGCCTGATGGATAGTCCTGAGAAGCTGTTTATAAGGTTCCACAGGGGATAGTCCCATGAAATTGAGCCATCAGTTACATTTAGTGCTTGCCAGAAAATAACACATCTTCATACTGAATCTCCATTTTCTAGTTTATTTCTCTTGTCCTTTACTCCTAATACCTGGGATTTGATTCTGTAATTAAGTGATAGCTCATAAAACATTGCCTAGGCTCTGATTTCTTGCTAGGGACCATTTCATAGCAAGAAGATGCAAAAATGTTTACCTGATTATGTGAATCACTGGTCTTAACTACTAAGATTAGAAGCAGGTGGCCTAATAGCACTATGAAATAGCCAGTTATAGGATTATCTTAAGTACCAGAGAAAATTCTATTTGTTTAGGGAGGGTGTGTGTGTCTACGTACAGTACAGTATAGGCCTGAAAGGTGCAGGTCTAGGAATCTAGGGATAGAGGTAGATAGAATTGGCCCTTCTCACCAGTGCACCCAATGATCCATTTGTGGGATTTGTGCTTCCTGTTCCCACAACCCAACACTCTGCCAGGGTAGAATATTAGGGTCCCAGGGAGATACTATTTTCACTAGGAAACTCAGTGATGTTCCTATTGAAACACAAATAAATCTCAAAAACTGAATTTGTGCAAAAGAAACAGACCAAAATGGCATTTGCTGAATAATTTTCTTTATATAAAATTCAAAACAAGCAAAGCTAAAATACATTATTTAGGAATGCACACATATTGCTAAAATTATAAAGGAGAGCAAAGAAACTGATTACCATAGAAAGGAAGGAGATACGATTAGGAAAAGGCATGCAGGAGGCTCCCAGAGTGCTGGCAATTTCCATTTTTGTGCGTGTGGGGTTGCATTAAAAAGATCAAAATGTAATTTTTTAATTTGCTTTTTATTTGAGATGGCCACTTTTTGAGTATAACATCATCTCTAACAGAACAGTAAATGCTGTATTTGAAAGATAAACTATTTACTTATAAGCACCTAATCATTTCTTCCATCACCTTTTAAAGAATTAAAATACAAAACAGATGCAAATATATTGATATTTTGATAAAATAGTCAAAACAATATGACTGTCACAGTAAACATATGTTTGAAAAATAACTTTACTTAATATTTAATAATTCTTTCCATTACCATTGACAGTATTAAAATTCAAAATAAAATAAATGAAATCTAAATTATTCAAGATTTCATATTAACTATAATATGAAAGTTGCTTTTGATTTAAATATTAATCAAAGCTTGTTTGTTGATCTCTTCTAAACTCTAAATATATTCACTACTACAATCACTCAATTCCACACTAACTTTCTCTGCCTTTGTTCCTACCCTGTCTCATCTGACTTGATTCATCCTTCCTACCCCCTATAGTACACCATGTGTCTGCTCTGAGCAGAATTTGATTTTTTTCCTAGTGGCCTGTTTATATTTTTGGAAGGAGAGAGAGAAAGTGTAATGCTTTTCTGTCTATCTGGAGCTCTAAGACCCCAACATAAACAAAATTTTAAAAGTTAAGGAAGGTTCAGTGAGGCCATTCTCAAAAAAAGATAGTATCCCTACCAGTTAGCAATCTTTTAACAAAGAAGTCATAGAATTTGATTACCTGTGACTTCCAGAAAGTCTCAGGAACACTCATAAAGCCTAAATGTTTTTGTTGAGGGAAGAGAATGAGAGAGAGAGAAAGAGAGAGAGGGGCTGGGGGGAGGACCATATGCATCAGGAATGGATGAACTTGTCTAAAAACACCAGAAATGTTAATTTCAAAGAGGTACGCTTATTAAGGAATGAAAAAAAATAAGTTTTTGTTCTCTGGTTTTTCTTTCGAATGTGCATAAACTCACAGGCTCCTAATAGGATTAGACTGAATTTTAGTGCTCTGTGTTTGGAAACCTGACTATTAAAAGTACTACTAAAAAGAAATTTATAATTATTAGTGGTGAAATGAAGTCTACAGCAGCAAAATTTTCATAAAATGAACTTTTAGATCACTATTAGATATATAACAAATAACATACAACTTAGGTTCTGGGTTTGAATCCTGACTTTGAAACTTAACAGGTGTGAAGTGGGGCAAATTGCTTAAACATTTTGAACATCACTTGAAATGGGGGCCACAAAGGATTGTTGAACAGAATAAGATATGTAAAATCTGCTATATAACTTATAAAAGTACTACATCAATGTTCATAATTATTATGCTAATTTGATTTTATAATTATTATTCCTATAATATGAACACACAATCAAAAATTAGTCAAGTGAAAATTCTGGGTATGGTATGATGAGATACCAAATGGTACAGCTATGTGATACCGGAAAAAGCTTTACTTTCTCTGGAGCTCCATTTCTTCATCTTTATGAAGAGAAAATGCTAAGAATTACCTCAAAAGAGGTTTATGATGATTAAATGAGATGACATATGCTACTATGTCCTGAACCTAGAATCCTCTCTTAGATGTCACCATCATTATTGAAATATGAATTTCATAGCATTTTGCATACCTCCAGTTTTTCTTACAGGAGTTTGTTCCCAGCTTGATAATACGCACTTTGTATTTTGGTCACATATTAACACAGGCTGTGAAAGATTCTGGCTAATGTTCCCTTTATCCCAAGCTAGGCACCATAGCAACGCTATTGCTAACAGTGAGTCTGAGAATGATGAAGAGTCCTCCTCAACAGACTGTTGAAACTCTTATTGTGTGTTTATTTTATCAAAAAATGGATGAGCACATGTAAATGCCAATGGCAATTCCCCCAAAAACTGTCCTGGCATCACAGAGGCACCTACACAATGATAAAGCAGAGATCTACCTGCTGGCAAAAACACTAATTTTGTCATTTGACCATAATAGCCTTGACGAGATAAACAACCCACCATTAAGGGGATTACCATAAAAAAGGATGAATATACCACTTTATTCTAAGAGCAGCGAGTTAGAATTACAGTCATGAAAAAAAAAAAGAGAAAAGATATAAGGAATTATCTACACGAAAAAGCATGAGTTTTGAATGCGTTAAGAAATTGCATTCATTGGAGCCAGGTTTACAGCACAGCAGGCAACATCAGTATGCACAGGGGCTTCAATTTTGGCAGCACTTTTAAGTATGTTTATAGATGTTTTAGAAAAGCTAATAGGTATCATCTTGCTAATAGCACATGGTGCAGTTATGGAGCAATTAAGTTAGTAAAGTACCAGGACATTCTGATTTTCATGAAAATCACATTGGCAACCTGCGAATTGTGTAAGCATATCAGAGACTGTGAAAAGTACAAATTTAGTAGGGTTCATTATAATGCACATAGATACACAAATATCTCAGATGTCTGTGTATGTTTTTCATTTTCAAAATCAAATATATGCTATTTGTTAGCATATTTCTTCCTACATATTCTGCAAAGTATAGTTATTTTTTTTTCCTTCTGGTGTACCATTATCATTTAAAGACAATTTTCACTTGTCTCAATTCCTTGGAGGATTTTATTTATGTGCGTTAGCCAAAATAACAGCATGCGATATAACTCTTACTTTAGCGACATTCCATATGTATCATACATGCAATGTTAAAAAATAATAAAGTATTCAATATTTCCAGGTTGTGTCACATATGACATAAGTATAGATTCTACTGATATACATTAGGTTCCACATGCAATTTGTGAGAAAGTGACTTTTTGTTCTAGTTGTTTTCAAAGGAAGGAGAATATGATAAAAATTCCTTTTTCATGGCTTAAGAAAAGATAAAGAAATCAGGGACTAAAGAAAAATGTAAATTAGGAGGGCAGAAAAAATCTTCTACTCTTGTTTATTTCCCAGGGAGATCACCAGTATGTTTAACTTCCAAATTAACATCAGGAAGAAGAGGCAATTATGCCACCAACGTCTCTTCCTTCCTTGGGACCCTTTTGCCTATTAGGAGCATTTAAACCTGAAGTTCTCCTCCCCCAGTGCTCCGGAAAAGCACTTGCAGCAATAAACTAAGTGTCCTCATGGAATGAGAGTGGGAGGTGGAGCAGAAGGGGTTATTTGGGACTAGGGCTGTGCTCAGATCTAGAGAAGGTTCCTGTTCTTGACTGGTACAGAGACTGTACATGTAGGTGCTCAAGGTTGAGAAAACCCAAATCTAAAGTGATAAGTGAGAAACGGAGAAAGATTCTGAGCAAGGGCCATGATGGGGAGACTAGACGACTTTTTAGTTTCTCCTTTATATTCACCTTTAAATTTCTTTAAAAGATCAGTAAAGGTCTTCTGAATAAATATATTGAATAATGTTTATTTCACAAACCCACATTTATATATAAGTTAAAAAATACATCAAAATCATATATAAAATATTTGTTGCCCACAATCATCTCCTATCAATGTAAATACTGAAAATCTTATGGCTTACAGTAATAAATGATCTCCTATCAATGTAAATACTGAAAATCTTATGGCTTACAGTAATAAATGAGATATAAAGTACACCATTTAAATAGTTGATTGTGATAATAGGTTTAAAGAGAGGAGGCTATGATTTTCACTTAATAGTTACCTTGTTTTTAATTTAATAATTTAGTAACATATTAACGTTTAACCATATATGAAATGTTATACTTATTTTATAAAAGCATCGCAAATTATCTATTTTAAACATCATGTCACAAATCACAGATATAAAAATATTTTTCAAGTGAAATAGAATAACAAAAAAAGGAAACAACCTAAATACTTGGGAGTAAAGTATGTTATATTTTTTAAATGGAATACTATATAGCAGTTAAAAAGAATGAACTACTGTATTTCACCAATTCCAAGATGAATTTTTTTCCCCACATTTTACTATATAAAATGGGATTGTTTCTCACAACAGATTGCAACATAAAATTTCTGCTGTTTAAGCAGCAGGCATGCTCTGTGCTATTGATTAGGCATGTAAAAAATTTACTATTATTTCTGATGACACACCTGGACAACCACAATCTTGTAACATGGCACTCAATAAGCCACTTAAGGTTCGAAAAATAAATATAATTGACTTATAATTGCTGTTTGAAAACCGTCCATTCACCTTCTAGACAGATCAATTAAGTGACAGCATCAATACTAATACAATGGGTACTGGCAGCTTGAAAGAAAATACTGGAGATAACAGTACACTATGATTTAAAGAAGTGCTCTTTCATCAGCATTTTTGATGGCACAGAGAACAATACTGTTTAGAAAAACACAGGCATTAGTAACTAAGTCAAGCAGTAATTCAAGAATTTTGACTTTGAATGTGAAAAGATTTTAGAAATATCTTAACTAGTTAATTTTTCTTGTATTTTCCTTTCTATGTACATAGAGTAAAAAAAATGATAAAAATCTACTATTAAATAAGCTCTAAAAAGCTCTTTCAGGAAGAGAATCAATTTAATTGACACTGTTTCTTTTCTATCTTAGTGATACAAAAATACTGATAGTCAAATATGGTAGACTTACATGAAAATATAAGAATAGATCTCAAAAGCATATTCTAGGTATTTATTGGAAAAAAACAAAACACTAATTTGAAAAGATATATACACCCATATATCCATTACAGCATTATTTACAATAGCCATGATATGGAAGCAACCCAAGTGTCCATCAATTGATGAATGTATAAAGAAGAAAGATGAATGGTAGAAGATATATGTATATATATGTATATGTATACAAACACACACACACACACACACACACACACACACACACACACATAGACACACATTCACATACACGTACAATGGAATATTACCCAGCCATTAAAAAGAATGAAATCTTGCCATTTGTGACAACATGAGTGCACCTAGAGTATATTATGCTAAGTAAAATAAATTAAACATAGAAAGACAAATACCACATGATTTCACTTATATGTGGAATCTAAAAAATAAAACAAATGAACAAATAAAACAACAGAAACAGACTCATACATACAGAGAACAAACTGGTGATTGCTAAAGGGTAGGGGGAGAGTAGATGGGTGAAATAGCTGAGGGGATTAAGAAGGACAAACTTTCAGTTATAAAATAAATAAGTAACCGGGACATAATGTACAATATAGGTAATATAGTCAATAATATTACAATAACTTTATATGGTGGCAATTGGTAACTAGACTTATTGTGATCTTTTCATAATGTATAAAATCTTGAATCACTATGTCATACACCTGAAACTAATATAATAATTGTGTGTTAACTATAATTCAAGTTTTTAAATAAACCATATTGTTGAAGGAAAAAAAGTATTTTGCAAAAATATAAATACAGTATGATTCAATTCATAAAAAAAGAACTCAAATAAAATTATAACCTATATTTTTGTCACTACATATACATGCAGGTCAAAATTTTTAAAACGAACTAAAAGAAACACACAAAGCTAATTATAGAAGCTAATTTGGGCCAGGTGGAGGTAAGAGAATTAGAATTAGGGGTCATAGAAAAGTGTGATTTAACTTAATCATTCATAAAGTTTTATTTCTAAATGGGAAATATATGCTTATGTTACTGATAATTTTTCAAGCATTGTATACCTAGAAAAATTGACTGAAAGCTAATGTATATAAATATTGACCAGTGGTTAATTACCAGTGGTTAATGGGACTATCAATTTTCTTTATTTTCTAGTCAGAACTTTTTCGATTTCCACATTAGCCCCCAAATTTTCAAAAGTAAAATAACATAAGAGTATTAAGCACACACTTGTATTTTAAATACAGATTAAGTAACCTAGCATGAACTTGATTATGCATCTCTATCCTAAGAGCCATCTTAGTATGAGTGAGACAATCCTTTATTTGCCTTGTCTTTTGACTCTGTTTGGCGAAAAAAATGCAAAGAAGAAAACATGAAATAAATTGAGACTTCATTATCCTAATTCCAGAAAATTTCTTGCCAATTTTAGATAACAGCTCTTTGTGAGAAGAAGCCATGATTTCATCTTTTATCTTGATGCGTGTAAATTGTAAATGACTATAAACCTTTACCTGACTTCTCAGAAGAAATGTTTTATCCTATCTCTTTTGATAATCTCATCTTCCAAAATGGTCTCTCTGAGTTATTTAGTGAATAAACTTAACCCTTTCCTCCTGAAATGCTATTCTCCTCTTCCTTCTAGAGAAAGATGAATGAGGCAAAGGTGTGTGCTTTACAATTTAGAATGGAAATAGTGTGTATGAAAGACTTAACACAGATTTGGGGGAGGGAGAATGCAGCTGGAAAGAACTATATTTTATTATGTGTACTGTATCAGTTAGGTTTGGGTTGCAGGAAAAAGAAAATTATTATAGTTCTTATAGGCTGAAAAGTGAATATAGAAAACTAGGAGTCTGCAAAATCATTGACAAGACTAGAGTTGCGGGCTTTAGGCTAGGACACCAGGAGCGAAATCTCAGGCAAGACCACAGAACCATCTCCATTGTCACCCTCAGAAATTTCTGGATTTCTACATCCATGGATCTAGAAACTACTAATGCCTCTGCTTTAATTGTTTCTTGACACCTGCCAAACTAGCGCCTTGGCTATAGAATGCTTTTAGGCGGAGGGTGGGGTGGGGGGGAACACCCTCTGCAGCTTTACTTGCCAACATCAACAACATAGCAGAAACACTGCTCCTACTTTACTTTCTCCTTCCAGATCTTATTTGAGTGCATATAAATGCAGGGCCAAATCACATCTAGAAACTTAGTAAAGTCTAAGAAGATTCCAAAAACTCCCCAACCCTCCCAACTATTGGTGTCACAGCAAAGATACAACCAACACTGATATATTTTGAAGAAGAATATTTGAGCACTCTGAATTTTGTTCTGTGTTTTAATTAAAATTCTCAGAGGTCCACAATGAGATAATGTTTCCTCTCTAGCTTGCTTCCTTTCTGGTTTTGGTCTCTGCCAATTTGCATGTAGAGCTCACTATGTCACAGTTACCATCTGTTTAAATAACCCACATCTCAGAGATTTACATGACGGCACGTGTCTCAGCAAACCTTGCAGTTTGGAGATCTAGGTCAATCAGCCTAGATTTTTAACAGAACAGTTGGCTTTCCTATAGAAATAATTGTATTTAGAATTTTTGAGGGCTTCTTTTCTTTGCCAAATTCTTGATTATCTGTATACATTTTAATTATAATAAGACAACATGATAGAGGTAAAGAAGCACGAGTATCAAAGACAAGACCTGTGTCTTCAAATCTGGTTAATAACTAGGTTATATAACTTGCAGACTTATTTTGGGTCTCAAAAAAAAAAAAAACAGTAAAAGAATTTGAAGTACTGAATTCTTTTTTTCCCTTTTATGGTACAATAATTCTTGTCCAGTGACTTCAAAATATTTCTTCATATCAAGCCTATAATTTGCTGGAGTTGATTTTTAAAACTAAGAGGTTATCACTATTACCTGATAAAGTATCAGGATAATCTTGTTCTGTTTTAAAATGAGCCCCGTTGGTGTGATGTCTGCAGAATGCTCTTATTCCATTAGTAAATCACAATCAGATATATGAAAACACATTTCGAGAGATGTTCTTGTGTTCTTTATGAAAATTGCCTTCTAATGTTTTTGTTTACTAGCTGCATACATAAAATTAACAATTCTCTTTCCATACTATCTGACCATAATACTTTTCTGAATACTTGCTCTGTAACACTCCTTTCTCTAGAAGTATGACCACCTCCAATCCACTTGCCAATTAAATTTAAGAGTGGCTCTGTTGTTCATTAAACTTAACCATTCCTAATTACATTCAGCAATTTAAATAGTATTTATGGAGTATCTAACTAAGTGCCAGATATAGTGGTAGGTAAAAAAGACACAAGGATAATATCACATAATTCTCATCCTTGGAGCACTTAAAACCTATTAGAAAACACATAAACACATATGCACATGTTTGCATATGCACTGCAAACAAAAAATAAAATAATGAGAGCCATCCTTGCAGTATAAAAAATAAAGTTCTTTAGGAACTCTTAAAGATAAGCAATTAATTAACAATGGGAGTTAGGATTTGCAAAACTAACTGTACTTTCACAGAAAGTAGAGTAGTTGTATTCTATAACCACGGATTATTTCTATCATATGAAGGAAAAAATCACTGTCAGAGAAAATTTTGCTCCCTCTCTCACTCCGGCTCATCTGTGCTTTGTTTGTATGTCCTTCAGTATACAGCATCTGGCTTTATTGTAAATAGATTTGATGGCTCAGGGCCGGAGCTGATTGGCAGAGACAGCTAAGATCTGCAGAAGTGGTCCCCAGTGTTGCTATGGTGACAGAGCTCATGCTTTCAAGTAGCTCAGACAGGGTGTGTCATACAGAACCGCGGTCAATGGGCAGGGAACCCATGTTCTTCTGAACCCTAGCCCAGCCTCACTCTTTTTTTCCCAGTAGTGTCCATTGTTTTACTTTGACTTCTCAGGTCAATATATGTAATAATTTCAAGCCTACAACTAAATTTGCTTCAGACAAAGGGAATTTAGAGTGCAAACTAGATTCATTTCAAGTAAATGACACAGGTTTATCTCTCTGAACAAGCCCCTACACTGCAAAATTCCAAGGGGTGTCATTCACATTAAGGCTGTGATCCAGGGGGCACCATTCACTAAAATATTTTCTGAGGGTTGTCTCCGGAGGCTGTACTGAAGTACCCTATTGCCACTGAGTTAGTGTCTTAAGGTACTTTATAACCTTTTCTAGAACTTTCTAAGGTTACTCTTATGAAAAAAAGATCTGATTGATGCGTAGTGTATATAATATATGTATATATAATTAAAAAATTTCCTGTAATCACTTTGAAATCACCCTTTTTCTTCTCTCATATTTTGGAAAGGAAATAACTGAATGGTTTTTTGTTTTGTTTTGTTTTTTTTTTTTTTGCAGGAGGCAGAGATGCAGTTTAAGATAAATGGTAAGCCTTGCCAAGAAATTAACAATTTAAGTTCATAGCACTTACACAATAATTGTTTGTATATTAGTTTTCTTAACTATTCATTTACATAGACATAACAAGATCTGTTTATAATATTATAATGTAATTTGATATATAAATTGTATATGTTTGAATGTTACAAAAGCATTTCTCTTTTAAATTTTTTATTAAAGATTTTAGTAATTGTGAATGGCCTTGTCCTAATTATTTTGAACTATTTAAGCTTCACTGTGAAAAAACAAATAAGCTCATTTCTCCGAATTTCATATTGAAACTCACTATTTCCTAAAACTGCAAAATGCAATGATTAATGGGTTTCAGTCAATATCCTTTTCCCCACAAAGGCTGGCACTCCTAGTGTCCCGGGCTATGCCAGTGACTTCAAAGTTCTCAAGTATTCTCTTTATTGAACAGTGTAAAGCACTGAAATTATTCATATAGGAGGCAAAACTCTTCATGAACATTATCATTTTAGTTGGGAGAAATAAAGCATACAGAGGAATGACATAAACACATTATTACAACTACTGAAAAGTAACAGAATATGTTGATTCTTTAAGTTCTAAGATGGCAGTTTCACCACATACTAGCTTTTCTTCTTTCTCAAAGTCATATCACATTCTAAAATTATTAAGTAATTATTACCCATAATGATCAAACATTACCTCTGGCAGTACTGAATTAAAATTATTTTTCAGGTTCACAGTTTTATGTGTATATACAAACATCATTGTAACACATTCTAAATCCTTGCCACTAAGAAGCAGTTAATAATCATTTGGTCCTCTAAGCATCAATAAAAGTAGTAGTGACATAAAATGTATAAAATGGTATATGCAGTGTAGAAGCTAGAGTTGAGAGAAACAAAAAGTTGTGTAAATAAACTTAGAAAAATGTGACTGAGTTTCATGACCAGTGTTTAAATATGCATTTGTGGCTATTTTTTTTTTTAATTTTCTAGAATCTATATTGATGCTGACTCTTCACCATTTTGGAGCTGCTGAAATTTATGTTTCCTTACCAAAATTGAAGTCACTGTAAATCTTATTATGGATAACTTTGAAAGGGAGGTAAAAAAGAAAAATGAAAATAAAATGGCTTCAAGTTTGTTGAAATTGCAACAAGCAATTGGCTGAGTGAAACATTCATTACCTTTAATCCCAGAAAATCAATTGCAAGGAGCCTCTGTGATGTATTATGCTCCT
This sequence comes from Eidolon dupreanum, assembly GCA_028627145.1. Classification (NCBI taxonomy): domain Eukaryota; kingdom Metazoa; phylum Chordata; class Mammalia; order Chiroptera; family Pteropodidae; genus Eidolon; species Eidolon dupreanum. The sequence continues at coordinate 38,525,824 of CM053501.1, forward strand.
AATGCTTTATGACATAGCATACCCACATGCCACTGTTTAATTCAATGGATATTTTTCAGCCAGTTGCTACAAGAACAAGCCAAGGACTTATTCCACCTTCTATTAGATTCCAGTTCAAGTGGTTGAAAGCCTGTGGCCTCCAAAACCAACATCTCTGGGATTCAAATATCTCATTATTCATGGAGCTCCATGTGTTGTATCTATAAATCTAGTTTCTCAAAGTTTATCATTCATGTGTTAAAATCTTAATGAAAATTAAATAGATCCGAGATAACTTTCCAATAGCATATTTTGAGCTATGTGAACACATCTCTTGGGAAATGGAAATTCAGTCAAGTGGAGATTTCATTTAAAACAGCTAATTTCAAGCAAGCAAAATATTGTCTATGGCAAAGAAACAGAAATACACATGCTTGATTTTAAGATCAAATTGCTTATAGCCTTTGAAGGTTAAAAGGGGCCAAACTCTTGTGATTGGGAAGGACCGCAAGTAAATGATAACAGAAAGATGGCCAAGAATCACATTTTAAAAAATTTCAGTAAGGAATCTTCCATTATAATGTCTCTAATGTTTAACTATGTTTATGATAGAAAACTTATTACTATTATCTAATGCGTTAAGGAAGGAGTGGGATCAAGATGGCAGAATAACTCATTAAACTCTCCCATCTCACCAATCATGTGCCTTCCCATAACTGCACCCACCTCTCCATTACCCTCAAGCCTCACTCATGACCAGGAAGAAGAACCAGTGGTGTCTGACTCCTGGGTGACATGAGCAGGCGTGGCCAGGCAGAATCCCCAGAGCTGGTCTCCTGCAGCCCACAAATGAGGATGCCTCATCCCCAAATATCTCTTGCCACTTCCTCCCAATCATGAATAGGAAAGTAGAAGCTGCTGTAAACAGGTCCCACATTCACAGACAAAGGTGAAAAACACAGCATGAAGTTAACACTTGAAGGAGGCCCAAACAGAACACATAGACATAACTCATTATACAGAAAACAGAACAGAAAGACATAACACATTTAATAGAACAAATCACTTTCCATGTAATTTAGAAGTATACTATACAATACATATGCAACATCAATAAGAGATCTTAAAAATTAAAAAAAAAAGGATAGGTTAAGAAACATGAGATGTAACTGAAGGGTGAGTTATTTCCAAGAAAAAGTATGTGTATCCATAAAATATTATACAAGGATGTTCATGGTAGCTGTTTTCATAATAATCCATATGTTCATCAATAAGAGTCTGGATAAACAAATCATAATATATTCATATAATGACATATTTCTCATAAAGAAACAAACATCATCATTAAAAAAAACCTCACAGACATATTGAGTAAAAGAAACCAGACACAAAGAGTATATGCTATATAATTTCACTTAAATTCAAAATGGGCAAAACTATCTTATGGTGATAAAGCTCCCAAAATAATGATTATCTATCTCTGGTGGAGGGTGGGAATTGCCTGAAAAGGGTACCAAGAGGACTTTCTGGAATCATGGAACTGCTCTGTATCTTGATCAGAGGGTTTTAAGCACTTGGGTTCTGTGCATTTTAAAGTAAATTATACCTCAAAAAAAAAAAAAAAAAGGAAGTGAGCTGGAAAATAGAGCAAAGAAAGTATACCAGAATGCATTTAAAAAAAGAAAGAAAAGAAAATTAGAGCTTGAAAGACAAACACAGAGACCTAGAGGATAGATAAAAATCTTTAAACATTTATGTACCAGTAGCTCCTGAAACAGAATAGATATAGCCAACTGGAGGAAATCCTTCAATAAATTATAGCAGAACATTTCTCAAACCTAAATAAAGACATTAGCCATCACAATCAAAGGGATGAGAGAGTTCGGAGGAGGATAAGAGATACAGATCACAGTCAGTCTGAGAACACTAAGAATAATAATAATAAAAAAAAGTACTAAGCTTCCACTATAAACATTGAAGGAAATGAGATTAATGCTGGGTTTAAATATAGCTCTCAATAATATTTGGTACAAGAAAACAGTGGATTTATATCTTTAAAGTTATAAGTTATACTACTTTAAACTTAAAATTCTATCACCTAAGATAGAATGCACATGTGAAAGCAAAATAAAGACATTTTCAGGTATGTAAAACTCAGTTTATTACTCTCAGACACTACCTGAAAGAATTACTACAGGAGGTACAAAGGTAAAATGAAAAATAAATATAAGAGGAAAACTGAACATAGAAGTAGTGGTGAGCAAAGAAAACAATAAAATGTATGGTTAAGTGAAAATAGGTGTGAATTGTAAATTTTAAAAACTGAGTCACTGGGCAGGAAGCCCAATAACAACTTGGAATTTAAATCCCACATGCTTTCAACATCAGAAGTGTCTAGAAAAGGAAGGGAGAAGAATATTAAAGTGCTCTCAGATTCTGGTCTTGTTCTGCAGAGAATATTGCTACTAAATAATTCCCGTCACTGAAAGTAAAATACGAGTTTAAAAGTTTGTTTAAAATGAAGATGTTCTACCAGAAAGATAGAAAGAGGAAATATAATTTTCAATCATTACCAGTTCAAGTTTGACCAGTGACAGTGTTTTGTCTGGCCAATACAGTATTTTTTAAAAATCAAATTAGTTGCCAACACTTAAAAATAGGACTATTTACATAAAACCAAGATGGTTTGGCAAGTCCATTTAAAAAAGGGTGGAAAAGAGTAACAAATAAGGGGGAAAAATAAGACATTAAAAATAGTAAGATATTTATAAAAAATTGTAGAACACTGAAATAAATAAATTTGCTGAAGTAAAATTTTAAAATCTAGGCCAATAATCTCCTTAGGAAAACATTATATCAAAATTGGCATAAATAAATCAGAAACATTAAAGAGTTCAAAAATAACAGAAGAGGTGGAAAGTATCTACCTCCCAAAAATTAGCTGTTAGAATAGTTTAATGAGTGAATTTCTACACCCTTTCCAAGAGGAGATATTCTCAGCTTATTGCAACTATTCTGTGGTATGGAAAATGAAAAGGCTATTTTATAATGCTAAAATTAACTCCTATACCAAAGCCAGACAAAGTAATATGAAAGCAAAAGTCAATCTTATTTATAAACATGTAGTAAAAATGCTAGATAAAAATAGTAGCAAATTGATTCCATCATGACCAAGTAGGTTATTTATTCCAGGAATGCAATGGTGTTTCAATACTGAAAAATATATCAATGCAATTCACTACAATATGAACAAAAGGAGGGAATAAATCCCACAGGAGAATTTCAAGAAACGAAATCTCAACACCCATGTCTAATTAAAAAAAAAAACAAAACTCATAGCTAATTAATAAATACTTTTGACAACATGGGAGCTACAAGAAAACAAGAGCAATCATCATATTTATGGTGAAAACTAAAGCCAGGCAAAAGAAAAGGACACCCCTATCTCTTTTATTATTCAACAGCGTACTGAACTTTTTCATCAAGTTGGCTTATAAATCAAGGGGAAAGAAAAGGATCAATATCACATTTAAAAGTAAATGAATAAATGTTAAGACAGAAACTGATAGTTGCCTACTTAATCATACTTTCTCTTTCTTCCTTAGTAAAAAATTTCAGTTTTGCCTAACAGACAAACATTAAAAGTTACTTCACATATAGCATTGGCAAGGATGTGAGGAAACAATCTCATATTGGAGAGTATAAATTGGTATAACCTTTTTGGAGACATATAAGAAATATTCATTGTGACATTGTCATTGCCTAAACTTGGAAACAACCTAAATGACCATCAGAAAGAGAAAAGTTAAATAAACTGAATAAATTTTCATACCAGTCATTCATTTACAAATATTTACTGAACACCAATTATACACCAGCCACTGTTCTAGGTCCTGGGGATATATCAGTGAACAAAGTTTGAAATTAAGTTCTAAATTCTAGTGGAAGAAGATGAACAATGAAGAAATAAATCTACTATATGCCATGTAGTGGTGTTAAAAAGAAAAATAAAGCAGGTAAGGGGAGATGAGGATAGAGAGAGAGAGAGAGAGGGAGAGACTGAGAGGATGCAGGAGATAGAAAAGAACAGCAGTGAGTTTTTGATGAGGAATGTTTGGATGAAGATTTGAAAGAAGTAAAGGTACAAGGCAAGAAAATACCTAACAGTGGAGCTTTTCAGGAAGGAGACATAGGTGGAACTATGTTCAATGTGTTCTAGAAGAGTCAAGGAACAGCCAGTTTGGCTAGAATGAAGCTATTCTATACCATGCAGCTATTACATTAATTATATAAGTATATATATGCCCTGGTACAGATAGTCTGCAGGACACACAGACTAACAAAAAAGTAGCAGAATAATACATGCCTGTACCATGTTGTATATTAAAAACACATATACACATAAGACAAAACTAAAATGTCCTCTGTACATGTATATATAGAAACAAATTAAAAAAAAAAAAAAGCTGAAAGGATGCATTCCAAAGTGGAAACACTGAATTACCTGGAGAGAACTCTGGATGGGGAAAGTAGTCAAGAGAGTGTTTGGTAAATCTATATATTTTTAATTTCTTTATGTTAGAATAAATACATGTATTATTTGTTGAGTTAAAAATTAGGTGAAAAAATAACAATCATTTTTAACCATCCAGCAAACTTCTGTATTCCTAAAGAATAGGTACTGTTGATACACTCTCCCCCAGGTGAACTCTTTGAAATCTTACAAATAAATTTCTATATAATTGGTATATAAGTATGATAATTACTCATACAGACTGCCTTTTCCTGGACAACTCTATAAGAAATAGATATGACACTTGTGTACCTTTCTGGAAAGACAATCTTTTAAATAGATATTGATGATTAAGTTAATGATTAAGCGTTCCCCTAAATCATACCTGAATATATCAGAGTGAAGAAGTGTGATGCACATAATCTAATGATAGAGTATGGATGGCCCTAGCAAGTTAATTTTCTTATTGCCTAGTATTTCATAATTGCTATGTATAGAGATAAGGATTATTTGGATAAATGACTTAAAACCTTTTTAAAACCATGGTTTCTTTAACAGTTTTCTATAGACTGTAAGAAATATCCTTGACTTCTTTCTAACAAACCCACCTTTTCCATTAGAGGAATTTATTTTAATTCCTTTAACTTGGCACTCAGACATTTTGCTACTTTGTTGAAATACTTGAGTAATTTTATTTGCAACACTTCCAAGTAATTAATTATCTTAATTATAAAAAGTCAAATATGTAACATTACTTAATTTCTAATTTGCAATCACTAGCATGGAGCATGACACAAATATGTTAAGTCAAGTGTAAGTTTTATGTGAATTTATGCAAGCTGTAGTCCTCTCAAAATTATGATTTCAAAATATATTGTTCAAATCTAGATTCAAGTCTAGGTTCCTGCCAGTTAACAGCTGTTATATCTTTGGGACATTTATTTAACCTCTTTGTACTTTAGTTTTCTCACTACAAATTGGGGAGATAAATCTGCCTCTTGGGTGATTATTGTGGGAATCATATTCTTTGTGGGAATCACAATATATTAAGTGATTATCTAATATATATGAAAATGCTTGTTCCCTTCCTTATATTATAACACAGATGAAACTAAAGGGAAGAAAAAGAAGGAGAATTGAAGGAAAAGAGCAACAGTGGTACATAAAATACTTTTAAAAGGCTTAGTGAAGAATTTAGCTAGTGAACTCTTTGGCAGAATTAAAGCAAAAAAAAAAAAAAAATTCCAGAAATCATACGTTAGAACAGAAATTTTAATCACACTTCTCTGGATATCTGGCCTTTATGATAACTACCCATTTTTTAAGTTCATTCAACAACAACAATGACAACAACAACAACAACAACAACAACAATAACACACACACACACACACACACACACACACACACACACACACACCCCTAGGGCTGTCTATAGACCAGACAAGATGATTGGGACTAGTACCACAGGGCAAAAAAGACGTACCCCATATCCTCTTAAGGATCTGTAGGTTGGGAGATATTCATAGAAAACTTCCCAGGCTATTCTAAAGTCGACTGAAGAATGGGAGGAAAGAGATGATGTCCTATTAAATAAGCAGTAAGGAAACACCAATGACACATGGATGACGCATCCATTTTGTTCGGTATCTTTTCCACAGGCTCAAAAACAAAGCATATATTAACTTCTAGAGCACATTTAGAGGATTAGTGTCCTGATAAGAAAACGTGAGAACTAAACCAGAGAGGAGAATGGTGGTTAAGAAAATAAAAAATGAAGCAAGGACAAATTGTAAGCCCAATCAAAATCTAAAATGTTATCTTGTCAAAAATTAGGATGATTCTGCTTTTCTATGAATTTACTTGTATAGTAACGATAAGAATTCATATACAAAAAGAAAAAAAGGGACACTGAACAAGAAACACTGTCATTGAGATACTATGATCATTTTATTAATACTTGAGAGATACTCCCACTTATCGCTTGCTATGATCTCACATCCATCTAACTTCCTGCTCCTTGCTCCCATCACCTTCCACTAGCCAGTCTTATCATAGCTATTTGGATGACCGAAGCAATGTAATAGAGGGACTGAAAACAAACCATGGTGCAGATGCAGGCGACTAGTCCATCCCACTTCAACGACTACACACTGGCTGACATGCCTTGAATGCGCCTTGTGTCAGCCCCTTACCATGTAATTTGTCTTCATTGTGCCTTTGAGTCCTCACATTTGGGAGACACTGTTAAGAACTTTATTGTAATAGTGAAGAAATCAAAATGCAGATAGGTTTATTATACCAAAGGCCCTTCAGTTTCAAATGTGGTGTTTATGTGTAAATTTCCATGATCATAACCACTATATATGTTCCATAGACTTTTACACATTCATCAAATATTAGGCAATTACTATATGCTAGGCACTGTGCTTGTCACTCAGAAGTCCAGGTTGCATGGTGAAGGAATTGGACAACTAGATTGATCTAAATTTAGGTTTTTCCAAGCTGGTGAAATGAAGACTGATGGGGAATCTAAGATACTTTCAAAAGAGTATGGAAGGTGTGGTTCATGGAATTTAAGAGCAACGAGAAAGGAAGGGGACCAGGGAAAGCTAATAGGCAAGAAAGGAAGAAGAAACCAAGGCTGGAGGAGAAAAAAAGTATTTTAATGGTAATCATGTGAGAAAATTGAAATGTGCTCCAACATTGGGATGCAGGAGGTAATAGTTTGGGGTGTGGAGACATTCTGTGATTAAGTGAAAGCCACTGGAGACAAGACTGAGGATTCCAGAGGTCAGGGTGATGGCAGCCACTAGAGGGAGAAAGCAAAAGTGATCTAGATGCTTAGTTGTTCCCTGTATGAGGGGGAGTGACAGTGAAGTAAGAGATAAACAGGAAAGAGGATGGGTAGTGAGTGGGATAATGAGAGCCTTAAATAAAGGGGCTTTACGTAACCTTTTACAACAGAAACTACATCTATTTTTTTTTAAATTATTGTAACAAGGCTAACATTGAAAAAATATTGTCTATATGTGTTTTCACTTCTCTTCCCAGCAAATCACATTTTCCAGAGGATATCCTGACATTACAGCATCCAAAAGGGCGAGGGAAACTTCTTCCCTGGGACAGAGAAGGACATGGCACAGGAAGCCGCCATAAGATTAGAGGAGGGAACGAAAGGCTGCCAGATCTGGCCTGGTGGACTGTGGGAGTAGAGGAGAGAGCAGGCAGGATTGAAAGGTCAGATGCATAGGTCCTTTACTTTCCCATTCTGGGGAAGAGCAGGGAATTGTGCAAACATCCAGGTAGGTATGGAGAGCTCTAATGTTTGGTTTGTGGCATACTTCCATGCCTGCTGTCTGAGGAAGAACTTCACATGCCCACACTCAGCATTGTGCCACATGTAGTGGAGGCACAAGGAGAAGAAAGTGGCTCGATGGGTCAGCTGAAGTAGAACTCCAAGCCCCTCATGCAGAGAATCCAGAGACTTCCATATGCCCCAGGGAGAAGATGAGGAGGTGCTAATAAGACTGGAAGTAGGACAAAATAAGCATTGTGTGCAGGGACGTGCTGAGCAAAGGCAAATGACTGGGACCAGGGGCGTCAGCTGTAAGTGCTTGCATGATACCATATTGCAAGTTGTGGTCATACAGACTTTAGCAACCACTAGTCTTGAAAGCAAACCAAATTGTCACAGTACATCAAGGACCCAAGCAGCTTCAGAGAATGTGTATTGGTTATGTGACTCCCTTTTGTCCCCCTAAGAGATTATGTAAGCCCTATCCCCCTCCCAAACAGATGCTACTTTGGACAGAAAAAGGAAGAGAGGAAGAAATATAAAAGACTGAAATTGAATATTAACTTGAAAAAAAAATGAGCTAGCCAAAAAATAAGTGACTTAAATTAGAAGATAATGTCAAGTTTAAGGTCTTCCTTTTCAATTCTCACATCAAACCCTGCATGAACCCCACCTCTTCAGTGCAGATCGGTTCACATATGAGGCATTAGGTACCTTCATTTCTTGGTGAAGATGCACACAGCGTGCATATTTACAGTTTCAATGTATAGAAACATAAAAAAAGTATTTTCCAAGTTTTCATTATTGGTAAGTATTAAAATACTTTTAAACTAAATTTCCCATAATTCAATTTCATTTTATTACTTCTAGCCACATACCTCTACATCATCAAATAAATTTTCCCTGCTTTTAGACTTTTTCCTTTGCTGCTTTTCATTATTTGTAGGTTACATTCTTCTTAAATTGATGTAACTCAGGTTGTTGTATTTAGCATCTAAAATCTTTCCTTTTTTATGAATCCTCATGTTTCCTTAATTTCATTTTTTTCCTGCTCTGTGTGCCATTTCTTTATTTTTAATACCTTTCAGGTTTAAAAGTAGCTAGAAAGAAATGCCTGGTTTATGATGTCTCATTAAAATAGAACTAAAATTATCCCTGACAGGCCACATATCACACATTACCCTTCTCAGCTATTAAATCACATCATAAATATATGTACTACGATTTCCACTATCAAATCTCTTCCTTTCCTCCTTAGTGCTTACAGAGTTGGATTTGAGTTTAGCTGCCCTAAAACCTGTTGCACAAAAGCTCAAAAGAACCTTATTTTTTCCCCCACTAATTTTTTGCAAATGTTAAGATTTCTTTGTACAAAGTAACAGTTTACACAGTAATTTGAGTGGGGCATCTACAGGAAGTGTCTGTACCTTCCTCTCAATCTTGCTTTAAACCTAAAGCTGCTCTAAAAAATAAAGTCTCAAAAAAAGAAACCAAAAAACAACAACAACAAAAACAACAAAAAACAAAAAAAACCTCAGTGTGCAACATTTTTGGTCTAGAAACTCAAGGGACACTGTCAGAGTGAAAACTCTAGTCTTCTACTATTTCCACTGATATATTTCAGCTTTACTTTTTCTCCAAAATGATGAACATTTAAATATGTTATTCCAAAATGGATCCATTTAACCTCTTTTCTATCCTAGATCACAAGCACACTTCCATCCTTATTTGAAAAGTAATTAAGATCCTCTCAAAGTGGCTTTCAAGGGATTAGCCATTAAAATATACCTTGGCAGGAAATTGAAAATCAGTACTATATTAATTGTAAGTAAAACATACAAAGCAGAATTGCTGATCCCAATGAATCTAATATTTTTGTGAGTCTGGAAGTTCTCCTTACTGTGAGAGGAGTAAAAATAATGAGGGGTAGAGAGCCTACCTCTAGCCTCCACCAGGCACTTCTTTACAGAGATATACACTGGGCCTAATTATACCAATCTGAGTGTGGAATTCCCACTAGGCTTCTCTTGGAAACCAATGACAACTGCAAGTATAGAGAAGGGAATACTGAGGAAACATCATTTCTACTAATCAGTACCACCTGTTACACAGACAAATAAATAATACAGAGGTCTGTAACTTTCTAAATCAATTAAAATATACATACAATATATTCATCGGTATTCTCACTAATATTTCCTAAATCAAAAACAGTATATAAATCACACTGGTGGTGACAGAATTAGAATTGTTATTCTGAGGCTGTCGTGTTTATAACGTGGGTTTTTCTAATTCTATCATCCCCTGTGTCCTTCAGAAGCAAGATTCTGAATTTGGAAGAAAAGAAACACAAATTAATATACAAGAGATGAAATAAGAGCCAAATAGTTCTGAATTTGAATTATAAGTATTGGTGTTAATGTGTGTACATATAATGAAAAAGCCTTGAATCTATCATGGAAAATCCATCACAATAAGCACCTCTAGAGTTCATATTATGGTCTTAAAATACCAGCACTAAGAAGAAATTGCTGATCAGAGGGCAGAAAATGTATAAAGAGATCCTAGAATATCTTAACGAATAGATAAAAAGGAAGTTATCAGAGAGTAGCAGGATCATGTCACAAGGATTCAGGAGATAACTTGAAGAGGATCCTACTGGCCAATAACATGAGGGTGAAGGTGACTCCAGGCAGAGCATGCAGAATTAGGAGAGAAGAGGACCTAGCCTTTAGGAAATGTCAACAGTTAATGACCAAGTAGAGAATATTCCAGTAGACAAGAAATAGACGATAAGAGGCAAGGAGAAAACAAGAGGGATGTTATATCATGGAAACTAACAGAAAACCATGTTTTAAGGACAGAGTGGTTATCAGCATCAAATATTCTAAGGATTCAAATAAGGTGAGGGTTAAAACACATCCAGTGGATTAAACACTTTGCCAACCTTAGCTGGTGCTAAGGCCCAACCAAAATGTATAAATGAGATATATAAACAAAATGTCATAGGGCTACACAGGTGATTTGTATGGCAAGACATCTCTGAAATGAGTATGATTCAATCTGATGTGTGTACGTGTGTGCACACACACACACACGTGCACAGGGGTAGGTAGGTGTGAAAGGCTTACAGAGAAAATTAGGCCCACTATGTTAATCAGTTGAGAAAACCTAATAAATAGCAGGAGAGTGATTCATAGAAATAAAGACCATTGGCAGCCAAACTTAAGTCTTAATGTTTCAACTGTGTCAAAAATGTGGAATATTTTGAGGATTCATAGAGATATTAAACATGCTTTTAAATACCTGTGAAAGTAAAATAGATCCAAAAAATCTATTCCAAAAAAAAAATGTAAACCACAGAAAGAGAGAGTTCATGAGTGTGAAGGTGAAAAGTCCTGGAGAATGGAGTAACTCCAGTTTAGGTTAAATGTAGTAAGGGAAAAGTTCCTTGTGGGTACATGATTGTGTCTCCATGTGCGTGCGTGCGTGCGTGCGTGCGTGTGTGTGTGTGTGTGTGTGTGTGTGTTGAATGTATTTCTTTAGGAAAACTGCTATCCTTCTATTAAACCCTTATTCTTTCATCTTTGGACTGTCAATCACAAAAAATTGCTAATTGAATGGTCTTCCAGCCTCCATTTATCTTCACCCCAATCTACTGTGCCAAAAGATGTCTAATTTACTCTTGCTAAGTACTGCTGTGCCAGTGTCAACCCTGCTAAGAAATTTCCAAAGGCTCCCACCACCTACCAAAGACATTTCAAAGCCCTTTGGGATAGAGGTCCATTCTAAAACGTCATGCTGATGCTGATGCTCAACTGAAAAACTCCTTATTCTTCCCTTGCCATTTCTTCTGTAGTGCCACTTCCTCCATCTGTTAAAATCTTAGTGATTATTAAAACCCAAGATGAAGCCAATCTATTAGTGAAGCATTTCCTATTCATCTCTCTGCATGATCAGCCTCTTTTCTAGATTCTTCTATTATTTGTTCTGCTTTTTAAGTGGAATTTATAAGATGTAGCTTTATTTCATGTTTATTGGAATAGAGTTTATATAGCCCTACCAAATTTCATATTCTTTGAAGACAGGGTAAACATCTTACCTTCATGTGTACACTTCATAATAAGTAGTAAAAACCTTGAATCTGGTATCTGCTGGATAAAGCTTTATTAAAGTAAATAAATAATATGTATATAATGAGAGAAGCTAAATTTTTAGAGTTTCCTTAGACAATAGACATAAAATATACGTAGAGAAAAAGCATCTGACTATCCATGAATATTATCAATTCATCTTGATTCCTTAAACAAAACTTAAATATAAACCCTGGTAACCAGATGCTCAGATAAAGATAACTGTCAGTAAGCTATATGACATATAAAACAACGCAATATTCATCTTTGATTCCCAAGGGAATATTACATTGGACCTGGAAGACTGTAGGACGTCAATAAATTATATTCACTTAGTAAATTGATTAATTAATTCACTCAAATATTTACTGAGCATATCAATGTTCCAGGGGTGTTTTTTGCTGCTTGGGTTACAGCAGTATATATGACAGGCAAGATCCTGCCTTCACGGGACTTACATTCTCAAAGCAGTGAACAAGCAAAACAAAACAAGAAAATATCAGGTAGTTATACGTATTAAAATAAAAATTAACCCAGAAGGTGGTGATAAAGGGTAAGTGAGTGGGGCACGAGGAGACCGATATAGATTGAGTGGTCAGGGAATTCTCACTGATGAGGGGACATTTGTGCTGAGATAAAAATGACAAGAAAGCCTGCCATGCAAAGATCTAGAAGCAAAACCATCCAATAAGATGGAACAGTAAGAGCAAAGACCCCATGGCAGAAATAAGCTTGATAGGTTCAAGAAACAGAAAGGACAGTGTGCCTGGGGATCATGAACCAGGAGTAGAGTGGTAAGAGGTTAGGTGGATAAGTTAGGCAGAGTCCAGAGTCTGTTGGGTTTTAAGGGCCGCAGTTAGGAGCTCAGAATTTATTTTGAGTACACTGGGAAGCAATGGGAGAGTTTTACAGGTATTAAGCAGGACAATTTGGTCTGGTTTATATTTTTTAAAGCTTACTATGTATAAAAATGTTGTAAATAGGCAATAAAATTAGAGTACCAACAAAGATGTTAACTGCAGTAGTAAAGCTGAAATATGGCAGGCTGACCTGGATTAGAGTGGAGATGTAAATAAAAATGGCAATGGTGATAGAGTTTAGAGAAGTACACTAGTGTGGGAGCTATACAGCAGAAAAGAAATGGAGTAGTGAACAAATGTGGAGGAATAAATAATGGTATTTCCTAAGAGTGAAAGTTAATGATTGTCCCCAAAGAGCCTTTATTGGTCACTCATTCAGTACTCTACCCCTATTCCTGTCTTTCCTTTATTTTCCCCAATTCATGCAACTTTATCTAAAAGGAAAGTCACAATGGCAATTATGATGAATGTAATATAATTTAAAAATCTCAGCACAGTCTTGGGATTACTAGCTGTGTTTATGAAATCTATCTCAGGTAATAGGCATGGGAAACTAAGTCAAACACCATTTCCACCAAGTGAAAAAAGAAAAATCATCTGATGTCATTGAGATGCACTCTTGAAAGTGTACCCTTTAGAAAGATGGTGGCATTGAACTATGCTCCCGCTTTGCAATCTTAATGACTGCTCCCCTTTCTCTTTAACTTATCTGCCTTTTGGTTTAGTAGGATTCACTTATATTAGAAACTGCCCAGCTACGGCACTAAATTGCTATTTTCTATGTTGCAGAAAGACTTGCGGTAATGGGTACTTCTACAGTAAAGAGAAAGCAATAATACAAATCAATCAAATCACAAGTATTTGCCTGTGTGATAAATGCATTCACCTTTAATAAAGAGTGAGTCAGAGGAAGAAAATAGTGATAATTGCAAAACATTTATCTTGAAGTGTTTTTCATTTCTCCTCTAAAGAGAAAACCTAACCTAAGAGAAAAAATTATTCACAATTGTAGCATATTATTAGAATAAAGTATATATAAATTTCATTAATAATGGCACCTGCCCTACTGTATGACCCATTTCTTTGTTACTGATGAAATATGAAAAGCCACAGAAAAGCAAGTTAAGTGGGTCATTATTTACCTTTTAGTTTATGCTTATGTGTCTGACAAACATGAAGTTAAAGCTGCTTGACTAAACTTTAAACATGTCTTTTCCTGACTATAGATACCTGACCTCCCTTCTCTTAGAGTATTTCCCTTAGAAAACTTGTAATTATAATTTTTTTCTCTGCCCCTTTGAGATATAAACCTTCTATAATTCAGGAATGTCTTTCTACAGGCTATGAGAGGTATCCCTTTGAAATGTAATCATCAAGAAAGATAGCATTCCTATCTCCCAGTCTCTGTGGGAAGGTAGGAGTCTAACTTCCATAAGCACTGATTAGCAAACACGGATGGCTTAATCACACTGACCAATATCCACATTAATGTACTCTAGTACTTTTCCACTAGCTCACCCCAGCGCGTAAAGATTCTCCTGCCTTTTGTTTCAGTGGAGTTGAGTTCAAGCTCCCTCTTTGATTACAATAGTCTTGCTCCTCTATTGCTATTGTCTTGAATAAAGTCTTCCATGCCTGTTGAACTGGTTTGGTAAAATTTTCCTTTTATGCATCAAAGTTGCAGAAGGAAGACCTAAGTTAGGTCGTCACAGCCCATGAAGATATGTTGGTAGAGTGAGGGGCCTGGGAATCCATGCAAGGTGCTAAAGAATGGACACAAGGATGAGTCTGCAGATCTAAGACTCCTAAACTGTTAAACTATTAAGGATAAGGGCCTCTCTTTAATGCCCCAGGCTGTATACCTGGAAAAAAAAGAAGGTACATTGTACAAGTTTTGCTTCTGGACAATGGTTAAGCATGTGAAGAGAAGAAATACTTTCAAGAAGTACACAGTGCCGGTCACTCAAATTGGCGCATCTAGTTTCGAGGAGCTTAAGCTGGTTCACAAGAGGAGAGGGTCTGTAAGGAATAGTAAATAAGAGATAGGGCCTTATTCCTGAAAGGATAAGAGAAAAATTCTGCTTGTGATCAATGTATAAATTGGCAAAAATGCAACATAAGTGTGAACGGAAGGCATATCCCCAACTTTTCATAGTAAATGTGGATACCAAATAAAAAGAGTGACTATTTTCCAATATTGGAAGCATAAAAAAGACCTCATTCTAATGACATGAAAGGCAACTGTCAGAGGCAGAGAATGAAATTCCAAAGATAATGAGGTAAAGATGAACCCAATTATTGTTGTGATTGTTTGTGAAAAATAGGTTTTGGAAAAATCAGAGAAAACTTTACCATGTCTGACAACCAAACTCTATCGTAGAGAATGAACAAAAGTCTACCAGATGGAGAAGGTCTGAGAAAGGGCATTCTAGGAAAAGTGACAATGGATGTAGGTGTCAAAATTAAATTGAGGATTGGAATGGCAGCCAAATGTATGTATCTAGAAATGTAGGGAGGGAACAGATAGCAAAATGTCTTAAGCATCATGATTGAGATGATTATGTTTTAATTAGAAAGACGTTTCTGACTTTATGAGGAGGGTGAATGTTAATGAGAAGAAATTAGGGATCAGGGTACATGTTAGGGTACCAATAAAATAATCCTCGTGGGAAAGGTTGAGGGCTTTAACAAAATAGTGACAGTAGGGATACATAGAACTTTCTGGATTTGAGGGATCTTTAGGATTTGGAAATGAGAGCATCAGCATGGAAATATGGAGCTGAAGAAGACTGAAACTACCCATTTGGGAGTTTGGTAGTATAAAAGCAGGTATATAGAAAGAGAAGCGGGGTTTTGTTGTTTTTGCTTTTGTTTTTGGTTTGGTTTTGGTTTTTTGAGGAAGATAAAATATCCAAATTGGAAAATCAGGCCTATATAGTTCAGAAGAGAGTTAAGTGCTACACATGTGTATCTTTTCTATAGATACACATGTGAAACAAGAATGCTGAGTTATAACTAAAAATGTTGGCACTTAAAAGATCACCCATCAAGAGCTGTAGAGGAAGACAAGAAGGCTGAGAGTGAAGTTTTAGGGGAAGCCCACACTTCAAAGTAGACCAAGAAAGAAAAGCCAGTGAAGAAAGCAGAGAAGGGCTAGGGAGGTACAAAGGAGATTTTACCAGATAACAAGGTGTAAGTAAGTGGAACCAAAGGAAAATGTTTCCAAAAGTTTTATATGATTAAGGCTATCAAATGCCTGAAAGAAGTTAACTAATATAAGGACTAGAAAATATTTCTGTTGAATTTGGCTAACGAAAAGAGAACTTAGTGTTTAAATTTTTAGTGACCTGGTAAGACAGAATCTAGATGATGGATCTAGACAGAGATGAGAATAGGAGACCAAGATAAGGAGAAAGCATATGGATTGATTTCTCCTTCAAGAATGTTAGCCACAAAGGGAAAAAGAGGTGCATCTATTTTTTCTTTTAAAAATCTTTGAAGCTATTATTTATAATGATATTAAAAGAATTTATAGACAAATGTATATAATTGATATGTTCTTCCAAACTAGCTTTTAAATTATTTTCCACTTAATTCATCTAAAGGTTTGAGGAATACTTAATGTCACTTTTGATTGATCTTCAATTGGCATTGCTTCCTATTTATATTTTTCTACTCAGAACCTGTCAGGCTGTTAATGATCTATAAAAATCCATTTTCACACCCTAAGGAAGTTCGCTCTTAAATGAATGTCACAGGAACTCCTTTGTTAACGTGAAGTCCTTTTGAAATACTTTCAATTAGTTTCATGCAGTGGAAATTTTGTAAATCATATTTTCTTAATGCAAACCAGAACAATTAGGAGATCACACATATGGCTATGGTATTTAAAAAAATACTACAACACCTCCTCACTTAGAGCAATGCATGTGGGTCACCGTTACGACCTGGTAAAGTGAGTTCAGGGAAGTGCATCTTTACCCATATCCCATCCTTCAGACACAGCAGATCCCTGTCATTTCTAAAAATTACTGAAAACTGGCCCTTACTCCCTTTAGTATTCTTCTCATGGATATCATGAGTTCAATAAGGAAGCTCTTTAGGAGACTTGGGTTAAAATCATTTTTGTTTCTTTTCTATAGATCAAATCGAATTATACTAAGAGTCTATTAGTTTTGTATCATTGCTGTAATTTTTCCCTGAACTGCACTCAGTTTTAAAAAGAACAATTCAGTTTTCATTTATTTAGGGGAGACTAAGTGTCAATAATTAAATATTCAACTCTATGGCAAATGCTGAGAAATGGCAGTGAGAAATAGAGATTAATACAAAATGTATTACTCTCCGAGAAGTATATCTAAGGGAGTCGAGAAAGACACACTCTTTCTGCCTCTTTCTGTGGGTTCTTGTTCTATGATTGTGTTTTCCTCTTACTTCGTTGGGGGAAGGAGTAGAAAAATTGGAAAAGGTACAAACAACATATACCTGAAATGACTTGCCCCTTGAAAAATTAGGAAAAGCACTACAGTAAAAATCCCTTCTTTTTCTACCTTAGATTTGAGGGTGACAGTTTCACATAAATTTCATACCATATGTTGAGGTTTCCTTTCATATGGGTTTCCTGGGTTCCCTTCACCATAGCTTGAAACATTTGCTTTTCTTAGACAGTTTGAAGGCCTGAATATTTGGATTTTGGGATATTTTTTAAAGCATTAAACAGAAAGTAAACAAGATCTGCAACATTAACAAAATTTCACAACAAAAAGACTAGGATTGGCACATTATTCTGGCATTTGCACGTAAATATTATATAAAGTCTTTTCCAGCTCTGAGTCAATTCCTGCACTTGTTACCAACACCAGTAAGAAAAGGCTTTTCCCCTTAGGGCTCCTTAGAACTACTGGCTCATTTGAAAAAAAATATTTTTAAAGAATTATGGGCTCACAGGAAGTTGCAAAAATATTAGAGAGGTCTTGCATTCTGTTCACCTAGTTTCCCCCAATGGTTACATTTTACATAATTATAGTATCAAATCAAACCAGGAAGTACAATGTGTATGTATAGTTCTTTGCCATTTCATCATGTGTTGATTCATCTAACCATCATAATCAAGATATAAAACTATTCCATCACCACAAAGATCTCACTCATATTCCCCTTTGTAGTTGTAACCAATCCCCTGGCAACCATTAATTTTGTCATTTCAAAACTTTATACAAAAAGAGTAAAACACTATATCATCTTTCGAGACTGGCTTTTCACTTAGCATATGGCCCTTGAGGTCCATCCAAGTACTTTCATGTATCAATAGTTTGTTATTTTTATTGCTGAGTAGTAGCCACTGCAGGGATATAAGACTAGCTCATTTCTGTAAGACATGCTGTTAGATTTTGTGATTCATTAGTCAGTAACAAGCTATATATGGCTATATACGGGGTGTGTGTGTGTTTGTATAGTGTCCTAAAGATGAGGAAACGTACCTTGGGGAAATATTTTTAACCTTTACACCATTAGCCTTAAAATCACTTATTTTCTGCAATAATGCTGATTCCAATCCATTACCCACATATCCAAAACTACAGTGGGAGAGGTTGGTATTTTAAGCAGTGTAAAACAGTGTTGTAGTAACTAGGAATACCATCAGAGACTCCAAATGATCACAAGATGATATTATGAATCCATAAATGCAAAGTTTCTGGGATTACAAAGATAAATAATAGAGACTTTACACATATAATTTGGGCCTTTGGGGATCAAACACACAATTTGGTTCCATTACCAAGACAGGTCAAGCTAAGGTGCTGCAGGAATCTTTATCCTAAAAGTGGGCAATAAAGATCTTAGGGAACTTTAGGTAATGGCTCTTTGAAGCTCTATTGCATTTACTTGAACCCTGACCTTGCTGAAGTTGATAGAAAAGATAAACAGTTTGGTAAACTCTACCAAGAAATATACAGAAAATTAGAAAATTGGCCTATTCCATACAAAAATAAACTTGCTGGGCATGTGTCCAAGAAAACCCACTCAGATTATAATAAAGACTGCTGCAAACATTTTCTGTTTGTAAGAAGAAATATAATTGATTGATACTGGGAAAGAAGTTTTCCTTACACAGCTCACCAAAGTGAGCAGATCCCATGGGAATGGTGATGACATGGGATAGGCAGACCAAAGTTATTAATAAGGCACAAGAACCTGGGCTCCATGGCCATCATAGCAGTATAGATAATATTCGACTATGATATCAGACCTTCAGTAAAGCCAATCAAAAACATACTTCCATTGAACCAGGGAATTCCAGTAATTAGCCCAGTTTAAAAGACACGTGAAACTACTCTATTTATTTTTAAAAGGTTCTGAGTCAAGGTTGGACAGAGTTCAGCTTTAGGAACACTTTAGGGATTTTGTTGGATTGTTTTCCAGTCACTGAGCTCATTGCAATGTCATTGCCACGAGGTGCTTCATTTTACCCCCAGCACCTAATGTGGGTCCCATCTAGGTCAACCCAAGTAATTGCATGGGATATGGAAATAGCCCCCAAGAACCACAACAACCCTCAGGGAAAACCAAGGGGACTGAGAGCCATAGTGTCAATACTGGATGCACTGCCAAACGATTAGTAAAGATAGTCTTTTGCCCTGTAGGTACTGGCAATCCTAGGTGAAAAATCGATGCACTCAAGGATAGATGAGATAAGCAGATACATTTATGTGAATGGATTTCTGTGAATCTTGAGAGAAACTAACCTCCTGGTGCTTCAGTTTCTTAACATGTTAATTTCTTCACATCTTACATGAACATCATCTCTGCCAGACTTCAAAATATATTTTAGTATTAATATCAGTTCAAGTCACCACAGAGTGAGAAGGAGTTAAATGAGGTTAATAGATCTGTTCCCTGTGTTTTATCAATGGTGTCAACCTTGCTCACAATCTAGGAAACAATTCTGAGAGGAGACCTGGGATCATGTCACACCCCACATTGCAATGGTTGCATTGCAGCAACCTCGGGTCATTCACCTGGAGGGTCTGCCCACAGTGACATCCCTTTTGGCCTCACATGTCCCCCATCCTAACCCCACTTACTGTCAGCTTCTATCTTTGTATCAAACTCATAGTACAAGTTAATAGGAAATGGCAATACAACTAGTTAGTTACACCCCAGGAGGCAGAACTAAGGCCCTTGCCCTCAGCTTCTAAACAGGTCTTAACGACATCTGAACATAAAATTTGAGTCACTGCCACCCTCGTTGCAGCAATAATCTAGAGGAAGATCATTTATTCTGGGCTTTTATTTTTCATAAGCCAGATCCAATGTTCAGATCTTAAACTATAATAGTTTAACCAGAGTTCTATATTTGAGCACCATAAGACTTAAGAAACACTTTCTAAGTGAAAAGAAAAGGTTTATATATAATATAATAAGACATTTTTAATGTAAATAAATTTATTTAGAAATTATTTAAATAATGAATCAATCTGTCATCATGTAGCTAAATGGAGCTGATAATGACAAAAGTCTTGTCTGAGATGAAGAAATATCAGTGTTCATCTGAGTATCAAATTAGAAAATTAAAATGGAAATTTCTGACACTTATTTTTGAAAAATGAAAAAATGCAAGTGTAAAATCTACTCAACAGCTTCTCAGAAGCTAAGTCTTTTTAATCTACCATAAAATGGAATAAAAAATCAATCTCATAGAACTGTAGTTAAACAATTTAGGAAATGTGCAATGTCCAGGTCTGTTTATATATACATACATATACGTATGTGTATGTGTACGTACAGATACATATATATATTTATGTATATATAAACAAACCTGGACATGGCATATTTACTAAATTGTTTAACTACAGTTCTATAATCTTGATTTTATATATATGTATATATATATATATATACACACACATACACATATACATAAATATATGTACATATATGTGTATATGCATATTTATATATGTATATATGTATATTTATGCATGTGTATGTGTGTGTGTGTATTGCATTTCACCTTATCAACACTGAAGCTCTTGGCTATTTTGATATGGCATTGTGTTTCCCTTCTTCCCTTCTGTTTAATGAAAAGTAAGTAACAGCATAAACCAGAATTGGAGTTCGCCAGTGACAGGACTGAGAAAACCAAATGCTGACCATCTGTTGAGGCAGAACAGCCCGACCCCATCCGGAATTGGAATCGTCTCTCCTTCCAGGCTCCAGGGCAAGCAGGCAGCCAGCACCTGCTGTTGGTTTGAGACGTCTGCTGAGAAGAGCAGCCTCAGCACATGGCTCCGAGGCTTCTTCATTTGCAACTGCCAGAACCCAAAGGTGCTTTTGGAGAAAGATGAAAGGCAGGAATGCTGTTGCAGGAGAGGCACACTGAAGGATCACCCATGCAGAAATTAGTATCTGCCTCCACATCATGGGCTAAGACATTAACAGTATGAACATGAAGGTGTGTGTGAGTGCATGTGTCTGTGTTGCTCTAGTTAAATAAACTAGTTATTTAATCAGTAGAGGCCAATGATCTAAAAGAAGCAAGTGTCTGTAGATAAGAAATCAGGCTTCACAAAAATAAGAAAGCTAATACAAACGCAAATAAAATTTACAGTGTGAGCCCCGTATCTCTTTATGCATTGTCCATGCATAGCTGTCACCTATACAAGTAGTGTCACTTGCTATTGCTAAGTAATTGTCAGACTGGTAATGCTACATCAATAATTATCATTACATTAGGGACAAATCATTATCCATCCTTATTTTGAAAATCAGTATAATCAGAGATAAAAGAATTTCTCCAGAAAAAAATATGTAGCGAGTCAGAAAAATTTAATCAAAGTTTTTCTAATAAGTTTTTTTGGTTAACATCACATTATAATTAATTTACTTTTGCAACGTTATTGTTACTGTATTAGTTACTAATCACTAAGAATGTCATTATAAATTTTTTTTAATTAAGTATTTTGTATAAGTCCTAATTAAGACCTACAGGTAAGGCTCATGGGACTTTGTTATACTAACTCCATTAGTAACCACCAGTTCCCCAAAAGTGTTTTTCAATTTAAAGTTGGTTAAATAGCATGATCCAGGGACATAAATATATGAAAACTCTGGTTTTGAATGTATCATGAAGGCCCAAATAAAGAAGCAGCCTTTTTTGTGTTCTTCCACACTTCTCCATACTAAACAAAAATATATAAGAAGGCACTCACTCTACCATGGCTTATATACTATTTATATGCTATAATATTTACATCTCTATGTACAGATTGTACTTCAGCAGCCAACGATCAGAGTCTCCACATAAATCAACTGAAGAAGCCAGACAAATGACTTTGACAAGCTTTAAAATATATCAAATAGATTCATTCTTGGAAAGTGTCTGACTACTGACTTGGGAAGTAATTCCCAGAGTTTCCATGCATATGATGGTGCCTTGGCATCCTATAATTATAGCTATGCCTTGGCATCTCATAACTCTGTCCTAGCCCAGATGCCTTCTGTTATGCTAACAAAACTCAAGAAGCAATACAAGCATGAAAAAATGCACAAAGATGCATGAGTTTGGACTCATAATTATTCGCGGCCTTCTCCCATCAAATCCATCTGAGTTCATTAGTGGCAAGGAGACATGAACACTGAAGATGAAGACATGCTATGGAACAAGTCAATAAAGCCCAAACCCAGCACTACACAATCACATACTAACACCACACAACGGGAACTGGAAAAGTACTAGCTTCCTCAATGTACTTATATACCAGGAACCTTCATTACTGCATATATTGAAATGTTTCTTCAGTTAAAGTTATACATCACATTCTTACTTATTTACATTTGATATTTAGAAATATTTAAAGGGAAGGAAAGATTAGGCAGAAAAGAGAAAAATAAAAACTGAAGGGAGAGATTTAAAGAAAAGCATAGCCACCAGAAAAATCACAGAAAGTCCTCTCAAATTGAATTCACATAGCTGTTTTTTTCCTTTAATTTAAAAATATGGCTAAATAAAGAGAAAGCTGTAATTACTACAGCTCTGCCTTTTTTTCAGCTATAGTTTTGGAGGTTTTTTTTATTATTATTACTACCAGTGTACTTGCATATTTCCAAGATCAACTTGGACACCCATGCAGACGAGATATGTGCTAGACTAAACAACCCTGGAGAAAAAGAATTTTAAAAACACTCCTGTTCCTCTGGAATGAACTGGCTTGATCAGCACAGAATGGACTGGATCTCGCTCTTTTGCTTAAAAGCTTTTGTGTACAGGACAATAGAGTAAAATAAACTCAAGTTATTCATAACACAAGAGCCTTTTTACTTTATGAAAGTGTAGCTAACAGGAGTGGACAATATAAAATGCAGCTACCCACATTATATTTCTTAAAGATATAGAAATGCCTTCCACTGACTGAACCTTCAGTATGTAAGCATTCTAGAAATACAAAGTCGGTACATAATGAGCCCATAGGCATCGATAATGGATGACAAAATATAGCCTCAAAGTCACTAAAATGGGTCCTCTGGTACTATTTTAAGGCCATTATTAGAAACCTGATTTTTAAAAGAAAAGTCTGCGGAGAAAATCTTCCTTCTTTAAAGAAGTACATTGCGCTTTCAATCAGGTAGGACCAGGAAAAAGGACTCTCACCCCTGGCTCTCTGTGGCTTGCGGATGGCATAGTCACAACGTCCCTCTGAAATGTGAAAGCACTCTGAATTAGTTCTGTCAAGTCCCGAATGTCAAATTTGTGTGCACGGCCAATTTGCTCATAATTTCATCTCATTGTATCTTAGATATTTTATCTGGCACCTGGAAAATTCGACATGGAATTCACTTCAGAAAAGGCAGGCAATATGATAGTTTTAAGAGTATAGTCTTTGGAGTCAGACAGGTAACCAGACAATCCGGGGCCATGGCTCCTACTGCCTGTGTGACATGGACAGATTATTGCTGTTCCCACGCCCCTGCTTCTTTCTTGGCATAATAACCTACCTAGGAGGTTATTATGAGAGTTGAGAACAATAAAGATAATGTGCCAGACTCATAGGTACACGTCTCTTAAAGTTCAGCTTCTATTATTGTATATGATTTTGTATACTCAATGAAAGAACACATTAAATATTTTTATATTTTACATGGATTATATAAAAGCATATTAAAATCAATCAGCAATAAATATATTTTTAAATTTAGAAAACATTAATTTCAGGATCATCTCTATCCTTGGGAGGAAGAAATCTTTTAAGTCTTATAACTCCTTTTAAGTTTTATCCCAACTCCTTGACAGAGGGCAGCTTTAAAGCCTCTTTTTGTTTTGTACACTGAAGAAAGGGACAAAAAACTAATATGACCACTTTTTCACTCCTACACACATAAATTGGCTTTTAAATAATCTGGTTGAAATCAATCAAACTAGTTACTTTAAAACAATAATCTCTTCAGATTCAGCTAGTACCTTTCTAATTAAATCTGACTTTAAATTTTGATTTGTTTTCCAAAAACATTTTTACTGTTCACAACATCCGTGCAAACAGATCAGGGTTGGCCCCTATATCCGCAGCAGCTCAGAAGATTTGGCAGGGATCCAAAATACAGCCCATGTACTCAGGACATGCAGGTAACAATCAAACCTGTCTTTCATATTCAACTACCTTCCAAGTAAATGGATCTACCCACACCATACTTTGCTTACTGGTCATAGTCTTCAGCCAGGGCTTTAAGACACATCAAATTCTAGACCACGTGATATCACCAATAGGTTACAGGAGAGCAAATATCATCTCTGTTTGATCTAATAATATGTCATCACAATAAGAAGGGATTTAAACAGAGTTAAGAAGAAATATTTTTTTCTCTTCTAAGAGTAAGGCACAACATACACCAAGCACCATGGAGAGTAAAGCAATGTGCTGGGTATTGAAAGAGGATAGTAAAACAAAACAAAAACAGATTTACTTTTAGGACTTTAACATTTCCTGTTCTTTTCTTATACTTGTTTCCTATGATTTTAAATAATATCTTAAGTGGGAGAAAGTTATAGCCTATCACATTAAAAAGTAAAAGTAATAAGATGAGGCTTATAATGCATAGGACATAGACCTACTTGATATTATTGGCTGGTTTCCCACAGTGATAAAATCTCCAAAGGGCAGCAAACATTTTAAAGCTCTTAAAACTTAATATCTGCCAAGGGAAAGTGATGGCTCTAAGCAAATACAAAAATCATTAACACAAGACTTAATAACCATTCATTTATCTAAGAATATTTCTCAGTCAATATTATTGAATTTCCACTTTGTAAAGCTACAAAGTATATGATCCCAAAGAGAAACAAACAAACAAAAAAAGTCCTAAATCAAATAAGTTTAAGAAATAGTTAAAAATTGCAATATACTTGAGCATATTAAAGAATGGAAAATCTTAGAGCAAAGTTTAACATAACATTTCTCAACTTTATTTAACCACAGAACCCTTCTCTGGCCTTTAACTTAACATCTGTAATGGTTAGTTTTATGTATCAACTTGGCTAGGCTGTAGTAGCCTGTTTTCCATTTAAACACTCACCTCAATGTTGCTGTGAAGATATTTTGTAGCTCTTATTAACATCTATAATTCGATAACATTAAGTACAGGAGATTATCCTCAATAATGTGTGTACACTTCATCCAATCAGTTGAAAGACTTTAAGAAGAAAATAGGTTTCCCCGAAGAAATTCGTCCTCAAGACTATAGCATCATCTCTTGCCTAAGACTTTTCAGTCTACCTGCCTCCGCTACAGATTTCAAGCTTGCCAAGCCTCCACATCACATAAGCCAATTCTACAAGCCATACAAAATGAATTACATATGTGTGTGTGGTGTGGTGTGGTGTGCGTGCGTGCACGTGTGTGTGTGTACATGTATTTTACTAGTTCTGTTTCTTTGGTAAAACTCTGACTGATAAAACATCCCAGGAAAACAACATTTCACATAACTTTCTTTCCAGAAAACAATACATTTCTATCTTCTGCAGCAATAGAATCCAATCTTCCACAGCATAATCAGATACCCGGAGCTGTATGCTGGAACATCACTTAATTTAGAGATACAATAAATATTGTAGTTGCTGCTGAGCATCTTTCCTACCAGCGCATGTGCATGCGCGCACGCACACACACACACACACACACACACACACACACACACACACACACATTGCAATTGCCAAAGTCCTAAAAGTAGACACTGATTGGCATAAACCAAACATTGTAATCTCTTTGCCTTTGTCTTCATGACTTGTTCAGGTATGGTGATAACAGAGATCTAAGTTGGTTAGTGCACAGACATCACCACCCTGGCCACCCTGATTGGTTTTGCTTTATTAAATGATAGAAAGAAGTAAAAATCCCTACTGTACTAGATGATAATGGTTGCTTGTCAACATCAAGACTCAAACTGCTGCATACTGGACCATGAGGGAAGTTGGCAGGAGGTCAAAGGCAACATACCCAGGAGGGCAAAATTGAAAGATATGCAGAGAAATACATACATAGTCCAAGTCAAACCACATATGAAATCTGAGCAACCACTGGACTTTAGTTACTTAAGCCGATAAACCTATTCCATTGTTTAAGAAAATCTAAGTCAAGTTTCTTTTTGTGCTTCAATATATATTTGTTAAATTGCACTTGCATGTAATAGCACCCTAACTAGTAAAATAGAACATAGAAAAGGTAAAAATTGAGACTATAAGAATATAGAAAGATCTGCTTGTGGATAGATGGACTGAGCAAGGCAGCAGAAGAGAGAAAAAAGAAGTTTGCTAAGTGATTAGGCCAATACAAGCCTTCTGCTATCCAGCTGTTCTGAGCATATGTAAGAATATGTAAGTGTGGATGAACCTCAAACATCAGGGTTCCTTAAACACTTTTTTTTGATAAAAGCTATGATCACTTTTATCAAAAAAAAAATGTTTACACACATAACATTTAGCTTTTAGCTTCAAGAGCTTCATGTAGTCCTAAAACACAGGCACAGAAGTCTGTGGATCGAAGCCAGGAATCCCTGTGCTACACATTAGTAAGAAAAAAGGTCAATGCTGATACTTCTTATAAATAGACACAGAAGAAAAAAACATAGTTTGACTGAACACAGGTTATAAAATTATGGCTATTTGTGAGAACCATTTACTCCTGGGGATGATAACAGTGCTTCATGATTATGATGTACACGCCCAATAGAGTTTTGTCATAAGTTTTATTTACATCAGTAAATTTTGTCCACAAATGCTCAGCATTTTATGGAACACAGAGCATTGTCATCTTATCATATTAAAAAAGGTAAGGGAAATTTTTTTTATTAATAAATTCACAGACAGTTTAGAGGTTTAAAAAGTGAGATCGGAGAATTGGTACAAAGGTGGAGGTCAAATGGAGCTCAACTGTCACTTTTTAATGAAATTATAAGGATAAAAACCAGATTGAAGGGGTAAAGTAGAAGTTGATTGAGAGAAATAAGAAAGTGGCAGTGCTGATTCATGTCAGACAAGGCAGAACAAGAAAGAAAAAAAAGATCTGGCATTAACTGTTATTAGTATATGCATTCTTCAGCACAGGCTTAGATATAGGTATGTGCACATAAAGAAATTAGGCAAAGAAATAAGGCATTGGTGCAATTTCCCCATTATTGATAATGAAAACTTCTGCCATTTCTATCAACAATAAATAAAAATATTGTTTCTTATTAGTTAAATGAATTCAAAATCTAAATTGTCAGCCCATCACTGTAGTAAGCAATATTGTTGGTGTAAGAAAGAAAAGACGAGAATCTTTAATACAAATTGGGCACTGGTATCATTCACTGAAATTAAGAATAAATATCCAGTATATTTCTCCAGAAGTCTTTTGATTTTTGGAATCAATAGTTTCCCCAACTCTTAAGAAAACTGGCCTAGTCTCATGACATGTGCAGACACTATAAAAATACCTCCACATGTTCTCTGAAAATTATAGGTCATTGAAAAAAGAAATGGAAGAAGATACAAATAAATGGAAGCATATAACATGCTCATGGGTAGGAAGAAGTAATATCATTAAAATGGCCATATTACTTAAAGCAATCACAGATTTAATGCAATCCCTATCAAAATACCAGTGGCATTTTTCAGAGAGCTAGAATAAATAATACTAAAATTTATATGGAACCATAAAAGATCCCAAATTGCCATGACAATCTTGAGAAAGAAGAACAAAGTCGAAGGTATCACACTACCTGATATAAAACTATACTACAAGGCTACAGTAATCAAAACAGTATGGTACTGGCATAAAAACAGATACATTGATCAATAGAATAGAATAGAGAGCCCAGAAATAAATCCATGCCTATATGCTCACCTAATATATGACAAAGGAGGCAAGAATATATATGCAATGGAGTAAAGACAGTCTCTTCAATAAATGGAAAATTGGACAGATACAGCAAAAAAAAGAAAGGAAGAAAGGAAGGATGGAAGGAAGGAAGGAAGGAAGGAAGGAAGGAAGGAAGGAAGGAAGGAAGGAAGAAAAGAACGAAAGAAAAGAAAGAAAAATGAAACTGGACCATCTTCTTACATCGTGTACTAAAATAGACATAAAATGGATTAAAGACTTAAATGTAAGACCCCAAACCATAAAACTTCTAGAATAAAGCATAGCCAGTAAACTCTCTGATATTGCTAACAGTAATTTCTTTTCAGATATATTTCCTCCGGCAAGGAAAATAAAAGAAAAAAATAAACAAATGGAATTACATCAAACTAAAAAGTTTTTGTACAGCAAAGGAAACCATCAACAAAACAAAAAACAACCAACTGAATGAGAGAAGATATTCACTTTTTGTATATCTGATAAGAGGTTAATATCCAAAATATATAAAGAATTCATACAACCCAACAACAAACAAAACAAACGATTCAATTTAAAAATGGACAGAAGAGCTGAACAGGTATTTCTCCAAAGAGGAAATACAAATGACCAACAGACATATAAGATACTCAAGGTTACTTAATCGTCAGAGAAATGCAAATTAAAACAACAATGAGATATCACTTCACACTTGTCAGAATGGCTATCTTTGTGGGGCTGGGAGAATGGGGTGAAGGGTTAAAGAAGTTGATAGATGGTCACAGGGATGGAGAACATGGCATAGGGAATGCAGTTAGCATTAATGTAATGGCTAGGTGTAGAGCCAGAGGAGAGTAAGAGCATTTAGGGGGATCATTTTAAAAACTATATAAATGTCTAACCAATGTACTGTATACTTGAAATTAATAATACAATTAGAAAAAAAAAAAAAACCTCTATGTGATTTTTCCAGTTCCTAAGTTCTGCTAAATATTGGAGTAATATACTTACTAACCCATCTGCTCAAACATTGAATTTTCCTAGAGTCAGCAAGAACAAATAAAAGAAGATTTATTTTATGTTATATTTTAATTTAGGTATCTTTTTAAAAGTGGGTGGGGCACTTGCATGTTTGACTAGTTTCTTCAGTGAATTTTATAAAAATAAGAATCTCAGCCCCCAAACTGCTCACAAACAAACAAACAAACAAAAAAAACAAAAACCAAAAAACAAAAACCAGAATGCACTCTGACATGAATGCTAGAATTCCTAAATGTGATTTTAATACATTTAGGGACAAAGGTTTTTTAACAAGGTGAACAAACAATATCCAAAATGTGAAATAAATTAAGTATAAAAGAGTATCCAATATTTAATAGTTTTTGTTGCATTTTAATTTTTAAGACTTCATCCTCTACAAGAAAATATATAAACACACTATACAAGGTAGAAAATAATGCAAATTTAAAACTCATAATCTTTTGCAGCTTCTTAGAGATAAGACATTTTCTATTCTGAAATAATCTAGGAAAGCTTTAAGAGGAAAAGTCAGGTTTGCTTTAAGCCTGGGTTTCTGTAATGGCACTTGTGAGGAAAGGAATTGTGTCACAGAGTCAAAGTACGGAAGAGCAAGGTTCTAGTCTTATTTTTACTAACAAGCTCTGGAGTGCTGGGAAAGACATGTGCCCTCTCCGCTGTTAGGTATCTACACCTGTACAAAGAAACACTGAACTATTTGATTTCTAAGGTGCTATCCACTCTAGGTTTCCCAAAATCGGAGTCAGAATCTTAAGAAAGATGCAGATGTACACACATTTTAGACTTGCAGATACAGGTATAAGATACAACCACGACTTTAATTTTTTTTTTTTTTTTTTTTTTACAATTTGAGGCTTAACATACATATACCAGCACTGTCTCTTTTTGAACACAAGAGAGAACTATTATCTGTGCTTCTCTCTGCATCTCTCCTATCCTCATTTCCAATACTCTCCATTATCTAAGCACAAGATTCCAGAGACAGTTTCTCCTACTAGATTCAAATTTCTCATCGTTTAGTACATTCCCCTTTGCATGATTTATGGTGGCAGTATATTTTTGCAAGAATTTTGGAAAATGATGTTCAATAATTTTATACACATATAGGAATTTATTAGTGATAAAATATCTCACAAATCTTCCTTGCAGAAGAACTATAAATAATATATGTAGGAGGTGGAGCTTAATGACCCTCCATTCCAAGAGCGAGTTAGACTTTGTGACCCAGTTCCAAAGACAGGTCAGGGTAGGGAAAGGAATAAGTAGTAACTGTACAGTGTGGAAACCTGGCAGACACCACTGCGACCTAAGATGAAGGTGAGCATCACCAGTTATATCATGTGGTATCATGTGCCTTGATGGAACAAAAAGGGCACTTCACCTCTGTGGCATTATTTCCAAAAACATATAATTTCAGTTAATTATGTGAAAAACGACAGATAAACCCATTCTACAGGATACTCGGCCATTATTCCTCAAAACTGTTAAGGTTATGAAAAACGAGGAAAGATTGAGAAGCTGAAATATAATCAGAGAAGAAAGGGAAAAACATGACAAATAAAAGCAGCTTAGTTGCCTGGATTGGATCCTGGAAGAGAAATAGGATATTAAAGGAAAAGGCTAATGAAATCCCAACAAACTCTGGAGTTAACAGTTAAAATAAATAAATAATTATTATTATCCAAATAAAAAATCTCATGCAGTATACACACAGCTTTTTTTTTGCTTAATACAGTCACATAATTTATCTTTCTTAAATCTTTGCAATAATCTTGTGAGAAAGGCACTAGTATTTTCATTCTACAGATGAAGAAAGTAAAACTCATTACAGTTTAAAAGACTCATTAACAATAGACAGCTAATAGGTACCAGAGTTAGAATGTATTGTTACACAACCATATTTGCCACTAGAAGTTCTATTAATGTCTACTAGAGTCATGGATTCATTTTATATGACCTGCCGCCCCACTTTTTATTCTCAGAGTTAGCCTACAGCCAGTGCATTTCCAGAACCTTAAGATCAGAAGACAGCTTGTAAGATTGTGATACCCAATCACGTACAATGCCTCCTCCTTGATAGAAAGCCATTCCAGAATTAATATCCCTTACCTGAATGACACTCAGGTAAGACATGCCCTAACTCATCTGGTCTCTATATAGTCCCCCTTTTTTCCTAGCCATACATATCTCATTAACACCTTTCTCAACGTTTATTGTTTTCTTAAGTGCTAAAAGAAATCCCTTCATTAGAAAAGAGACTGAGACAATTAATAGCAGGTACTAATGAAATATATGATGAAACTAGAAGCCAAACTTTATTTTTTATGATTTAGGTACCAAGTTACAAAATTACATTTTTTAAGTATGGCTAATAGTGATAACACTTAAATATAAGAAATCTCTTCTAGGTCACATGTTTTTTAAAATAAATGTATACAGACTACAGATTGCTTTAAAATACTCCTTATTACATATGTTTATTTTCCCCCATGTCTTTCGATGATTTCCAGGACTCTGTTCTCTATTTCTGAATCACTGTCAAGTTGCAGTAATTCTAGGTCTGGTTATTTAACTTTTCAGTGAAGAGTGCATTATCCTGAATAAAAAATTAATAAATCTATGACAAAGAGTTAAAGTTAGCACAAATAAGATCTCAAAGCTACAGAATTATTAATCTTTTCTAATTTTAACACCCTTCTTTTAAGCAAGCAAACTATAAAAGTTATATAGAAAGACCTACTTACAGACATTATTTTAAACTACTCTAATGGTCCTTTTGTCTGTGTGTGTGTGTGCGTGTGTGTGTGTGTGTGTGTGTATATATATATACCCTCAATATTATAATACCACAGATTCTTTTTTTGGAATGTGAACTATGAAGAACAGCAGTCAAATATTTACGAGTATTAAGATCTCTTTTATTGAATTGCCTCATGCTCACATGAAGTCACTCAGTGAATATCCACGTCTCAGTGTTGTGTGTTAGACACTCATTAATCTGAGAAACATGAGCCTTATCCTTGAGAATTTACCATGTAAGATATGAAACTGACACCAACTATCAGAGAAGGTAACTTAGTGCTAAAGAAACACTGAACGGATCACTGAATTCAGTAAGACCAAGTAAAATGTTGGTAAATTGGCCCTCAACTAATCATAAGCATCACAGGTTTTTCAAGGCTGGAAATTGCATTTGGAATAAGCAGGTGAAAATGTGGCCAGAGACTCAAAAGAACACTGGGTTCTTGGTCTTGATGGAGGTGCCCAAGTGATGGTGAGTTGTGCCAGAATGCTGATCCAAATTCTGATAGAAACATATGATGCTCAAGATGGGCCAAGTTTTATTTTTTAATATCTCAGCTTCCAGTTGGCAACAAAAAAACTCTGTGCCAGCTGCTGAGGAAATAATGTGCCGGGAGCTGGCAGCCACTGGAACTTGGAAAGCCAACAGGTATGGATGCACAATGGATACTAAGGTTCTGGTGCCTAGATGGCAGAAGAGGGGGAGGGGAGCAGAAGAACTGTCCCAGCCTATGGTCCAGCAGGGCAGCACTGCGCTAGGCAGCCTTCTTATAATTAACAAGAAGAAAAGAAGAGCAACTCAGAGTCAGTTTCAGCCATCCTGGATAAAGCGAACGTAGGGGCTGTACTCCCCATGAAGTAGATGTTGGACTACATTCCCCAACATCTGGCACAAGAACAATGGTGGGCATCTGGAAAATGCAAAGAACACTTTCCTGAAACTCTGCTTGCCTCATTAACATAGATTTACTCAAGCTAGCTTTTGGGACATAGCAAGCTGATTTTGAGGTTATGACTGAAGTCAGACAGATGCAGAAGTGGGGTACAGGGCATAAGGATGTCTTGGCTCAGACTGTCATAACAAAATATCACAGACTGGGAGGCTTAAACAACAGAAATTTATTTTCTCACAGTTCTGAAAAATGGAAGTTCAAAATCAGGGGTAAGCATGGTTTCTTTCTGGTGAGAGCTCCCTTTCTGGTTTGCAGACATCTATCTTATTGCTGCTGTTTCTTCACATGACACAAAGAGAGAGAGAGAGAGAAAGAGAGAGAGAGAAAGAGAAAACTAGCTTTCTGTTGTCAATGCTTCTCAGGACATGAACCCTATCATAAGGGCCCTCCTGCATGACTTCATCTAACCCTAATTTGCTCCCAATGGCCCATCTCCAAATACCATCACACTGGGGGTTCGAGCTTTAACATAAAAACTTGATAATGAAGACACAAATATTCAGGCCATAACAAGGGGAGATAGAAGGAAAATGGGGAACCTGGTCTATGGTGATACAAAAGGGACAGAGAGAAATCAGGCAGGGATAAAAAAGTGCCTGTAGGTTGAGGTATAACTGGACTCAAAAACCAAGAAGTAGATCTGGGTGGAGAGTGGCCTTCCTTTGGCTCTTCAACCCTGTCTCTGCCCCTCTTCTCCCACACACAGCTCTTCTTTCACCATACTCTTCTGGCTTCTGTTGTCAAAAGAGATGAGGAAATACAAATTTTCCAAAATAATTATTTTGACAGTGCATAAAAATCATGAACATAAAGTTAATGACCATACTTGGAAGTTAAATCAATGAGTGATTTATATTTTTTGTCAAAGAAAAACAATAGGTGGTTTTTAAACAACATCCTCAAATAAAGGTAGAGTCAGAGCAGACATACTATGTT
The DNA here is from genome assembly GCA_028627145.1 of Eidolon dupreanum. Taxonomy (NCBI): domain Eukaryota; kingdom Metazoa; phylum Chordata; class Mammalia; order Chiroptera; family Pteropodidae; genus Eidolon; species Eidolon dupreanum. Next base: position 38,559,704 of record CM053501.1, read on the forward strand.
CTTATCTCCTCCATAATTCTCCTCTTAGCTTTTCCTTCCCCAAGCTGTGGTCAGGCAGGGCATCTGTTACAGTACTGAGTTACAGTACATTACTAATCGATTACACATTCACAAACTGGTTAAGTCAAGCTTTTAAAAAAGAATGATCCCTTTCAAAAACAAAACTAGAGGACTGGGGAAAGCTAGGAAACATCCCTTCTTGCTAAATTCTGTCCTAGATATTCACGATTATTGTCAGCATTGGTATGGCCAACCAAAAGAAGAAAAATGAACAAATAAAACAATGAATATATGTTTCTGAAAAGAGGTGATGCATTTAAAAAACACAAAATAGATTAAGGATATAAAGAAGAGGTGATATTGAGACTAGCAGGAGGGCCAGAGATGTGAAATGGACTGGTCCCACACCATATGTGGCAGTTAAGCATCAGAAGACATCTTAGCTGTAGAGATGCTCCCAAGGAGTGAGAGGACTGAGCCCCCAACAGGGCTCCCCAGCCCAGTGTTCCAGTGCAAGTGAGAGGAGTCCCCATGAAATTTGGCTGCAAAAACCAGTGGGGATTCTGACCTTTAAGGTGAGACAGGGGGCAGCTAGAAACCCAGACATCCCCTGATAAGGCTCATGCACAGACTCACTCACTCACAGGCACTTACCCTGGGCTCTTGTGAAGGGACAGCAGCTCAGGAAGTGCCACAGACATACAGGGAAAGACTGAGTTGTGTGGCTTGAGGGTGAGGGCTAGAGGGGGAACCACCATTATCTCTGTGTTGAGCCTACAGGTGGGCACTATCTTGCCTGTGTTGAGCCCTCCCTCACCAGGCCAAATCTGAATCTACATTGGTCTGGAGAGCTCCATTTGCTCCACCTCCTGACTCCTTGAGAACCTGCCCACACACCTTGCAAATTGATGGTGGCAATTTCATGGCTGGGCAATCAGCTCCACCTGTGCTCTTGGCAAGATGGTCCTTCAGCAGGAATCAACAGGCCTCGGCTCTCGCACCTTGGGAACACAATTTAGGTAGTAGGCAACCAACCCCATCCCTAGCTGCAGTATTTCTTGAACAAATCTCGGGGGTCTATGGGCAAGAGATAGACAGCAGCTGGCCCTGGTGTGATCTGAGACTTTTGCCAGTGGCCATAGGCTAAGTACTGGCACAAAATCTGAATCTGCACGAACCTGGGGAATACAACTTGCCCCATCCTAGGTCCCTGGGACCCTGCCTCACCCAACTTACATACCATTTGAGGATCTTTCAGCTGCTGAGCCTTAAAGGCATCTAGCATGCAGTCTGAGGTCTCGGGGTGCCCTGGGCCTTTTGCTGAGCTTCCCCAGGCCTGATGCTTGTAGCGGCCAGCCTTGATTCACCATGTGGCCTCTCCCACGTGCATCCAGGTGCAGCACAGGCAGCAAGCAACCACAAATAGCTTTGTAGCTCCTACCAGTTAGCCCCAGGCCAGTCACAAGCAGCAACTGACCTTGGCCTGCACAAGAGGCCCTATAGGGGGCTCCAGAACCAATACACCTGAGAGCTGATGTCAGACCTCAACAGAACATCCTCTGATTAGTTCCACAAGCAGCATATCCACAGGGTGGTTTCAACAGGCACACAAGCCCACTCCATGGGGTCAGCCCCCACATAGCAGCTCAGATGCTGTGGGTCTGGACAGTCTTCACAGCCAGACAGTTTGAGAGTCATTCCTACCTATTGACATATCAACAGCAATTAAGGCTCAACTACAACATAAGGGCAAACACAATAGACACAAGGTACACTCCTGGAACACCCAGCACAAATGATCAAGTAGACTGCTCCACTGGGCCACACAGAACACCTACGACATAAAGCCACCTAGCTAAAACTGGGAGATGTAGCAGACCTACCTGATACATAGAAATGAACACAAACGGCAGCAAAATGAGAAAATATAGAAACATTTCCCAGATGAAAGAATAGGAGAAAACTCCAGAAAAAGAATAAATGAAATGGAGACAAATAGCCTACCGATACAGAGTTCAAAACACTCAATGAACTTACGAGAAGAATAGATGGTCCTAGTGAGAACTTCAACAGAGCCATAGTAAGCATAAAAAAGGACATAGAAACAATAAAAAAGAACTAGCCAGAAATGAAGAATACAATAATTAAATGAAGAATACACTAGAAGGAATCAACAGTAGATTGGATGAAGCAGGAGATTGAATCAGTGATTGAGAAGACAAGGTAGCAAAAAAAACACTCAATCAGAGCAACAAAAAGAAAAGAGAGTAAAAAAAATGAAGATTGCTTAATAGACCTCTGGGATAACATCAAGCATAACAACATTTGCATCATAGAGGTACCAGAGGAAAAGAGAGATAGCAAGGGATTGAGGACCTATGTGAGGAAATAATGACTGAAAACTTCCCTAACCTGGTGAAGGAAATAGACATACAAGTTCAGGAAGTACAGAGAGTCCCACCACATAGACCACACCAAGACACATTACAATTGAAATGGCAAAGTTTAAAGACAAAAAGAGAATCCTAAAAGCAGCAAGAAAAAGATAACCACTTACTTACAAGGGTATTCCCATAAGACTGTCAGCTAATTTCTCAACAGAAACTTTGTAGTACAGAAGAAAGAAGTGACACAGAAGATTCAAAGTGATGAAAAGCAAGGAATACTGTATCCTAAACCAAGAATACTCTATCCAGCAAGCCTATCATTTCAAACTGAAGGAGAAATAAAGAGCTCCCAGACAAGAAAAAGCTAAAGGAATTCATTACCACCAACCGAGTATTACAAGAAATGTTAAAGGGACTTTTTTCAAAAGAAAAAGTGGGAGAATATAAATATGAATAATAAAATGGCAATAACTACATAACCATCAATAATCACTTTAAATGTAAACGGATTAAATGCTCCAATCTAAAGACATAGGGTAGCTAAATGAATAAGGAAACAAGAACCATGCATATGCTGTCTACAAGAGACCTACTTCAGATCGAAAGACACGCACAGGTTGAAAGTAAAGGAATGGAAAAAGATATTTCATGTAAATAGAAATCAAAAAAAAGCTGAAGTAGCAACACTTATATCAGACAAAACAGACTTTAAAACAAAGGTTATAAGAGACAAAGATGGATGTTACATTATGATAAAGGATCAATCCAACAACAAGATATAACTCTAGTAAATGTTTATGCACTCAACATAGGAGCATCTAAATATATAAAGCAAATATTGACCGACATAAAGAGAATGATGGACAGTAATATAGTCATAATAGAAAACTATAATACCCCATTGACACCACTGGACATATCTTCCAGACAAATAATCAACAACGAAAGAGTGGCCTTAAATGACACTCTAGACCAGATGGATTAATTGATATTTTTAGAGTGTTTCACCCCAAAGCAGCAGAATTTATATTATCTCAAGTTCATGTGGAACATTTTCCAAGATAGACTACATGTTAGGCCACAAAACAAGTCTCAGTAAATTCAAGAACACTGAAATCATATCAAGTGTCCTCTCTGACCACAAGGATATGAAATTAGAAATCAATTACAAAACAAAAACAAAAACAAAAACGAAAACAAAACGAAACTGAAAAACATACAACATATGGAGGCTAAATAACAGGCTACTAAATAATGAATGGGTTAACAATGAGATCAAAGAAAAAATCACAAGATCCCCTGAGACAAATGAAAATGAGAACACAATGTCCTAAAATCTATGGGACACAGCAAATGCAGTCCTAAGAGAGAAATTCATAGCAGTATAAGCCTACCTCAGAAAACAAGAAAAATCTCAAATAAGCAAGCAAACCTTATACCTAAAGGAACTTGAAAAAGAACAGTAAACAAAGCTCAAAGTGAGTAGAAGAAAGGAAATAATAAATATCAGAGTGGAAATAAACAAAATAAGTCTAAAAAATAACAAACAATCAATGAAACCAAAAACTAGTTCTTTGAAAAATAAACAAAATTGATAAAACTTTAACCAGACTCATCAAGAGAAGAGAAGACCCAAATAAGTAAAATTAGAAATGAAAGAGAAGTCACAACTGACTTCACAGAAATTCAAAGTATTGTAATAAAACACTATGAGCAATTACATGCCAACAAACTGGATAATCTGGAGGAAATGGATACCTTCCTAGAAACATACAATTTTCCAAGAATGAGCCAAGAAGAAACAGAAATTCTAAAACTACTGATTACTACTAACAAAATTGAATTAGTAATCAAAAGCTTCTCAACAAACAAAGTCCTGGACTGCATGGCTTCACACATAAATTTTACCAAAGAATTTATTCAAAGAAAAATTGACATTTATTCTTCTCAAACTATTCCAAAAAATTCCAGAGGATTGAAGACTCCCAACATCATTTTATAAGCCCACCATTACCCTGATTCCAAAACCAGACAAAGAAATGACAAAAAAAAGAAAATTATAGGCTAATAACTCAAATGATCATAGATGCAAAAATTCTCAACAAAATATTAGCAAAATAAATTCAGCAATACATTACAAAGATCATATACCATGATCAAGCTGGATTTTTTTCCTGAAATGCAAGTTTGTTATAAAGTCTACAGATCAATTAATGTGATAATACCATATTACCAAATTGAAAGATAAAAATGATATGATCATATCAACAGACGCAGAATAAGTGTGTGACAGAATGCATTCATTTATCATAAAAACTCTCAGCGAAGTAGGAATAGAGAGAACATACCTCAATGTAATAAAAGCCACATAAGATAAACCCACGTTTAACCTCATAATCAATGGGGAAAAACTGAAATCATTTTTCTTATGATCAGGAACAAGAGAAGAATATTCACTTTTACCACTTTTATTCAACAGAATATTGGAAGTTCTAGCTATAGCTATAGAAAAAAAAAAAAGCACACAAATTGGAAAGGAAGAAGTAAAACTATTTATTTCCAGATTACATGACACTATATATAGAAATCCTTAAAGAGTCCACCAAAAAACTGTTAGAACTGATAAATGAATTCAGTAAAGTAGCAGGACATAAAAATTAATATTCATAAATCCATTGCATTTTTATGCATCAATAATGGATAATCAGAAAGAGAAATTCAGATAACAATTCCATTTATAATTGCATCAAAAAATGAAATACCTAGGAATAAATTTAACTAAGGTTGTGAAAGATCTGTACTTGAAAATTTGAAGTCATTGAAGAAAGAAATTGAAGATGATACAAATAAATGGAAGCATACATTGTGTTCATGAACAGGAAGAATCAACATCATTAAAATAGCTATACAACCCAAAACAATCTATAGATTCAGTACAATCCCTATCAAAATGCCAATGGCATTTTTACAGAACTAAAACACACAATCCTAAATTTATATGTAACTATAAAAGACCTCAAATAGCCATGGCAATCTTGAGAAGGAAGAACAAAGTTGGAGGTATCATGCTACCTGATATCAAACTATACTACAAGGCTATAGTAATCATAACAGCATGACACTGGAGTAAAAACAGGCATACAGATCGTGGAACAGAATAGAGAGCCCAGATAGAAATCCAAACCTATATAGTCATTTAATATATGACAAAGGAGCTAAGAATATACGATGGAAATAAAGACAATAAATGGTGTTGGGAAAAGTGGACAGATAAAAAAATGAAACTGGATACCTTCTTATACCATATACAAGAAAGAATAAACTCAAAATGGAATAACGATTTAAATGTAAAAACCAAAACCATAAGACTCTTAGAAAAAAACATAGGCAGCAAACTCTCTGACATTGCTCTTGGTAATATTTTTTTCTGATACATCTTCTTGGGCAAGGGAAACAAAAGAAAAAAAATGGAACTACAACAAACTAAAAAGGTTTTTGTTTGTTTGTTTGTTTGTTTGTTTTGCACAGCAAAGGAAACTCAACAAAATGAAAGAAAACCTGCTGAATGGGAGATGAATGTATATTCATCAATGATACATTAGATGATAAGGAGTTGAATCCTAAATTTATAAAGAACTCATACAACTCAATACCAAAAAAAAAAAAAGAAAAACAAACCAAAAAATCCAATTAAAAAATGGGCCAAGGACCTGAATAGGCATTTCTCCAAAGAGGACATACAGATGGCCAATAGACATACGAGAAGATGCTCAGTGTCACTAACCACAATATCACCTCACACCCATCAGAATGGATATCATCAATAAATCAAAAAACAAGTGTTGGCAAAGATGTGGAGAAAAGGGAACACTTGCGCACTGTTGGTGGGATTTCAAATTGGTATAGCCACTACAAAAAATAGTTTGGAGGTTCCTCAAAAAATTAAAAATAGAACTACCATATGACCCAGCAATTCCAAGTCTGGGTATTTATAAAAAAAAACAAAAACAAAAAACCTACTAATTCGAAAAGATATATGCACCTCTATGTTCACTGCAGTGCTATTTAGAATAGCCAAGATATGGAAACAACCTAAGTGTCCATCAATAGACAACTGGATAAAAAAGGGATGGTACATATGTACAATGGAATATTACTCAGCCATAAAAAAATGAAATTTTACCATTTGAGACAACATGGATGGACCTAGAGGGTATTACGTTAAGTGAAATAAGTCAGACAGAGAGAGACAAATACCATATGATTTCACTTATAAGTGGAATCTAAAAACAAAGTGAACAAATAAAACAGAAGAGACTGACAAATACAGATAACAAACTGGTGTTTGCCAGATGGAAGTGGGGTTTGAGGGTTGGGTGAAAAGGTGAAGGGATTAAGCACAAAATGGTAATTACAAAATAGCCATAGAAATGTGAAATACAGCATAGGGAATATAGTCAATAATATTTTAATAACTATTTATAGTCCCAAGCAGACACTAGACTAATTTGGGGGGTCACTTAGTAAATTATATAAATATCTAACCACTATACTGTATACCTGAAACTAATAAAAAATAATACTGAATGTCAACTCCAACTAAAAAATAAAAATTAAAAATAAATAAATGAAAAATTAAAAGCACAAAATAAAAATAAAAATTATTCAAGGATCTATTCATACATTTACAAAGTCTTTGCAGCTTAGATCTCCCACTTATTCCAAAAATTGCTCTGTCTCCTGAATACACAGTAAAGAGCTAAGGTAATCATCCAGGGAATTCAGCTGAAAGAAAACACAGAGGCGCAGATGCTTGTGGCTAGATGGGGCCTTAGAGGTAAATGATCTAATCACAGATGGTAATACTATTCCCAATCACTCAGAGATGGAGGCCCTTTAAGAGAGTACAGACTGATGAAAGAGCCCCTTGGGTTTCAAAAGACTTTCAATTACAGAAGCTCTGCTGGTACAACTGACACATAACAAATATTTACTGAGTGCTGCTCACTGCATCCAGGCATTGCTCTAGGTGCTGGGGACACAGCAGTGAACAGAGGCTTGGCCCCTAACAGCTTACATTTCAAAGAGAGGGCCATAGGCATTCAATAAGTAATTTCACAGAGTGCTGGTTTAGGAGAGGGCTGTGTAGGGAAAATATCCTGAAGAAAGAGAGATTTAAGTCCTGCTCATTTTTCTGCAGCTGTTCACCTAACATTTATTCATTTACTCACTATTTCACAAATATTTATTAAGCACTTATGGGGGACAGGCAGTAGTCTAAAGAATAGGCTCAGTAATGGGGATAAAAGATGGATAAGATACAGCATTCCTCCACCCGAGGAGCAGATGCTTTGGTGGTGAAGACCACAATGCATTTATTTACCTGTAAGACAATAAACATGGAACAACCGGAGAGCCACGAAGTGGGAAGAACCTTCTGCCTGGGAGATAGGATGACTATTCTGGAGGAATTAAAAGGGCAAAGGCATTTCAGTCGAAGAAAGTTTTATGCACATCACAGAGATTTTAAGATCCATGAGGGATCCTCAAGGCCTAGGCAGATATTGTAGAAAGAGAACAAGCACTGGAGTCTGACAATACTGGGCTTGAATCTCAGCTCCGCTCTCATCCCCAGCTGTGTGAGCTTAGACAAGCTGCTTGACCATTCTGAGCCTCATCCTCATCTGAAAAATGGTGCTGGTGATGATCACCTTGTTATATTATTGAAATAAATTAGCAATACACATGCAACAGTAAAACCACAATATCAAGCTCCTGGTAAACACTCCAGGCTGGTAATCAGAAGTGGTGGACAATTAGTTGAGCAAGTTGGGGTCAGATGGCTAAATGGGACATGTAAACTGGACTTAGTATTCCCTCTATAAAGACCTAATTCAGAATCAATATCCCCTATCTCCCACCTGTGCTGCCTTGGGAATAGTAAGTTTATGAGCCAGCTATAGAGCTAAAATGTGTTTACATACATAAGTGATCTCATTTCATCGTCATAGCAAACTTGGGAAGGACATACAATCATGATCATTTTACAAATGAGGCTCAGTGAAGTTCAGTATTATGTCCAAAGGTACACAGCCAACAAATAGCAATTTTATCCTACCTGTTTTCCTATCTGCATCCTGTATCATCTCCCTCAGTTCTTGTCTTAGTTCCTGTCTTAATCACCCCCACCGACTCAGCTATGCAGAATAGCCTGCTTGCTGCCTCAACTTGAAGTAGTTCTGAGCAGTTCTTGCCCAACTCTCCTCTTGAGCTGCGGCTTCCAGAGGATCACTCCCGTTCACCACCAGCCTGCTCAAGCCGGGACCAGTGCTCTGCTGCCCCATCCCAGCCAGGGCCAGAACCTCAGGGTGATATGGTTGATATGGTTTCAACCATATCACCCTGAAGCTGCTCCTGGGGCCTCAGCTCAGTCCTAACATTCCATTTCCTCAGTATCTCAAGATACAAAAAAACTGTATTGGTTTGTGATGGCTTACCCTGATAATTTCTCAGGTTTCCATTTCACTAATGTATCATACACACACATGACAAGTTCTGTTTACTGTTTTTAGTTCACTTTCAGTTACAGGTTATTTTCAGAAGAACATCTCAAGAGTTTACCTCATTGAACATTTTTATTAACTTACATGTTCACACTAAGGGGGAAAAAAAAAGAGGAAGGACCCAGAGTCCCATAGGAGCCACTAAAAATGTTTCTACTCAAACGATAACTCTTCAGAGGCCTACTATGACTGAACGCTCCAGGCCAGGCTGATTTATTGAATTATATATTTTGAATTAAGTCACATTTAATAACATAGTGCTATTTTCTCAATGATTGTCCTGACAGGGAGCTTTGGAAAATACATGATTCACTTGAATGAACAGATAGCAGTATATTTACATTCTGTCAAAGATTAAACTTGGACTGATTAGTTGTCCCCATTGAAGAAGCACTTTGTACATCTGTTAAAGTCCCAAATAGAAGATTGTCACTTACTAAGTTAAAACAGTCATAAACTACCTGTCCCTTTCAAGACAGTACAAGTAAGGCAGACCAAGATAAAAAGTGCAATGAAGGGTGAAATGCAAGCAAAAGTCCCTATTAAAACAGTATAAAGAGACTTAAAGTAGAGAGAAATCATTTAAATACTGCATTGTAGGTAACAATAAATGTGTGAATATAATTGCAGATTTGCTATTCCCTACTCTTCTTTGTTCTGGTTTGTAAATTAGTCAAATTCTGACTATAATCATAGTCATAATCATAAATCGAAAGAAAGTATGCTTTTAACAAAGAATGCTACTTTAAACTGGCAGAGAAAACAGTTAAGAACATCTCATATCCATTACATTTTCAGCAGACTATTCCAATCAGAGGGTTGTTCAAGTCTTTTTTATTTTTTAAGGAATATTTTTGTACCTGGTTAAGTTTTCAACCATATCACCCTGAAGCACAACTTAAGTAATTGAGTGATGATGATGCATTTGTTAACAGGGTTAAACTCGACATTCTGGCACTAATACCCACAACTCTTCAAGTGCTGCCCACCAAAACTTCAGATCCAAGCAGACATCTGCCTAAGACAGCAATTGTCAAAATTAACCGTAAAGTAAGTTAGGCATGTTAAAATTGAGGCTCTTACAAAATAATATAAATTGAGTTTCAACGACAAAGAAAAACAAAATTCATTTAACACTCTGCTTGATGAGCAAGCTGTATTCCTTTCCTCTTTTTGTTTTCTGTTCTGTGACTTTTTTGGTTACAATGGCAGTAAGTTCTTATCAAAACCTTTTATCATGTCATCTTAAAACGCATAACAAGTACACCTATATACCCACTTCCCTTTTCTGCACAAAGGCACTCTGCAATATGATTTCTTTTTTGTTGCATTTTGATCTATATATCTGCTTTTTAATCATTTTCAAAAAGTAGACAATTATTTAAATATAAGTAAAAATTTTTATCCAGTATCCACTTATAACTACCATTCTTTGTTGCAATAATCATTCAATGTATACTTATGTACCTATAAATGCTATACTTGTGCTACTGAACCAATATGTAGCATGCTTTTTAAAAACATCCCAAAACAAGTCTACGGCCATGCTACTCTGAACAAGCCCTATCTAGTCTGATCTCAAAAGCTAAGCAGGGTCGGGCCTGGTTAGTACTTGGATGAGAGACCACCTAGAAAGACCAGGTGCTATAGGCATAAAAAAAAAAAAAAAAAAAAAAAAAAAAAACAGAAAAATAAGGAAGTGTAAGCTGACAAGCTCCTTGAAATCTGTGAGGCCAACCAAGGGTTGCCTTACCTAAAAAAATTTTTAAAAAATTAAAAATAAAACAAAAAAATAAAAATAAAAACATCCACAAACAAAAATTAAAAGCAAAAATTAAGAAAAAAAGATTCTCTAATACTTTCCTCTTGTACCCCAGTATATTATACACACCCTGGATGTGGACATTCATTTTGGAGAACTCTGCTTTAGTCAAAATGTAAGTGACTGCTTTAGTTGAGTCCTAACGTCTATTCAAAATAAAAAGAAAAGAATAATTCTATTTTTTAAAGAGATTGCTTATGTAAATAGAGTCCTAATTTAAGGACCACAATTAGTCCATCTGAGATATATACTTGGCACATAGAAGGCTTACTTAACATGCAGATAATGTTATTAAATGGAAAAAAAATAATTATTTAAACTTTACTAGAGAAAAATCTTTTATCAATAGTTTTTAGCATATTATTTCATAATTAAATGTCGTTTCAAATATAATAGAAAAATAATCAACTTGAAACCTATTTAATTGTTATATAAAAAATAATTTACCCTCTAATAAATAATCTTTGGTTGTGAATGTTGATCATGGTATGGAAATTAATTTAAATACACTTCTTGTAAAGCTTCTCCATTTTCAAAAATATGAATGGCAAATGGAGCTAGCCAACATGTTACATAGGAAAGAACTGTAACTGTTACAATTGCAATAGATATAAACAAAAGATGAGTAGGCATTTGAAGGTTGTGCCACTTTAAAAGTAACGTTAGGTTGACAATTTCAAAGCGTATGGGAGATTCAAGGTAGTTCCTCCAATAAATTAAGTCTTGTAAGCTGAAATTCATGTAACTGAAGAGAAACCAGAATTTTAGCTTAACAGATCTAGGTGAGAATTCTTCAAGCCATGGGCTAAGGGTTGCTTGTTTTTGTACAGTCTGCAACCTAAGAATAGTTTTAATGTTTTTAAATGGTTTTTTTTTAAATAAAAAGAATAAGTAGAAAAAGAAAAAAGAAAAATATTAATACTTTGTAATGTAAAAATTTTATGGAGATAAAATTCACTGTTATAAAGTTTCATTGGAACACAGCCATGTGCATTTGTTTCTGTATGTCTATTGCCGTTTTCACTCAACCATCCCAGAGTTGACAGTTGGCACACACAGCATATGGCCCACAAAGCCTAAAATATTAACTGTCTGTCCCATGATGGGCTCTTAATCAAGTCTAGGTAACTGATCTCAGTCCCCTCAGTCCCACATTTGCCCTTTCTTGTCTCATCATAGGCTGTGGGAGGTGGTTCACTTTTTCTTTTTCTTTCTTTCTTTCTTTCTTTCTTTCTTTCTTTCTTTCTTTCTTTCTTTCTCTCTCTCTCTCTCTCTCTCTCTCTCTCTCTCTCTCTCTCTCTCTCTCTCTCTCCCCCCCACCCCCTGCCTCTCTCTCATCTTTCTTTCCTTTTCTTTTTTTAATAAACATAGTAAATTCTCTTTCACCTCCCTCCCCCGGTTCGTGGGTTAATGGCAGGTTCTGAGTCCCACAGCTGCTCCTATAGCTACTTTTCACTCTCATAATGGTTATTTTCTTTGTTTTCAATTGATATAGATATAGTCATTTTTTTAACATGCTCTCTTTGATCTGACATCAACTTATCCTCCCAACTTTATCTCCATGACAATGTCCATGTTTTGTAATGTTTGCAAAATAAAATGTATATCCTGCATTTTTCTGTCAGTTTTTGTCTTTTTGTAGAATGCACTTTCCACCTGGTATGCCCTTCACCTAAACTCTACCTTTTAAAATCCGCCAACTTTCAAGGTCCACCCCTCCTAGGAAGATACCTCAATCCTCTCAGCTGGAATAATCACTGACTGAGTCATAAAGACTGCAGTGGTTCTATTATCTCTATCTTGTATTAGTTTTATTTATCTATTTGTCTCACATTGAAATTATTGTCAATGCCTTATTATTAGTAAACTACACATTTGGAGGCCAATTAGTGTTATATTCACCAGATTCAATCATACTCTAGTCCCCTGACCCCACAACACACACACAGACACAAGCACACATATGCTACCAACATAAATTGACTAACTCATACTTATTCAAAAGGTCAGACTTATAACAGGGCTTTATAGGTGGCACAAAAACATGGAATTAAATAATAAGGAATCAAATAAGAACATCATTTCAATGGTCCTGATTACATCAAAGAAAATCGCAATTTGTGCTACTCTGATTTTAAGCCTGCTAATCTTTGATAATCTCCTTTATAACAAAGAAAGAACAATCCTCAGGCTTGGAGCCTTCTGCAGTCAAACATTTCTCACTACGGTTTAATAAAAATGCTTTGTTTTTATTGCAATTTATTTTTATAATTTGTTTCTATTTATGGTATGAATACTGGTTTTCAAGTTAATAAAAATGAGTATTCTTGATAGGTAAATTTAGGTTAACAAAAGTGAGATGACAAACAAAAATTTTAAGTAAGGTGGTATGCACATATGACATAAATCTTAATGGTATTACCTAGACATGGGAGAAACATTTAGATACAGCAGATACTCAATAAAGCCAAATAATTTTAATCCATCACCCTCCCTATTGATAACTATCTACACAACTAAAAGAAACTCATGTAAAAGCCTAGCTTCGAGCTTCTGAGACTGTGGTTCTCCACAGGAAAGGGGAGATGAGTAGGAGACCTTTGACAAGGTCTAGAGACATTTTTAGTTGTCACAACTTGGGGGAGGGCTGCTACTAGCATCTAGTGGGTAGAGGCTGGGGGCACTGCGAAACATCCTACAATGCTCAGAGACCCCACAACAGAGAATTATCTGGCCCCAAATGTCTAGAGTGCCAAGGTTAAGAAACCTTTCTCTAAGAGAAAAGAGAAGGCTCTACACAAACTACTCTTTGCCCATCATTATAAATCACCCTCTGTCCAGCACTGCTCCTGTCCCTATTTGATCTTTGTCTCTGATAAGATTACTGAGGAAAATCCCCCATCCACGCCTTACACTATGTACGTTCCTACACAACCATGGCCCTCCATTAGCAATTAGAATTTTAAAAAATGGACTGTATAGTACAGTCCATGTCCTTTATGTACTAATACTATGCTATCAGTATTTAAATTCAACTTCCTAATTAAACCATTGGAGTTATGAAATTTTCAAATGATCCTGCATTATCAAATAGAGAAAAATAATTAAGATAAAGATTAATATAATTTGAATAAAACCTTGATTCTAGCTGCTATTAATTTCACATAAAGTTACTCTTTGACCTGAATTATATGATTCATTTCACTCAAATATATTTTGCAGAATAAACCTAACCTCGAAATTTTAAAAATTCAATATTTTTATTAAATATGTTAGCTTTACCAAAAGGGAGTCTAAAGAAAACTACTTTAGACTACTTTAAGCTAGTCCCCCCCCCAAAAAAAATCATTAATATAAAAAAACTAGTATTTGAAACAATTTATTTGGCTATAACTCAGTACTTCATTCTCAATTGTATTAGTGCAAACACATAATCCACACACATATGTCTGAGGGTAAAGTGTTTATAAGAAAGTTCTTTGAAGCTATTTTGTGGTTAGTGCTTTCTCTCTCTCTCTCTCTCTTTTTTTTTTCCAAGTAAAGTTCTCCAGAACAGTTTAGAAGCAGATGGCACCTGTGTCTTTTTTCTCCAAATTAGGAGTTATTTTTTTACCATTGCAACAGTATTTAAATATGGAAAAATAGCATATTTTTAAAGTAATGATTGTATCATAGTCTTTACTTGATTTTAAGTTTCTTTATAATGAGTCTATTTCCAAATTCATCAATTAATATGTATTAACTACAGTGGTTGGTATAGCTGGGAGGCATTTCATGCCTTCATGCCTTTAAGTTCAAGTAGATTTAACTCCTAATTCTGACATGCCTGTGGTTAAAATGATAGTGAAGGTGAAACTGCATCCCTTTCATTTCAGAGACACAAAGCATTCTACCAACAGAAAGGCATCATTATTTTCAACATCTACAAGCAACAGAGGTGGCAGTTATCAATACTCCCGCGGCGAAGAAGGAAACCAACTGCTGAGTGAAATTAGGGTCATGGTCACACAAGCTTTAGAGAGAGAATAAACAGGTCACAAGATTTCTCTTTCCCTGGGGTCACTAGGACTGAGAGCATCATGTCAGAACCAATGGAGACCGCATCTCAAAGAAGAGGAAGGGAGCATGCCCACCGTGCCTGACCCATTTCGTTATCATTCATTCTCTCTCTGTAAAACCATTTGTTGAACACCTGCTAAGTACTGAGTGCTGCGTCAGGTGATGAGCACACAATAGTAAACCAGTCAAATCCATAGACTGCCTTCTAGAAGCTTGCAGTCTGGTGTTCCCAGAAAGAGCCTGTGCAGCCCCAGTTTCTATTCTCCTACTTGCAGTCCCACGTTGCTCCTTAGTCAACAGCCTGAGAAAAGAATCAGGTGCGCAGAGAACAAAAGAGGGACAAAACAGTTGTATTTTTAATTCCTAGTCAGACAAAAAAACATACCATACCCAAAAGAGCTTAAGATACTAAGTGTAGTGTGGGTGGCAGGCAATCTGTAGCCAGCAGCATATACTTTGGAGAGCTTGTGAGGCCCTAAAAGACAGTGTTGGGGGGGGAGGGTGGGCGAGGGAGGAGTGGAACTGAGGGCATGAGGAGTACTGGCAAAGGGGAAAGGGAAAAGAGAGCATCTGATTCCTCATCAGCCAGGAGGACTGGTTGGATCCTTTCCGTTAGAAAACTCACACTTTTCATGTTTCCTTACAGGAAGCATCTGGTAGTTATTGCCTGGGGCCGGAGTTATGTGTTACCAAGTGGAATACACCATTGCTCAGGCCTCTGAATTCCTCCACTCTACAGTGAACATGCCCTGGTCTAGCCTTCTGCCCTCTTTAGCCATTCCAGAGCAGTGCACCCAGCAGATCTTGGGGAGACACGAGAGCTTTACTAAAATGCTTAAAAGGGGAAACCCAATAATGACTTGGAGGCAAACGAGGAGTACTTTTCTCTACAGAACTGCTCCAATGAAGACCATTCAGTGTTACCAATTGGTTTGCAGGGCATTTTTTCAAAAGAACTCTGCCTCATACTTTAATCTGGCATACTCTGATTTATGACCTAAAACATCACTTTTCAAACTGAGTCACCCCATTAATGGGATGTGAAATCACATGATTCAACCAATATTTTTTAAATTAAATAGAATAAAATCAAACAGCATAAAATAGGAAATATTAGAGTACATTGTGGTAATAAGAATAAACATTGTATTATGAAACATGTTTAAACACACACACACACACACACACACACACACAGTTTCCATTTTATGCACACATATGTCTCACTATCTAAATCTGTTTGGTTCCTGAGGAATAATGCATATAGCAAGGGATCTTATATAATATGCTTCAATAAGATTGTCATATAAATGCATTTTTTAAAATTGTGGATCAGGTTGTCAGAATGAAAGAAGCTGCAGTTAAGTGGAATGGAAGTTTTTAAATAATTGATTGCAAAATAATTTAACATACTCTTCTTCTTTTGTCCTAATTCTCTTTCACTAGGTTTTCCTGAATTTTTGTGTATGGGACTACATCTAGTTCTATTACAAACATTCTTTTAATCTCATACAGCAGACAGAAATAAAAGGTGGGAAGTAACTGAAAAAGAACATGGGTTTGGATGCACAGGGCATCCAAAGCAGGCTACACCAAATCCTGTCCTTGTGCCAAACCACTGGACAGAGTCTGGACCAGACACAGGCTCCCTTCTCCCTTGGAAAAGCCATTAAAATGCCAGTTTCTCAAATCACTGGGCAAAGGAACAACCACTCTCTAGGATATGGAGTCCCGAATAGAATCATGCACAATTCATATTTTTAAGAAGAATTGAATTTGTTGGTGTATCATGATTTCTATAAACTTTTTGACAAACTCTATAAAGGAAGCACTATTTCAAATGTAAATTTAGAACATATTAATTAGTTAGCCTGATACTCTTAAATAACCCTCCTCACTCCCATTCCCACTCCTCACCCACATCATAAAAAAAAAAAAAAAAAAAAAAAAAAAGCCACCACCTCTGCCCTAGTTTAAATGGCTACATGTAGATCATTGCTGCCAGCATCATCCAGGGGTTCCAGTGGTTATAGCCTTGAGACTTTAGCTCCTTGAAATTCCCAAACACAGCCACAGGGTGTGTTGCCCTAACAGTTATATGTCCAATGTTCTCAAATGTAGGAGTCACCAGCTTAAAAAAGATAATTATAATAAAGGAATGACTACTCAGAAATTTTCTTAATCTAGTGGGGATTGTCTACATCCTGGAACTAACCACAGCCATACCACAAAACACCTGGGTCATTCATTGTTCTCTTAGCATTTTAATGATAACTTGTTATTTAATAAGTTAAATGTTTCAGCTTTAGACTCAGGCAGAGTTAGCCCAAGACAGAGTAAAGACTTGAAACCTATTGTTTCAACTTTAGCACTAGTGAAGGAAGGAAGAGGACTTTTGCCACTCAGGCAGTACCTATAATTCTGTTGCATTCTCTGGCTTTACAGATTCGTAATAATTATATCTGTAACACTAGTCGTTTTATGTTTTAGGTTTTAAAAAACCTTTGATCTTGAAGTGATAATATTTCTCAAATTCTCAACCAAATGGAGTCAGCAGGCAGCTCACCAACACTGCCATCTACAGAAAATTTAACACGCATACCTACTGAAAAACAGCAAAAGTAAGAATTTCAAGTTTTCTCAAAATATTTTAATTCTGTGATTTTCAAGCTAATCAAACAATTTGGTATCAGAGTGAGAGTCTTAGCAAAATGTAATTGATTTAATTTGTTCTCCAAAATGTACTGCAAAATATAATTCCACACTTAAAAAAAAATCAACTTCAAATTCCTTAGGTTTTCCCTATGGAGTCTACCATCATATATATGTGTACAATTGGCAGTTTATTTTTTTCTAACCACTTACCCATTCCTCATATTAAGTAAATTTCTTGAGTTTCCTGATGGTGAAGCTTATTCATAAAGATAACATGTGCTAATGATAAGTCAGAGCCAAATTGAGGCATCTGGGGTAAACGTTATTCAGAAAGCAGTTAGAATTGGTGGTGGGACAGTCCCTGTAACACCATCAGGCACTTCCTCTACTAGGTGATAGTTTCTAAAACATCAAGTAAACAATTTTAAATAGATTAGCTCTTTAATCAGAAGTTTATACTGCTCCACTGTAGCTCACCATAAATTATAGTAGGATTCAAGCCCTAAGAAAGTAGACACTTCATTTTCAACTTACTAGTGAATGCCTAGGACATCAGATCTTCATGTGAACGTTGAAAAACTTGATCAAATCAGCATTTTTATGTATACATTATCCAATGCTCAAATATTTTGGAACGTTTTTAAACAGTGATAAACTACTAAATTTTCATTCAGAAGTTATGCCTTTCTTATACACTTTGTGTACTCCATGAGCCATTAATAGTAGTGACAAATTGGAGGAAGGGGACACATACACCTTTTCACTAAGTACCAACATCCAGAATCCTGCACTGTGGTCTCTGATGACATGAAAGAAAGAATGAATGAAAGAAAAAGAAAGAAAGAAAGAAAGAAAGAAAGAAAGAAAGAAAGAAAGAAAGAAAGAAAGAAAGAAAGAAAGAAAAAGAAATTGGCGGTTAGCTAAACTCTTTCCAGCAAAAAGAAAATAGAAAATAAAATTGCAAAGTAGTATTAAGCTTCAACTTGTCAGCAGTTGAAATTACATCTTCAGATTCCTTATCATAAAGGGCCTGAATCTAAAATGAGTGTTGAGAAGAACTCTCCTTACCTATGGATAACAGAAAGGAAAGAAGGGAAAAGGAAGGAAGGAAAAGAAAAAATAATAGTTTTCAATGGAGAGAAGTATGAGAACATATGGCACCATTCACGTGATAAAACTCCTACCGATTTCGATCTTTAGAGGAGGGATGGGAGACATTTCTGCAACCCCCAGAGAGATGACTTTTTGCATACATAATTGAAATAAGTCACTCCAGCACATGAAAGAAAAGCAGCAGAACTCTTCTAATTACCACTGCTTGGATCCATGTGCTTCTTTTTCTTTAGAGCCACACAGTTCATTATTCTGCCATCAACTCTCTTAAATGATTCATTCCCCCCTTCACTCCGAGCAGACGCTGCAGGGAAGCTAGTGTTTGAGTTTAATTTCTAGTGCCGCTTGCTTTAGGGAGGTTGCTAAGAGGAAGGAGGAAGAATCTAATTTAATAATTCTGTCAAGATTTGGAGGGGCACCTTCTGCCCCCAGCCCAAAAAATAACTATACAAACAGGACCCTCTGACAAGCTATAATTCCGAGCAAAGACACCAGTTGGAAAAGCTGGGCCCACGTGCGGTGGGAGCTGTCACCCAAGGGAAGTGGCAGCCGGCGAGGAGGAGGGAGGTTGGAGGAGAGTCAGGTTGCTGCCAGAGAGTCGCAGCTGCACGGGCCTGGGCGCTCCGAGGGACACCCGTCTCGCACTTGAATGGTGCTTAGTTCTCTCCCTGACACTAGGCGGGGAGAAATGAAAGGGCAGGGAGGCCGGCTCCCATATCCTCGGGAAAGGGACATCCCTGAGAAAGGGACAGCCCTGGGCGCGTCGCAGACTTCCCCAGAAGCCCTAGCCCGCGCGCAGGGCGCCGGGCTCCACCAGGTCCAGGGCGCCCCCCGCGCACCCAGCCCGCCGACCCCGCCTTACCGTCCCAGTTCCGACTCCACCTCGAAGAAATCGCTCAAAGCATCCCTGTTGGAGCCGTCGATCCAGTAATCCGGAACGAGGGTCCCGGCTGCTGGAGCCACACTGGCGGTGACCGAAGAACAGGACGAGGCCGAGCACGAGGGCACCGTGACTTTGAGCATCTTCGCGGCGGGACTCCGGAAGCCGCTGCCGCTGTCGCTGCCGCTGCCGCTGCCGGAGCAAGAAGCTCCGCCGCCCGCCGCCGCCTGCGAACGCCGGAGCGGGAGGTGGCGTCCTTCACATACACGCACACGCCCACCGCCTCCCACGGCGCCCTCGGCCGCGCTCCAGCTGCGGCTCCCTTTCCGCACGCTCTGGAGGGAGGGTGGGCGGAGAAGGGGGCGAGAAACTGGGAGAGGGTGTGGAGGGAGACCCGAGTCGCCGCCAGCGGGAGAGAGACGAGGCGGAGGCACTGCGAATGAGAGAGATTCCCTCCCCCTCCGCTCCCTCTCTCTCCACTTCCCCTCCTCCCTTCGCCGAGCCTTTCCAGCCCCCCTCCGTTTTTCCCTCTCTCCCTCTCTGGCGGTGGCTGCGGCGGTGCTGGCTTAGGGCGGCTCCGGATGCAGGAGCTTGGGGAAGGCACTAGGACCAGAGCATCATCCCACGCGCCCTCCCGCGGGAGCCGGGAGCCTGGAAGAGACCGAGCGCAGCGGGACGCTAGCTCCGGGAGTGGCGTGCGCCCTGCGCGCTCTAGGAGCACATGGATCCTGGCAACCCAGCAGGTGAGAAAGGGACTTGGCTGTTGGCACAACTCATCCCTTCTTGAGCGCCCTGGTGGCGAGTCCCTCCCACCAGCTAACCAGCCATCCCTTGTTCGTCCCTCTAACAAAGCTTATACTGGTGGCTGAGGAGGGTGTCCTGTGGTCGCTTATTCCCCAAGGTTCCTGTGCCCAGACCCAGTGAAATCTGGAGGAAAAGACAGCACCCGTGTCCACA
>CM053501.1:38580639-38623951 GCA_028627145.1 Eidolon dupreanum
TGAAAAGTTTATTCTAAAATGTGTAAAGAAATTCAAAGTACCTGGAATACAAAAACAATACTGAAAAAGAACAAAGTTGAAGGTCTTACTCTATCTGATTTCAAAATTTCTAATAAACCTACAGAAACAAAGACAGCATGGTATTGGTCTGAGGACAGAAAGAATAGGTCAATGGAACAGAATAGAGTTCAGAAATAGAACCATATATGTGGTCAATTAATTTTTGAAAAAGGTATCAAATCAATTTAACGTGCAAAGGAAAGTCTTTTTAATGAGTGGTACTAGAACAACTGAATAAACATATAGGGGGAAATGAACCTCAATCATTTCCTTGTACCCCACACAAAAGTTAATTTAGGATGGGTCATAAACTATGCATAAAAGCTAAAACTATAGTAGCACTTCTAAAAGAAAACATTGAAGAATATCTTCAGGAACTTACAGATAAAAATCTTAGAAAGGACATAGCTCTAAACATAAGAGAAAAAAATTGTCATTGGAATTTATCAAATATTAAAGCTTCTGCACAGCAAGAGACACAATTAAACAAGTATTAACATAAGCCACGAACTGGAAATAAATATTCTTAATGCAAATATCTGACCAAAAATATGTATCTAGAATATATAAAGAATTCTTAGAAATCAATAATAATAAGAGAAAAAAATGAAAAGCTTTCTGGTTTCTGCTTAAGATGTAGAGTTGCAAAGTACATGGCTCCAACCCTTATAACACAACAAAAATAACCAAAATGCAAAGTCAGGATTTTCTTGAATCTTCAGAGAAGTGAGGGCAAAGGACAATCAAAGAGACAAAAATAAAGGAGAGACAGGTGTCCACAAGGAAAGATAGCAGTTGCTTATCTGTTGCAAAAACAGCCACACACCAGTAAGAATTTGATATGAAGAGTTAAAAAATTGGGGGATGTTGAATGTGTGCTCACAAGAGAATGTGAAACCCCTGGAAGCCACATACATAGGGGGAGTTTACATCTTCTGACAGGCTTTTCTCCACAAACTCTATGGGCGCAGAAGAAAAGATGGGTGAGAGCCCTGAAAAAGCATGCTTCATAACACAGACCTGGAGGAGGAGAGCAGCAGCTTCTGTGAGGGAGACAGAAAACCAGCAAGACCTTCTCCTTTATCTCCCATATGAGGGGCAACAAATACTGTCACCTTTGGGCAACAGCACAAAACCACAACAGCTGGGGGAAGGGAACAGGAAAAATCCCTCTGCCATAAAAGAGAGGCAGGAATATGTCCTGAACACAGAACTACAAATAGTAGAAAGGCAAAACTCCAAGAAGGTAACATCCCCAAGACCCAGGGCCTACCTAAGACTAAAGTTGAATCAGAACAACAGAGAATGTCCCCTCTGCCTCCCACCACCAAACTGACAAGCATCAAGTAACAGTGGAATATTATAGGAGAGTTGCAAGAACATGGAGACAGACCTTCTTTGTGGCATAGTGCAAATGGAACACCTAAAGCTGAGGGTAGAGAGACAAAGCAAAATATCCAGAAAAGCCAGTCCCCACCCTAAACAAAAGATATTGGTGGAGAAATAGGAAGGACTTTGTGCAATGAAGATTAGCACATCAATAAACAACAAATCCAACCAAACTCCTCACTAGATTAACTCATACTCCCACACAAAATGCCTAGCAGAATGGAAAGCATGCCTACTTACAGGCATAAAATCTACTTACCTCAGTTTCCACTGTCTAACATAAGATGTACAGCTTTCAAAACAAAATTATGGGCAAAGTGGAGAGAAATAACATATTGCTAAAAAAAAAACCCAAAGCTATAAACTGAACCAGACTCAAATATTATGGGGATGTTAGAATTATCTGACAGAGATATGATTACTATGTTAACCTATGATTACTATGTTAAAAACTCAAATGGAAAAGATTAAAATATATAAGATTAGTAGGAAATTTCAGTAGAGAAGAGAACTAGGAAAAAGCACCAGATGGAATTTCAAGAAAGAAACAAAAAAACCCACAGTAACATAAATAATGTCTTCAACACACACATCAATAGATTTTGAAGAAATAATAGCTATACATTTTCCAAAATTAGTGACAGACATCAAACCACAGATCCAAGACTCAGATAATAGCAAGGATAAATATCATATAATACATACATATATATGTATGTATTATGTATATGTGTATATATAGGTACTAATATATCACTTATGCATATCATAGTCAATCTGCTTAAAATGAAAGATAAAAAATTTGAAGGTCATCTGAGAAAAAGATACATTACAGAGGAAAAAATCATAAGAATTACAGTAAACTTCTTGTCAGACAAGAAAGATAAAAATGCAGTGACATCTTTTTGTTTTGTTATTTTTATAATAGTATGTTTTCTAAATCATTTCATGGAAGTATAATTGACAAACTGCAACTGTTTAAAATGTATAATTTTATAAGCTTTAGCATATATATATATATATATATATATCTCTCTCTCTGCCAAACCGTTGCCTCAATCAAACAGTGAACATGTCCATCACCTCCAATCCTTGTGCCCCATTATTGTTTCTCCCTTTTGCCTCTCCTGCCATCCCATCTCAAGCAACCATTGATCTGCTTTCTGACACTATAAAGAAGTTTGCATTTTCTAGGGTTCTATATAAATTAAATTACAATATGTACTCTTTTTATTCAGCTTAATTTTAAAAAAGAAATTAATATACATGTGTTTTTAAAAATTATATAGTGTTGTAAAGCTTAGTAACCTGTCTTATTTCTATTTTTAATTTCTACTTCATTGAGGACAGCCTGGGTCCTGACTTTTCTAAATTATTATATAAATTTCTAGATTTCCAAATAATTGCAGAGCCCTTTTCTTTGGCTAGATGATCTGGCTTCTCTTGCTTTGTTCATTTTTTTATAATATTTCTGGCTTTGAAATGCAGTAATATTAGCATCCATCTCAAGAGAATAGAAAAAAATTATATGCAAAAAGGGAATAAAATATCAGGGGAAATTTTTCAGTATTACTCATAAAGCAAATTTTTAAAAATTAAGCAATATATAAAAATTATATTATATCTTAACCCAGGTGGTTTACTCCAGGAATGAGTAAAATGTTGAAATCCAAAAGAACCAATAAATGAATTTTTATGATTAATGAGTGTATAGTCACTGAATACAAAGTCAATATAAAAAATTCAATGTAAAATTATATTTCTATATATTAACAACAAACAACTAGAAAACATTTTTAAACTTTACTACTCAGCATCAAAAAAACAAACTAATACACTCAGAAACATGAATGAACCTTAAAAGCAGTAGCTGAATAAAAGAATTCAGAGCTAAAAAGAGTATGTATTATATGAATTCATTTATTTGAAATTTGGGGGAAAAAATGAAGGTAAAATGACTTACATGGAACTATATTTTGGTGCTACTTAAGAACATTCAAATTTCTGAAAAGAATAACCAGGTTATTTACAAAGGAACAATAGTCAGAATTTCATCACACTTCTTATCAGTAACACTGGATTCTGGAAGACAATGAAACAACACTTAAAAGTTCAAAGGAAAAACTGATTTTGAACCTATGCCTAAGTAACTAGCATTTTAAGCGAAGCAAAATAACAAACATTTTCAAATATTCAGTGACTCAGAAAAATTATAGGCCATTCGTCTTCTCAAAAATAATCACTATAGGACGAACTGCCACAAAATCTTTAATATGTGCAAGAAACTATGTGACATAGAACACTAGAAAGAATGCCAAATGAAGAAAAAACTAAAGTTCAAAAATTGCTAGTGCCCAATATAATAATGTGAAGTTATAACATATCAGTCTAGAAGTGAGAGAGGCCATGGAAGAGAGAGGTTAGGAGCAGAAGACACATAAACTACACTACAAATCCCATCCCTTCCAGCAAAGAAGAGATATTCTGATTAAGTATGAACATTGATAAAAGTTATAAGATTAAATATACATTAAAAAAATGAGAAGAATAGAAAGCGTTTATTGCTTTCAAACAAGGTTGGGGTAAGAAATAGGACAAAGAAAGTTTGGCAGATAAAAGGCAGAGGGCTAAAAAAGAAAACAGCGTTAAGAAATACATAGAATGGTAGTAGAGTGGATGCTGTGGTACGCTGTCAAGAATATCTCATTCAATGTTAGCCCCCTTCCTGGGGGCAACTTGAATCCACTCACTCATCCCAGACTCCTTGCCTCAGTTCAGGACAACTTTAAAGGTCTATCCCATCCCCAGTGCTGCCTGTAGGATTGGCTGAGACCTCTGGGACAAACGTATTATAGGTGAACCTCTCCTGCCAATCCTTCCTCTACTCCCTCACAAGCATTGTTCCTGACAGCTCCACAATAAACTTTGTGCAAGCATATCTCTGTCTTCTCTATCTCAAGAACTATTTCTAAGGGGACCTGATTTCAGACCATTAGTGCCAAGGGGTCCAAAGAAACAGTTTTTAAAGATGGAATTTTTGGAAATGAATCACTTACCAGCTGCTTAACAAGGGAGATCCCATTATTGTTTGTGAACAGGATATGGTAGCTCATGGCATACTGTGGCAACGTATTCTGATTACATATTGTTGCCTAACAAATAATTTCAAAGCTCAGTGGCTTAAAATAACTATTTCATTATTTCTCATGATTCTGTAGGCTAAGTTGGGCAGTTCTCCAGCTTCAGTTAGGCTGAGGTTACAGTCTTCTAGGAGCTTAATTGGGCTCATTTACATGGTTGGATGCTGATGCTGGCTTCAACTGTGAGATCACCTGGGACTGACAACCAAGTGCCTATAAGTGGGCTTTTCATGGAATGGCAGCTGGGTTCCAAGAGAAGACATCCCCAAAATGAGTGTTCCAAAAGAGAGGATGTAGAAAGTGCCAAGTCAATTAAGGAGTAGGCAAAGAGCATCACTTACACCATAGTATTATATTGATCAAAGCAATCATAACTGTAGGCCAGATCAAAGGGGAGAGGAAATAGTATGTGTGACATACACATGTAGGATGCAGGGAAATTGGGGCCATCTTAGGAGACTAGTTACCTAACAGTATAATTGTTAAAATTTCACTAGTGGTGAACTGAGATGGGATTATAGTATAAAGAAAAACATTGATGGATACCATGTCTCAAATGTTTGAAAGTCATAATTATAAGCCAGTGAAATCAGATAGATTGTGTTGAGTGCAACAGGGCATTGGAAAGAGAAAATAAAAGGCCAAGGATGATTAATCGCCAATTTAAGGCAAAGTGAGGAAACTAGAAGGCCTCCTTGGCAGCTTTTGAAGAGACTCTCACCTCCTGCTGCAGGACAGCAAAAAGAGTTGTGAATCAGGTATAAGACTTAATTATAAAGACAGACAGCTAGTTGCAGAAAAAGCTGAATCCTCAATTCTGGCAAGTCTACTATACTAAGGTTGGGGTCTTTATCGAAGGGAGTGGGACCCTGAGTCTTGGGGTGAAACCATCTTGGTTGATGCACTGGAGAATCCTGAAACGCCAGGCTTCCCTGAAGTGTCCCATCTCTCTCTATTAAAGACGGTTACATCCCTGGCTTGCAGGTGATACAGAGGCCTCTGTCACATCTCACTGAGCATCTACTCCCCTACCCCATCCCTCCTGGTCCCCAGGCCCATAACTAAACTCAAGTTTCAACACAGCATAACACATCAGGAAGTGCTGGGCCTGCCGGCTGAGGAAAGAGACTGTGCTCCAAAGTCACTGCAGGATCTTCTAGCCAACATGTACTGAGATGAATTTGGATCCTGAGATTTCTGAGTCGAAAAAGTCAGGACATAAAATTTCATAAGAGAGATTTTATAGGTATGATAACTGCCCCTTGATACTGGATTTAAGCCCTTGGATATAAATCTATGTGTTGAGCCACAAAAAAATCTCCATTAACCAAAAGTAGAAATCATACAGGACAAGTTTTCTTAACAAATTGCTCTAAAATTAGAAACTAACAAAAAATAGCAAAAGAAGTCATGCACTTGGAAATTTTTAAACACTCTTCAGATGAAATTAAAATTAAAATTACAAATTATAATTTATATCCTTTATAATGAATGAAAATGAAAGCACTAATTACAATAATTTGTAGAATGTAATCAAAATAGTACTCAGAGAAATATCCTTAATTTTAATGCACGTATTAGTAAACAACAAAGATTGCAAATAAATGAGTTAAGATTATGTAACTAGTATGCTGAACTAGCAAAAGTTGGTAGGATGCAAACATAAAGCAAATTTATTTATCTTTCGCTAACTTTTAAAATCCATTCTACAGTCCCATTCTTCCCATCTTCTTGTTTAAATCATTGAGAAAAGGTCATAGCTTTTTTAGTCACTCCTAAACAGTAAAATACATACATACATACATACATACATACATACATACATACATACATATATACTCAATCCTCCAGTCACTTCTAATAACAATTACAGTCTTTTTAGATAATTAAAATGCCCATTTCAGTGAAACAGTCTACACTGGGATTTAGCAGGGAGAGGGGAGGGCGTTTGTGAAGACTTTTGTCCTTGCTTAGTCAGTTTCTCTTGACCCACACCCACACATTTAGCTGTGACATTAGGGTCCTCCAGGGTTGCAGTTGTGCAGAGTCAGAGCTAGGATCAGGGAATGTGGGGTAAAAAAGATCTAACTAGATGGAGTGAGGGGTCGTGATGTAGTGATAGTGCTTCTGGGCTTGTTGAATTTTCATTGCTGAACTTATGAGATATTTTTTGTGGGTTTTGTAGAGATTTCTTCACTAGGAACATCCAAATGTAGGTCCCTTATATGGGCAGAGCTCTGTCTCTGACCTGACCACTTCAAGTTTTGCCCTCAGATTCAGGGTCTAATGGTTACCTCCAGCATCTTTTTGGTCTATTCAAGCCAGATGGCTCCTCTTTTATGACACTCACGTGATCTAAGGAAACATATGCTTCTGCTCAGCCGTCAGCACAAGTAGGTACCTCTCTTTGCTCTTCCCCAGGCAGATGGCTCTAGCCGTATACTTTCTGCCTTTTGTTTTCTAAAATACAGACCAAAAACTGTCCCTTTGCCCCATCAAACATTGGGAGCAAAGGCAGAAGGCTGGGATATGAAATTCTACAAGAGGGCTTCTTAAAGTCCCTGTAACTTGCCCTGAGGTCAGGGGTAATAAATCTCCCCATGAACCCATCCACCCCACACATTTAGTGTGGAGGGAAACTGTGGATGAAAATTTTTACCTAGTGACAATTCCTCAAAGTATCTTCTCTTCCCTGGCTCTCCAACTTCAATCCTTTTATACCCTTAACTTAGATGCGGGGCCAAGGGCCACAAAACTGCTGTTCAGCTACCTCTCTTGCCATTTGTGCATAGGTGAACTAGTCCTTCATTTTGAAATAGGGGTCCTTGTCACCTATTATTTTGCTTTTGGCCTTTGAGTTTCAGACCAAACTGAGACCGCAATATCTGATTTACTCACCCTGTTGCTCATGTAACTTAAGAAACCTGGAAAGATTGACAAAATATACCAAAAAGAGTTAAAGAAAAGATTTAATAAATATAAAAGCAGAAAATGATTAAGTAAAATAAAAAACATACTGCACAATGAGTAAAATCAAAAGTTTTTTCTTGAAAAATTCCATTAAATTGAACATCTGACATTTATATGAAAATAAAAATTTGAAAAGACATAGGTAAACAGCATTATCAATGGGAAAAGAATATAAAATTATATTAAACAGGATAAGAATTATAAAAAATATACTGGTTATATTTATGTCACAAATTTAGAAAACTAGATGGTATATCACTTTATAAAAAAGTATATATTATTTGTAAAGAAATTAACAAGGCAACTACAATTTATTCTTTAAAAGACTTTAGGTCCACGTAGTTTCATAGAAGAATTCGATCAACTTCAAATAGCAGATATTTTCCACATTATATATAAACTGTTCCAGAACACAAAAATGATATAGAAAGTTTGATAAATGATTCTATGAGAATATCAAAATTCTATCAATAAAAGACAAAAAGTGTACAAAAAAAGAGAAATATAATTCAATCTCTTTCATGAGCATGAATATCATAATCCTAAAGTTAACATTAACATTTTAAACCCAGTAGAAAATTAAAGAATATATCATGATCAAGTGAAAGTTATCTCTGTCTTAGATATTAGTGGAAATCAAAGAAAATTTGCATTTCTGGATATATGTAAATTATAAATAAAGAGGCAGAAATTTCAGTACTGTTAGAGATTTAGAAAATAGAATATTATTCCATTGGCCACTTATTCTATAGCCAATACTATGTTATACACAACTCAGATATTGTCACTCTGGTTTCAACCTATTGTTTATGAAATTGTTTCTCTTTTTCATGACTCTAAACTAATATTGACTCCTTTCCTCCCCACTTTATGTGACTTAGATCTCTGTCTGACCTCTCACAATGCAGCTGTGGTTGGTAGTGATCCTAACCAATCATTACTCCATTACTTTATTCACACTGGTTAAATGGTCAAGTTCCTCTCTGTTTTTTGGTAGGAAAGAGAAAAAAATCTTGAAATGTACACTTATAAAGAAGAGTTTACCCAAAGGTTTCCCAGAACACCTAGTTAAATATTAGAAAATAAAGTATATGTCATTATTAGCAGACTAAGTGGAAATAACTCTAGTTGATTATATTCAATGTTCTTCATTGATTCAAAAAATTAGCAAGCAGAAACTAAAGGAAAATATTCTCAATCTAAAAAAGAGTGCTTATATGAATGCTAAGGAAAATATCATATAGTTCATAGCAAAATATGAGAAGCATTCTGACTAAAGATACAAGAAAAGAATAGCAATACTTGGTGTAATAAAAGCAAAAGAGAAAGAAATGAGACATCAATATGAAAAACAAACAAAGCTAGCACGATTCTTTTTATAAACAATATCAAGTGTTACAATGCGTCTCATTAAAAATATAAAATTCTAGAAAATAAATCCAAAAGACTCTCTCTCCCCATTTCTGTCTATCTGCCTGTCTGTCTATCTATCTATCTATCTATCTATCTATCATCTATCTATCATCTATCTAATTTACTCTTTCATTTGAAAGAAAAGTTGCCTCAGAAAAGCCAAAAACTTCTGAAAAAGACTCTCCATGAGCAAGACTTCTAAATATATATGAATCCATGTTATGAGGCATATACTAATTAACCCTGAAGAGTTTAGGAATAGGGAAATAAGTCAATAAAATTGGATAGGGTACATAAGCAGACTTGTGTGTATGTTGGGCTTTATGATTAACTTGGCCTGTTAATCAGTGGGAAAAGATTGTGTATTTATTTAATTGTAGGAAAGCAGCTGTCAAATGAAAAAAGTAAAGCAAGATACTATCTATGCCTCATATTATTTACTAAAACAAATTCCAGATGGTTTAAAGCACCAAACATTAAGCAAAAATATAAATGTGTTAGAGGAAAACATAGAATGCTTTTAAAGCCTTGGGGTAGCAAAGGCACACCCAACTGGGACCCTCAATCCAGACACCATCAAGTGCACATGATAGATTTCTCCTACCAAACTTTAAAACTTTTGTATAATTGCAGGGAGGGGGGGAAGCAGGAATCATAGAAAGGATAAAACACACGTGGCAGAGAGAAATTACTGCAACACATTTAGCAGATAAGGTATTAATAACCAGAATATATAAAGACCACTATAAATAATTTCGGAAAAGGCAAACAACTCAACACTAAAATGAGTAAAGGATGCCAGATGGCAGTTCTCAAAAAGAGAAGCAAAATGGCCTGTAAATATAAAAGATAGTCATTCTCATAGGCAATCGTGTGTATGTGTGTGTGTGTGTGTGTGTGTGTGTGTGTGTGTGTGTTTTCTCACTTATCAGATGGCATAAATTGTCAAATTTGGGAAAGATAAGGGGAAACTGTCACATACATATGCAGTAGACAAAGTCTTTTGGGAAGGCAATTAGGAAGTATATATTTTAAATCTTAAATTCCTTTGGGCTAGCAATTCTGCTTCTAGCAATACATTTTCAAGAAATACTTTCTCAAGTGGCCAATGATATATTTAAGCCTATTCATAACTTTATTGTCTGTTTTAGTGTAAAATGGGAAACACTGAAATGCCCATCAAGAGGGAAGTGGTGAATGGAATACAATATATGACATGTAAAAAGAAACATGTATATGTTTATATCATGAAAAAGTTTCCAAACATATTATTTTTACAGTTCAAGTAGTAGAATATGATACTGTTTGTGTTAAAAATTGGAAAGCAAATATATATGCATGCATGCGTGTACGGGTGTGTATGTGTAGAAAGAAAGAGAGAAAGACAGAGAAAGAGAGAGAGAGAAGAGAGCAGGGGAGACGTATATAAGCGAATGGGAAGGGACAGAAGGATGTTTATCCAGCTCAACAGTGGTACCAATTGGGAAAGGAGGGTAAGAGAAGCATACTATGGGGATCATTTCTTAATACTTCTGTACTTTAAAAACCTGTTACAATCGGAAAATATCCACACATTAGTGGGGTAATTGGAAAGACAAAACAATTAGAGTAGTGAAGTAACAAAGAATTTTTGGGGGGTTCCTGGCCACACCTATTTGTAATGGACAAACTGGCCCCCAGTTTGGCCCCTCCATTCATTTGGCCACTTGTTAGTAACATTTTAAAACGAGGTCAAATTTTTAGTGGATACAGAGGAAAAGCAGCAGCTTTTAGTTATTTCTTAAAATAATTATTCATCAAAACAATCATCTCAAAAGCCTTCACTTATTTACCTACCTTCCACACTTTCCTCCACTGGAATTTAGAATTTTCCTTCTTAAAAATTCTAGTTGCTAAGCAGCATTTCTTTCTTCTCTATGAAGCTTCGTTGCCATATTAACTTTTCATCAGCTTGATCTTTCTCTTTCCACCCAGTCTCTCTCTCTCTCTCACAAACATGCACACACACAGTTTTCTAGAGCTCTTCCATGTATATGGTATTTATTCATTCATTTGCTCCATAAAAAATTAAAGTCTTATCTTTTTAAATTATTGCACACTCATAACCAAAAGAATGAAGAGAGGATTCTTCTTGCTTGTTCTAAGGGAACAGCCACCTCAGAGACAGCTTTCCTAAAACTGAGAAGAGGATTGGTCTGGGAGTTAGAATTTACAGATGGAGTTCTAGGTCTTACACTTTAGGGTGATGGATTTCAGATAGCTAAAGCCTATTATAATTTCACTTGGCACATATTTATTGAGCTACTATTAGGGTCCCTATCATGTACTAGATATTGAGAATGCATTGGTCGATGGAAACAGTTGTCACCCCCAAGCAGGTTACATTCGAGGATGGTTACATGTCCCTGCCTCTAGCTTATTCAAACTCTGTTCCAGCTTCCAACATCTTTCCCTGAGCTGGACGATGACTGTCAAAGAGGAAGAACCTATAGGTGTGTGTGTGTGTTGTGTGTGTGTGTGCACGCGCGTGTGCACACAAAGCCTCCTGCCCTATCTGGTTTCTGAAGGAGTGATGGGGTACAGGACATTTTTCTCTTAAGGCCAACGGAGTCTGAAAACTAGCTGTGGAAAGGCCTCCAGCATAGATCTGAGCCTGGGATTCTTGATGAGATTTTGGCCTCTAGGAGCCTTGGTCCCTCTGGAGCAGCTACTGGTGTCCTTAGCCCAGAAATAGCTATTAAGGATACACACATGAGGAATGCTGATGTGGGCAGAACAGCATGTCCCCTTGCTATGGACAAAGACTGCCTGAGTTTGCATCCTGGCTCCATTGCTTTCTAGCAGTAAAGCATGGCAAGCTTATTAACTCCTCTTTCATAAAATGAAAATAATAGTATATAGGCCAAAGAGTCATCATAATAGGAGTCTTTAGTTTTGATAAATTGCTTAGAACAGGATCTGAAGCGTAATGTGGTCAAAAAAATGTTGACTTTCTATTTCTTTAGCCAGATACCAATTCTGTAGCTGAGAATGGAGAGGAAGGAGGCTTCCTTAGGAAGGAGCCATGCTTGTCTATCAACTAACAAGAGTATATAATGACATGTTTCCCACCATGTTGTTGGTTAGACTGCTGTTTGTAGCACCCAGCTACCTGAGCCCTGAAGACAGTAAAAGCAATTTCCTAAAGGGTCCCATTGCCAGATAGAGGAAAAGCAAGCAGAGTCTGTGGCTCCCAGTAAAAAGGCAGCTCCTGGGGATAAGATAGTCTAATGGAGACAGGCTACACATTTAAAGTCATAAACAACAACAAAAAATAAGAAGGGCACTTAAGGATTTAGTCACAGCATTAAAATGTACTTTCTGGAAATAAAGTCATGATTTTTAATTTTTAAAAAATGCAATGCATTAGATGAAATGAAGAACAGAATGAACACTGCTGAGAATTGAATTATTGTGACAGAAAAATCAAAGTGAGAACTGTTTTAAAAGTGAAGCAAAAATTAAAAGAGAAATACTGAGAGAAGAGAGAAGTGATTTGGAGAATACATGAGTCCAAATAAACAAATGATAGATGCTCTAAGAGAGAAAGAAAAAGGGAAACAAGGTGATAAATAAATACTAGGGAAAAATTCCTTGGCTTCAAGAAAGATCTGATTCTGTAGGTTAAAAGTGCTTGCTGGATTTGAGAAGGATTGACTTGTAAAAGACAACATCTATGCATTTTTGCTTAAATACCAAAGATAAAAAAAATTATACAATTCTAGACAGAAAGAATTAGTTATAAAGGAAGAAAGAACAGACTAACATCAGATTTCTTGTCTGTGATCCTAGAAACTAGATGACATTTAAATAACATCCAAAGGCTAGTGAGAGAAAAAACTGTGAACAAATAAACAAGAAATCACAGAAGGTATTAGCACACACTTTATCTGAGGAGAATACTCAAAAAAGAACTTTAGCCAAATGAGTGATTCAGAACAGAAATTTTAAAATACACAAAAATGGAGAAGAAAATGGCTCATGAGAAATGAATTTTTCAGGATATGGGAAAGTGACTCAAAATAATTAAGAGCTTTGAAATAAAATGGCATTCTCTAAAAGATTACAGAATAATCATTTAGAATTAAAACACAAAATAATTTCACCAAAAATTTGTTCTGAGAATGAGGAGAAAGGAGAAGAAGTAAAAGAACTCTAATCATGCTTTAGAGAGAGGAGGGAATTAGACCATTCATCCAATCTATCTAAGGTTAGGGGAGAAGCTGGGGATTAAAGGTGTGGTCAGGGCGACTGTCTCCATTTGGATTGCATTCAGGTACACAAAACAAGAAATCAGACTAAACAGGGGCTTGTGCTTCTCATATAACAGAAGTTGGGAGCAGACAGTCCAGCACAACACACTGCTGGCAAGAGCTAAATGTCTGCATTTCCACTCAGTCCTCTTTCTTGTGGTTTTTGTCATGATCACAGAATGGCTGCTCCACCCCTGGACATGATATCTGCATTTTAAGCAGGAAGAAGAGGAAAGGCAAAAATACATGACATGAGTATATATGTTATTGTTCTCCTTAAAGCTCACCCAATAAATTTCTGTTTATATATCCTTAGTCAGAGAATGGTCCCCTGGTCATTCCTAGTCAAAAGAAAGCATGGGAAATCAAGTTTGTAACACCTCTCTCCCCCAAAGAAATCTGCATTCTTATTAGTACAGAAGAAGGGGAGGATGTTACCCCGTAGGTAACTAGCAGTGTCCACAATGGGAAGTTAATATTTTACTTTTATATCACAAGTGAGAATTTGTGTTTGAAACAGGAAGGAAATCCCTAGTGCAACAGAAACATAAAGTTGAACTTTCAAATTAACATGAGAAAAACAAGAGAATAAAGTATAATTTAAGCATACCAAGGGGAAAAAGAAGTAAAGAAAGAAACAATGAAGTAAAATAGTAAACAATATAATAGGACGTATAGGGTTCTTATTTCAAATATGAAAAGGTCGAGTTGTTTTAATTTTGTTTAAAAAACAAAACTTCAACCTTGAGGGCATTATGCTAAGTGGAATAAGTCAGAGAAAGGCAAATACCATATGACCTTATGTGCGAAATCAAACAACTACAACTCTCCCCCCCATGCCCAACGGAACCCACAGATACAGTGAACAAATTGATGGCTGCCAGAGGTGGGTGTGGGAGATGGGCAAAAAGGGCGAAGGGGGTAGAAAGGTACCAATTTCCAGTTATAAAATCAATAAATCCTAACGATATAAGTAAGGTACACTATGTTGACTATAGTTACTCACACAGTATTGCATATTTGAAAGTTTCTAAGAGAGTAGATCTTAAAAGTTCTCATCACAAGAAAAAAAATGTGACTCTGTGTGGTGATGGGTGTTAATTAGATTTATTTGATAATCATTTCGCAATATATACAAATATCGAACCATTGAGTTGTACACCCGAAACTAATATGTTGTATGTTAATTTTATCTCCATTAAAGATATAACAACAAACAACAAACAAAACAAAACTATATGTCATTTGTAAGAAATATATCCAAAGTGATTGATTTAAAGAATGACAGTAAAAAGATGAGAAATTATTAAATGTAAACAGAAAGGATCAGAGTAAAATACATATACTGAACAAGATACAATTTAAAAATACAATCACTACTCAGTCAAAAGAGCCATTATATAAGAAAAGGCACAATTTTTGAAGATGATGTAATAGGCATGTTCTTGTATGCATCAAACAACACAGTGACTAAAAACACATAGTGATATAACTGTTAGAACTATAAAGTTGAAAAAATTATAAAGGAAGATTTTAATATAACACCAAGAATTAAGCCAATCTAGTAGTAAAGAAGCTTATTTTCTTGCAGACTTATTGGGGATAACTGTAATTGCAGACAGACATTTATAACATAGGGAAATAATTGCTATGATAGAAGTGAATATAGGCATCTCTAAACCAATTTCTTTTCTAGTAAATGCTACATAAACAAAGTAGGTTAAACAATGATGGTTTCTGCTTTTTACGAGTTCATAATTAGAGCAGGTAATTGTATTCTTGGAATTTTAAGGTACATTTTTTTTGTTTCTAAAATTTTTCTGGTTTAAAAGTGAAAATTTAACAAGTACATCAAAATCGCCTGGATAAACACATGGCACTTTACTAAATTGAATTTTTGTTTTCAAAAAAGAAAATGTAATTTCTTTTTTAGATCATCGATACCATTCATTAAATATTTTTATTGAAGTATATGTTTCAGAAAATACTCATCTAATTAATCATTATTTTCTCATTTATATATGAGTGTATAAGAGCAGGTGTTCGCAGGTCCTTGCAGACAATCACTGTTCTAGGATGAGAGCACCGATAACTTACATTCACTGCTGTAATGATCTGTTTGACTAACAGAGGTTCCGAGGGGCTCCCAAGATCGTGACTTCATCACTTAAGGTCACAAACGGCTCCTTTTTCCTCTCAAAAAAGTTGACAACTTTTTTACCATATACTCCTAATACTCCTTTCCTCATCCAATTTTAACCATTTTAGTTTTTTTTTTCTGAACTTACTCTTGATATGTTTGCCGTTACCATTCCGAAGTGTATTCAGTTGTGACTCAAATATGTAGCTATTACTGGAGCATATTGAGACCTTGAATTTTACAAAAAAACACATCTGTGAATTACATAATCAAGTTTTTTTTTTTAAACAGTGACTTGGTAAAATGGCAACATAGAAAAATGCTTATGAAATACATACATAAAATTGCTTACAAAAATGCTGTGAGTACAGCGATTAGGTACAAACTTTTAAAAATATGATGTTCTGTTACATAAGACTATAATTTCACATCTGAATTTTAGATTTTGTATTTATTCCCTCCTGGCTGCCTCACTTCTTGCAGCTCAGTGAATGCTGAGCATTAAAAATCATTTAGTAATCTTTCAAATCATTGCTGAAAGTTTTCATTCTTTGAGCACCCCTGATAATTAAGATATACAACAGTGATTTTCAGTGCAGGTTGTACCACATCTAGGGAGAATTCTGTAAAACTGTGGGGCCATTTTGGGTTATCACAGTAATTGGGGAGTGCTAACTGCATTTAGTGAGCCGGGTGAGAGACGTTTTAAGGTTCTGCAATGCAAAGAACAGTCACGCTCATTGAAGGGCCGCTTCATGTGTGCATGACTTTCCAATATTCCGCCAGATGTTTATGTAATTGAAAGACCAATTTATAATTAGTTGAGTTTAAAGTATTTGACGTATAAACATATTTAAAACCTTACAATATAATCACAAAGCATCTTCTCATGGTTTTAATATTTTTCAATGCATTTAGAATGTTAACCATTTCAGGAAATCACTTTATGGAGAATACTGTTTGAACTGACAATGCAATAATACATCACCATTGGTCTGCATTCTTATTCTTAGTTCACATGCAAATATGTAACAGAGGAGATAGAGACTCCTTCTAACAGACTTAGAACCAAATATGTTAAATTAGCGAAGACATACGACATATAGGAACTTATTGAACTTATTAATATGCTTTTTTAAATTTTCATATTAATGACTTCTTATGTAATTTATAATTCTAGCACAGGATAAATTTAGATTATAAATTACAAACTAAAATTATTTATTTGAAGGTTACCCATTACTCTTAGTTTTCTTCCACACAGCCCTGGAGTCTACCACACAGCCTCTCCAAGGCCACTAGTGTTCCTGCTTGTTCCAGTCCATCCTCTATCCCTGGTCTCCCAGTGTCAGAGACTATACATAATTGCCTGTTAATGTTTGATATGTGATCTCCACATCAACTGTGGTCAGTTCACTTTTACGGTATACAAATAAGTCACATCTATTATTACTTATCCCAATTCTAAGTTTTATGTTCCCAGTACCTCTGTGATTTTCCTATGTTCTTGTTCTGAAAATGTCAAATCAACTTAAGTCCAAATGTATTCATGATAGTAAAGTGCACATATTTGGCTTCTTCATTATGTTTTCTATTGTAGTCTTATTCAATATTTACTTAATAAAATATATATATTGTTTTATTAACTATTTTCCATTTTTAATATAGTTAGGACATTATTTTGATTTTTCAAAAGTATATATTTTTAGGTCTTAATATCTCTAAATTTAATTCAAGAACCGTAAATGGGACATCCACATTGATAAAATTGAGGGCCAGAGATCTATGTGATGTCTCAAAGATTTAGTGGATATGGTTTTGGGTGTGATTACGATTGTGGTTAATGGCTATGGTCATGGTTATGGACCACCTCAGAGTTATTTAAGTTGAACCAGAAGAGCAGCTAAATAATAATCCACATCACTTGAGCAAAAAATTTTGTAAATTTACTTTTTATTTCATTTTCTCCATTTTCTTTCTATAACCATCCTTGCCAACATGTTTTCTCCCTTGTACCTTCTAAAATGTTCCTACTTTCTAATCTCATCCCCAGCCTTTTCTCAAGTGCTATCATCATGCCTGGAATGTGCTTTCCCCATAGTTTTCCAAGATTAAGTCAAACACCATACTAATAGATAGTCTTCCCTCATCATCTTCATTGAGAGCAAATATATTTAGACTCTGAAACTCCATAGCACTATTTTAAAGCACACATATTTCTCTTTGTCATGCCTTTCTATTTTGTATTAGGGCTATTTATTTAGATGACTTAATTTGTCATAGGAGCTCATAAGCTCCTTGAGGGCAGGATGTTTGCTTTATTTTTCTTCCACTACGTGCTTTGCTTGACCAAATGAATAATTAATCTGTAATCCACCAAGAGCATAAATTCTTGGGACATAAATAATTCTTATTTTCAATATTACAATTAGCTATCTAGTCTTAAATTTAATTGGGCTTGAACGTCACAAACACAATGTATACAAAATCT
This sequence comes from Eidolon dupreanum, assembly GCA_028627145.1. Lineage (NCBI taxonomy): Eukaryota > Metazoa > Chordata > Mammalia > Chiroptera > Pteropodidae > Eidolon > Eidolon dupreanum. The sequence goes on from CM053501.1 coordinate 38,598,535, forward strand.
TCAATGTAAAAAAATTTAAATAAAATTGAGAAGGGAAAATATTAGTGATTCACGTACAAATATTTAGGTCTTCTGATAACATTTTTACTGAAACTTAACTATGGTTCAAATTTCTGAAGAATGTTTCCAATAACAAAAAAGGAAATCGTCTTATTAATATTACTGTGGAACGATCACATGGTTTAACAGAGCAAATGGATATTTCACAAAGAAAGGTGTTATTTGGATAAACGGGTAGGTGGAAACATCTAGTTTAGTTCTTTCTTTAGCAGAATGCTTTGACAAATTGTACTCAAATGCAGAGGCATCTATTAGAACAAGTTCTTTTTGCAGAATGTCGATAATTTTGTGTGCTTCTAATTCCTCTTTGTCTTGAACTTCTGAGCCTCATAAAATTAAAATTACTTATAAGGAGACAAAGCAATTAAAATCAGACCCTTAGGTTATATTTCACAAGTTTATAGTGGACCAGCCTTGGGAGAGTAAAACCAGAGAGCCAGTGAATGGGGACCCTTTAGGGACAGCCACTTTGGTGAAAGCCTGGGGCCTTGCAAAACTTACTCTGAGGTAGACAAACACAGATTCTGTAAGATAAAGCATAATCAGTACTAACAATCAAGAGAATTTTCCCAAAACTTTTAATACAGAACATGTATAGGTCACCAAAAAGAATGAAAAACAAAGTTTTAGTAACTAGGTCTTTACGTCTTAATGAAAACTTACACTAGAAAAAAGTCATTTCGTGTTTTAATTTTTTGTTATGTATACATTATTTAAAATGTAAATTTCTATCCGAATCCCAGAAAATTAGGATTGCAATTCAATATATTTTTTTCTATTTAGATATTTTAATGCTATCTCTATTAATAAACTTATAAAATCTACACACCTTTTCCCTGCCTTATAAAAATAATAACTGTATCAGTCAGGGTTCCAGTTGTGAACACAGAAACTGCACAGCAATTTTAACAGAGTAAATTTAATTTAGGAAATTGGTTGAAGAGTTATTAGACTATTGAAAGGTAAAATGAAATACAGATATAGGAATTACAGAAAGCAGCTCCTACTTCTAGGGCTGGAGAAACAAAGAGAAAATGTTGAGGTTAGTAAAACTGATTCGCTCATGATAGTATCCTAGGAGCTTAAAAGTTGGGACTCAGAAGTCTCAGGAAAGGCCACTGAGGGGGCAGCGGCAGGCTGATTATCTCTGAGGAGGCAAACGAGATGGGTTCTGCAAATGCGAGAAATAAACTGCCGCTGCCAAGATGAGAAACTGTAGTGGCATTGACATGAGCAGGATGCAAAATGGGAAGGAGCGAGTCCCTTTTCCTGCCTCTTGTTTTGCCTTCTGTTTCTTGTGCACCGTTTTGGCAGGGAGCCAGATGGCAAAGAAGAAATGCGGTTTGCAAAATTCCAGCCCCAGGATCATAAGGAAGAGTAGAAAAGGATGGGTTTGAAGCCAAGAGATAAAAGCTAATAAACACAAAGAATCAGTAATTATACTTTCACATTTTAATGGACATGCATACTTCAAAACTTTAATCATTTAATGTTTTAATTCTTCATTATTTTTATACTGTAACAAATGGAATCCCCTTCAAAAGATTAGAATTGCAATTAACTTTTTCATTCATATCATATTAATAAATTTCAAAATGTGATGTTTTTTCCTTGCCTTGTAACAAATAATAAATTCCTTATGCCATAATTTTATTCAAGTTGCCGATGACAACCTGAACTATTTCAAACTTCTGGTGAAAAACATTGTTAGAACTCCTTGATTAAATTACAGCCTTACAGTAAATTTCTACATATCAATCAATCTCCAAGATTTTTCTAATATTATGAATAATATTAGTATTATTTATAAAAAGTATTATAAAAATCATAACATGCAATAACATAATTTTGGACCAGTTAGAAAACAGTTTTTATAAATGGAAATATTTGTTTTTTATTTCAAACTCCAGTCCTAAAATATATATGTATATATATATATGTGTGTGTGTGTGTGTATATATATATATATATATATATATATATATATATATGTTTTTTGTCAAGCTTTTACACTTTACGATAAATAAAAATAACAGTATTCATGGAATATTTACTTTATACCAAACACTGCCATGCTCAATACAAAAATAATCCTCATTACAAAAGTTTGAGGTAGATACTATATTATCATTTTATAATTAAAGGAACTGAGGCTAAAAGCATATGTAATTTCATTAAGACACATGGTTAATTAATGGTCAACAATAAGCTTTGTTATAGTTCCATTAACATCAATAATATTGTAATTGATTTAGCTACCTATACAACCCACTGGTAAGGTTAAACTTGATTTTTTTTCCCTCTAGAATGTCAAAATGCTTCTTTTGAGAAAGAGTGTTATCTACTATCCTCACATTTTCTCTCCATAATAATAACTATTTCCTTAGTTGTGGTTTATGATGTGTACTGCTGGAAAAGTACATTATATATCACAAGTATAAGCCTAATCCATAAGTGATGGAATAATAGAGCAGGAAAGGACCTTAATAACTATTACCTAATTAACAAATCTGTTCTCATAACACACTAAAATTTATTGAGAACTTCTCTTCCTAGACACATGCTATATAGTTTACAGGCACTATCTCATTTAATCATCACCACAATAGAACTAATAAGTGAATATAGAAAGGTTGCTGAATATAAGATCTATGTACAAAATTAATTCATATTCCTACATATCAGCAATAAAAAAATAAAAAATAAAACAGCATCATTTACGAATTATTAAAACTCATTAAATACTTCTAAATTTAACAGATAGCATGTAAGATTTCTACATTCAAAATTACAAAAACTTATTGAAAGCAATTAAAGAAGAGATACATTAAAAGGAGTGATAAACTTTATATATGAATTGGGAAACTCCATAGTAAAAAATGTCATTACTGATTCTCCTCAAATTAATGTATAGAATCATTTTAATCCTAATCAAAAATTCAATTGGTTATCTTCTTTTTTTTTTTTTGCGAAAAAGTTAGCAAGTTGATTTTAACATCCATGTAGAAATACAAAGAGCGAGAAATAGTTAAAATAATTTTAAGGAAAAATGGAGCTGGAGAAATTATAAAAAGAGACATCAATATGTATTAAAACATATGTTATTTAAAACAATATGGTATTGGCACAAAGATAAGCAAATTGACAAGTAAAATGTAATAGTAAAAGAGCATAATTAACTTATGAAAAAGATTACACTGCAGTCTTTTCAATAAATAACAGCCTATTGGATATCCATATGAAAACTAATTGTAATAGGTGAGATAAAGAGCTTCTGAAACAAGAAAAGTCTAAAGGAATTCGTCATCATCAACACAGTATTACAAGAAGTGTTTAAGAGACTTCTTTAAGAAGAAGAGAGGACAAAAAAAAGAACATCAATATAAATAATAAAATGGAAATAACTATGTACTTTTCAAAATCACTTTAAATGTAAATAAATTGGATAAAAAAATAAATGGATAAAAAATAACAAGAACCACACATACGATATCTACAAGAGACACACTTCAGGTTGAAAGACACACACAGACTGAAAATAAAGAGATGGAAAAAGATACTTCTTGCAAATGGAAATTTAGAAAAAGCTAAGGTAGCAATACTTATATCAGACAAAATAGACTTTAAAAAGAAAGGCTGTAATAAGAGACAAAGGAAAACATTACATAGTGATGAGGGATCAATCCAACAAGAGGATACAACCCTAGTAAACATTTATGCATTCAACATATGAGCACCAAAATATATATTGATCAACATAAAGAGAATGATTAACAGTAATACAGTAATAGCAGAGAAACTTAACACTCTTTTGACACCAATGGACAGATCTTCCAGAGAGATAATGAACAAGGAAACAGTGGCCTTAAATGACACACTATACCAGATGGATTTAATTTTTGGAATGTTTTACCCCAAAGCAACAGAGTTTACATTCTTCTCAAGTGCACAGGGAACGTTTTCCAAGATAAACCACATGTTAGACCATGAAACAAGTCTCAGTAAACTAAAGAAGATTAAAATTATATCAGGCATCTTCTCCACCACAATGATATGAAACTAGAAATCAATTACAAGAAAAAAAACTGAAAAATACACAAACACATGGAGGCTAAATAAGACACTACTAAACAATGAATGAGTTAATGATGAGATCAAGAAAGAAATCACAAGATACCTTGAAACAAATGAAAATGAAAACACAACGACTTAAAACTTATGGGACACAGCGAAAGCAGCCTCAGAGGGAAATTCACAGCAATACAGGCCTATCTCAAGAAACAAGAAAAATCTCAAACCTAACTTTACACTTAAAGGAACTGGGAAAGAAGCAACAAACAAAGCCCAAGGTGAGTTAAAAAAAGGAAACAATAAAAATCAGAGAGGAAATAAATAAAATAGTGTCTAAAAAAACAATACAAAAGACCAGTGAAACCAAGAGCTGGTTCTTTGAAAAAATAAAATTGATAAAACTTTACCCAGATTCATCAAGAATAGAAAGAGAGAGGAACCCAAATAAATAAAATCAGAAATGAAAAGAGGAGAAGTCACAAATGACTTCACAGAAATACAAAAAATTATAAGAGTGTACTATAAACAATTATATGCCAACAAATTGGACATTCTGGAAGAAATGGGTACCGTCCTAGAAACACATAATCTTCCAAGACTGAGTCAAGAAGAAACAGAAACTCTGAAAAGACTAATTACTACTAACAAAATAGAATCAGTAATCAAAAAACTTTCAACAATTGAAAGTCCTGGGCCAGATAGCTTCACACATAAATTTTACTAAACATTCAAAGAATTAACACCTAGTTTTCTCAAACTATTCCAAAAATTTCCAGAGGATGGAAGGCTCCCAGCCTCATTTTTTAAGCCCACCATTACCCTGATTCCAAAACGAGACAAAAATATTACAAAACAAACAAACAACAACAACAACAAAAATACAACTATAGGCCGAAGTTCCTGATAAACATAGATGCAAAAATTTTCAACATCTTAGCAAGCTAAATTCTGCAATATAGTAAAGTGATCATACACCATAATTGAGTGAGATTTATTCCTGGAATGCGAGGTTGGTTTAATGTATTCAAATCAACTAACACGATACACCACATTAACAAAATGAGGATAAAAATTATATGATCATATCAATAGGCGCAGAAAAAGCATTTTAGAAAATTCAGCATCAATTAACAATAAAACTCTCAGCAAAGTGGAAATAGAGGGAACATATCTCAACATAATAAAGACCATATATTATAAACCTATAGCTAACATCACAATGAACAGCGAAAAGCTAAAACTATTTTCTTTAAGATCAGGAAGAAAAGAAGGATGTCCACTTTCACCACTTTTATTTAACATAGTATTGGAAGTCCTAGCTATAGCTATCAGACAAGGAAAAGAAAAAAAGACATCCAAATTCCAAAGAAAGTTGTAGAAATGTCATTATTTGCAGGTGACATAATATTGTATATAGAGAACCCTAAGGTTCCAGTAAAAAACTTTTGGAACTGATAAATGAATTCACTAAAGTAGTGGGCTACAAAATTAATATTCAGAGATAAGTTGCATTCTTATATACCAATAATAATTAGGAAGATAAATTTTTAAAAATTCCATTTACGATTGTATAAAAAAACCTAGGAATAAGTTTAACCAAGGAGGTAAAGACTTGTATTTGGAAAATTAGAAGTCATTGAAGAAAGACATTAAAGAAGATACAAATAAATGGAAACATTTTTCATCTCATGGATAGGAACAATTAACATCGTTAAAATGTTCATATTACCTAAATCAATCTACAGATTTAATGCAATCTAAGACCCCAAATAGTCATGGCAATCTTGAGAAAGAAGAACAAAGTTAGAGGTATCATACTACCTGATATCAACTATACTACAAGGCTATAGTAATCAAAACAGTAAAGTACTGGTATAAAAACTGACACATAGATCAATGGAACAGAATAGAGAGCCCAGAAATAAACCCACACCTATGTGGTCACATAATCTATTACAAAGGAGGCAAGACTATACAATGTGGTAAAGACAGTCTATTCAATAAATGGTATCAAGAAAACTGAGCATTGAAACTAATAAAATAAAATTAAAAAAATAACTGGACAGGTATATGAAAAAGAAATGAAACGGGACCACCTTCTTATACCACATACAAGAATAAACTGAAAATGAAATACAGATTGAAATGTAAGACTCAAAACTATATAATTCCTAGAAGAAAACATAAACAGTAAACTTTTTGACATTGCTCTTAGTAATATTTTTTTCTGATGTATCTTCTTGGGCAAGAGAAACAAAAGAAAAAATAACCAAATGGAATTACATCAAACTAAGAAGTTATTGCACAGCAAAGGAAACTATGAACAAAATGAAAAGACAGCCAACCGAATGGGAGAAGATATTCGCCAATGATACATCTGATAAAGGGTTAATATCCAAAATTCATAGAAAACTGATACAACTCAATGAGAAAAAGCAAAGAATCCAATTAAAAAATGGGCAGGGGACCTGAATAGATATTTCTACAAATAGAACATACAGATGGCCAATAGATACATGAAAAGATGCTCAACATCACTGACCATCAGAGAAATGCAAATTAAAACCAGAATGAAGTATCACCTCACACCTGTCAGAATGGGTATCATAGATAAATAAAAAGATAACTGCTGGCAAAGATGTGGAGAAAAGAGACTGCCTGTGCACTGTTGGTGGGATTCCAAATTGGTGCAGCCACTATGGAAAACAGTTTGGAGGTTCCTCGAAAAATTAAAAACAGAACTAATTCGATTTCTGGGTTTTATCTGAAGAAATACAAAACCCTAATTCAAAAAGATACATGCACCCATATTTTCACTGCAGTCAGTGCTATTTACAATAGCCAAGATGTGGAAGCAAACTAAGTGCCCATCAATAGATGACTAGATAAGGAAGAGGTAGTACATATATACAATAGAATATTACTCAATCAAAAAAAAAATCTTACCATTTGCAACAACATGAATGGACCTAGAAAGTATTATGCTAAGTGAAATAAATCAGACACAGAGGGACAAATACTATATGATCTCACTTATATGTGAACTCTAAAGAACAAAGTTAAGTGAAAAAATAAAACAAAAACAGATTCATAGATACAGAGAACAAACGGATGGTTAACAGATGGGAGGGGGTTTGGGAGTCTGGATGAAAAAGGTAAAGCAATTAAAAAGTACAAATTGGTAGTTACAAAATAGTCAAGGAGATATAAAGTACAGCAAGGGAATATAATTAATAACATTGTAATAAAAATGTGTAGTGCCAGCTGGGTACTAGACTTATCAGAGGGATCACTTTATAAATTATATAAATGTCTAACCACTATGCTGTACACCTGAAACTAATACAAAATAATATTGAATGTCAACTATAATTGAAAAATAAAAAATAAAATAAATAAAATTATATATATACATATATACATATATATATATATATATGTATATATATATATATAACAGTTTGCCACAATCATCATGAAATGAGATTTATTTTCCTTGACATAAATGACAGTAATTTTTTCTGTTGTCATGTTCTGTTTTTCCTCTATGTAAGATTTAACCTTACTTCAAATCTCAGCAAGTTGCTTATATTGAGAATAAATGGTTTAAAATAGAAAATGAGAACTGAATAGAAAAACTTGCACCTCTTGTCAGATCCAAACAATTCTATTAGAGCACAACACAGTCTGACAGAACATTCTCTATCAATGCAGCCTTAAAAGAGTTCCTTCTCTCAGTTACGCCTGTATTTTTTTTTTTGCAATGTACAAATTAATTAAAATAACAATCTTGTGAGAACTTGTGATTATTTACCATGGGTTAGAGCTCTGACTATACAAAAATGAATAAGTCATGGGTATTTTCTTAGTGGATATTCAAATTAGTAGAAAAGATAGTTGAGTAAAATAACAATTACAATATTATAGGAAAGCATCCAGTTGAAAAAGATGTGAGAATATGTGCATTTATCTTTACTCCCAATTGAAACTCTGCTAAAATGACAGTAAACTTTAAATTAAATTAAATTAAAAAATTTAAAGGTATAAACTTACATGGAAAAACAGAAGAAGAAATTATGACCATAAAATTTGTAAAGATGAAATACAGATGGATGAGTAATGAATAACTTCATAGACCCGAAATATCATAAACTTAAGATGACTTCAAAGTTCCCATGTTGTTCAACAGTGTCAGAACATTCTGTTCAATCTGTCAGGACTGCAATGTTGAAAAGCTGATGAGACATAGGCAATTTATATTCCTTATTAGAGACATTTCTTTTGACATTTAGCTTAACTTTTTCTCAAGTGAGAAATATTGATTCCATTAAAACATTTTTGTGATTGTATATACCTTTTCAAAATGGGTAGGTACATATTTATGTGCAAAGACTAGCATAATAATTGGCAGCAAGAGTCATTTACATGACTTAATACCTAGGTTTGTAATATCTTTGCCTATTAACAGAATCAAGACATATTTTATAAATTATATTTTAATTGAATACTGTTTAAAAAGGTTCAACAGTTTATAAAGATGAACCCTAGAGATTTAACAACACCTCATCTGCCAATAGCACTCAGAAACAATGGAGAAATAGAAGGTCAAAATAGAATTGTGAAAAATGAACCCACCATGATTTGTGCAGAAACCAGACATACTATCCATGGCTCATGTGAGTATAAAATTTTCTCCCTCATGAAATATTCATGAATAGGCCCATGAGACTTCTGGCTATGTAAAATGATGGGCCTGGTTGGAATTTGCACATGACAGGAATAAATGGACAGAAAATGGAACAGAGAAGAAAAGGTTCCTACATTTCAAGTTTGACTGTTCCTTGTTTGTTGTCTGTAGCTGTAAATAAGTAACCACAACACTGGTTTAAAGGAGCTGCAATCAATCAATCAATCAATCAATCAAGCAATCACAGCTCTATTTCAGTACCCTCACTTTGAAAGATAGCCAATCCCTAAACTCCATGATAAATATCAACCAATCCTTTAAATCTCTTACTTCTGAAAATCAGGTAATCCCTATCTTTCATGTTTTCTCATATTCTATGACTGTTTTGCTCAGAATGACTCTGATCTAAAAACATTTCTATCTTCCTTAACAAGTAATAAATTTAACTTAGTTTCAGATCTCTCCCTGCTTGAAAGAAAAGAATAGAAACCCCAGAAATAAAGCTAAATTCACCCTTAGATTTAATCTGTTATAAAGAGTGTATATGAAAAAGCCAAAGAAGTTAGTTTTTTTTGTGTGTGATGTTTCAGCAACTGGTAGACATACAGAAAAAGATAAAATTAGATCTATACTACTAATTAAATACCAGAATAAATTCCAAATGAGTCAAATATAAAAATGTAAAACATAAAAATAAAGGTACGTGGAAGAATTCCTTCATAACCTTGAAATTGTAAAGGCTGTTCCATGACTAAATATTCAGAAGCCATAAGAGAACAACTAAATTAAAAAGAAAGGACCTCCTGACTGGCGAATATATACCATAAGAAAAACTCAAAACAAATGTCACACTGGGAATAAATATTTGCAACTCATATCACAAAAGCCAATCTCTCTGATTATAAATATTGCTTAAATTTAAATAAAAATAACCTAATATAAAGAAAAATAGGTAAAAGGCAACAATAGTTCACAAAAAATAAATGCAAATGATTATTATACATGTGAAATTGTTAAGCTGACTCATACATGAAGAAATGTAAATTGAAACTGAATTAAAATATTTGTACTTTATTATATTGTTAAAGATTTAAATTTGACAACATTCTGGTGGCAAAGCTATGGGCAAAGTCACTGTATTACTTAAGAGTAAAAAACTATGCAATCTATCCTGAAAGAAGTTTGATAATATTTGTCAAAATTACAAGTGTATTTACCCTTTGATCTAGTAGTCACACTTCTGGGAATTTATTCTGCAGCTAAACCAGTACCTATGCCAAATAAAGGATGTATAAGGTTCGTTATCACATTGTTATAATAACGAAAGATAGGAAACAACCAACCATTCATCAGGAGGTAACTGGTTAAATAAACACAATACATTCATATAAAGAAATATTACTCAATAATATGTTAGTGTTCAGGTGAAAAGACCTCAAGGCTATAATATTAGATTTTTAAAAAAGCAAAAACTCAGAGCAGGGAGGGAAGGGTGAAAGTGAATGGAAGCTGAAAAAGGAGCAATATTTTTTCAGTATATATCTATTTGTATTGTTTTGATTTGGGGGTCAGGTGAATATTCAAAAAATATTTAATATTTAAAAAATATAGAAAACTACAAGCTCTTACCTAGAGCTATTACTATACCCCTTTCTATTAGTGCTCCAGACTATAATAAACGTAACAATACATTCTTTGGGCTGCCAAAAATATGCAAAATGCTTACATTTCAAAAGTTGCATCTAATGACATACATCTCAGAACACTGACCTAAGAGCCTCTAGAATACCAGAGCCTCACACCTGAGAAAATTCTTAAAAAAACATGAAGGCTCTTGCTACATAAACCTCACATGATTGATAGTTTTCCTTTTCACATCAGTAAGACAACGTGGATGTGTCCGTCTTCTTTTAGCAACTGACATACTTGGACTGATGCTCTACGTCAACAATGACACTGTGTTCCTAGATAAGTACTTGTAGCTATCTATACCTTGGCCTATGCTAACATTGTGACCTTTGTAGATTCTAACGCCACTTTGATTCTGAGAAAACTTTTAGTTTTATTTTATTTGCAGAACTTATGCTTACCCATAATTTCTACAAGACTGATTGGACCTATGCTACATAAATGATCTTGCCCCTGTTAAGTGTTACCTTCCCTAAATGAGAGATCTTTCGTATTTGTAATTGAAACACATTAATATGGGGGATGTAATGATCAACTAGGTTCCTAAAAAAGTTACATGGACATTTCCGGGAAGACTGTATACTCTTGATAGCTAAGATTGCTGCACCTGTATACCTAAAAAATCAGAATTTATCCCTAATTTATTGAGCTACATACAAAAGAACCACTTAAGCCACTGTGAGAGCTGGTACCTATTTATGTGGACTAGTAGCCATTGAGGGAATTAAGGAACACAAATTATAATTTACTAATTTGAGGACCAGTGATTTATTTATTTAGGGTGAAAATAAATATAAAATGTTTGATAAGTTATAACCTTAAGGAAGTACACCAGGAGCCTTTTCACATGAATTATGAGCAAGCAGTGCAAACTTTGTGCAGTATTTAGGAGAATTCTGAGAAATGAAATATGAAGAACAGAAGTTAGGAATCTCATGCTAGAGAGCATTTCCAGGGTACCAGGCAGAGAAGGAGAATCCAAAGACATCTCTGAAGTTTTGCTGTGTTGAGGAGATAGGGGTGGAAATTCAAAGGCTTAAGGCAGCTAAAATGGGGGGAGGGATGTAGAGCAAGGAGCATTCATGAAAAGAGACGTCTCAAATCTACAGAGGGGTTCACCTGAGTCTTTGGCTGAATATGATCTATGCACGCATTTGAGGAAAATATCCAAGTCTGATCTGGGGAAAGAACCGTTACAAGAGAGTAGGCAAAACAATTTTCATAGCTAAAAAAGGGCTGGATTTAGTGTTTGTTTCCACTAGCCAGAATGGAAAGACTTCTTAATATACGGGTCATTAGGTAGAGTCATCAGAATTTTATTGCTTTAGTGGTGGGATTAAATTAGTCCTAGACTAATCTTGCTCTGGGCCTAAGCTAACAAAGCTTTAAAGCAAAACTTGAAATAAGCCAATTCTTTCTAAGCAACTTAACTGTGTTCTAGACCAAAGCTCAAAAATATTTAAAGAAATAACTTTTTAAAAATTCCATCAACCAGCAATGTAAAATTGAAAATGTCTGGCCACCAATTTAAAATCATCAGGCATGAAAAGAGGGAGGAATATATGGCCCATAACAAGGAATGAATTTTATCAAGAGAAACAGGCACGGAAATGTTAAAAGTTATAAAATTAGGAGAAAAGTGCATTAAAACAGCTATTACATATAATGTATATTTAGAAGATATATTAAAACAGAAACATGATGAGAAGTAGAAGATATTTTTAGTTTAAAAGTCTCAAACTAAACAACTTGAGGTGAAAAATGAAATACCTGAAACGAAAATTGCATTGGATAGAATTAATAAAAGATTAGACACTGAAGAATTAAAGAATAGTTAAAATGCATCAATTTATCGAAAGGTCATAATGATCCTAAAAATGTATGTACCTAATAACAGAGATTCTAAATACAAGAAGCAAAAACAATTGAAAAAGGAACTAGACAAGCTCACAACAGTATGAGAGATTTTAACACTCTCCTCTGACTAACTTAAACAACAAGAAGAAAACATCAAGGAGGATATAAATTACTTGAGAAAAATAATCAAGCAACATCAACATCAACTAATAGAAACAATACAACATCTAACATCAAGAGTGGAATAAAGATATTTCAGCCTTCCAAAGTCTCACATGTAGATCTCCATACTCGCCCTTCCTTAGGAAGCTTCTAAAGGAGATGTTTCATTAAAAAACAATAAACTAAAAAAGCAGAAAACATAAGATACATAATACAGAGAATCTAATACAATAAGACACAAAGAGAATCCACAGAATGAGCCATATAGTACCATTGTGTCATATCTATATTAGAAGGATTGTGGAAGGTGTGTGTATGTGCGTGCATGTGTGTGTGTGTGTGTGTGTGTGTATGTATTTGGTGGGTTGTGGAGAGAGTAAAAAAAGCATTAAATTCTTATTTTCCACAGAGAGAAGACTAAAAATTAAGAAATCACAGTATAAGCAATAAAAGCTTGTCATTTGGAGTTAGGGAGTTAGAACAAAAAGAAGTTGCCAATAGAGTTGAAACTAGTTGAATCTGGACAGTAAGACATTATTTTTCATAATAAAACTTGTAAAACTGTTTAAGTCACATGCATATATAACCTTGATGAAATTTTAAAAATTTCCAATAATAAATAGTTTGTGAAAAGGTCCATGAAAAAGAGACGAACACAATATTCTTTAGGAGCACAGTTGCTTGGTAAGGAGTTGGAGTAGAGCTCAAGGAAGTCTTCTCAGAGGAAATTATTCTTTACATTGATATAAAGATAAATCAGTTAATCACAAGGTTAGGGGGCAGGAAGTTATGGGCAGAGGACATGACCTGAACTAAAGCTAAATGGCATTCATGAATATGCTTCATCGGGGGATCCCAAGTAGGGTTGGGATCAGTAGGATTGGAGCCTGGCATGTGGGAGGAGAGGAGGCTGCTGAGAAACGGGGTTGGCTGGGTCTCACGGTGCTCACATCATGAAGGACCCTGTATGCTCAGAAAGGGATTGACAGAACAGATTAGCATTCTGAGGTAAGAATCTTTCAAGTGGGAGGTGTATAGGAAAATGAAAGTACTAAGGACAAACAGGTCATTTAGGAAGCTGATAAAGTAAATTTGGCAAGAAGTAAAAGCAATAAAAAGGGAGAGGAAACACATAACATATTTTAAAGGAGCAGAATTGATAAGACCTGAGGAGATGAGGAAGATGAAGAAGTCACAGATGAATTTTAGGTTTCTGATTTGGCTGCTGTGAAAATTTACTGGAAAAGAAAATAAAAGAGAGGAGCACATTTTCATAGGTAGTGTTATGGAGTGAATGTTTGTGGCCCCCCAAAGTTCATATGTTGAAACCCTAGACCCCCAACGTAATGTTATTAGGAGGTAAAGCCTTGGGACGTAACTAGGATTAGATGAGGTCTCAAGGGCAGAGCCCTCACAATGTGATTAGTGCTCCTATAAGAATTCAAAGATAACTTGTTTCTCTCTGCTCTTTGCTGTGTAAGGACACAACAAAACATAGCCATCTACAAGCCAGAAAGTAGGCTCTCACCAGACACTGGATCTGCTGACACCTTGATCTTGGTCTTCTGACCCTCCACAGCCATGAAAAATAAATATTTGTTGTTTAAGCCTCCCAGTCTATGATAATTAGTTACAGCAGTCTGAACTAAGACAGGGAATGATGAGTGTTGTTTCATATTTGTGTTTGTAGGATGTTAAGTGTCTAAGTTCAGTTGCTCAATGGACAAAAGTTTTAAGAGAAAGTCTGGGACTAAGACATAGTTATTGGAGCCCTGAGCCCAAGCAAGATCTTCTAAGGAGAGTACACAGATTAATAAGAATTCCTAGCAGAGAATTAAGTGGGGAGAATTTATAGAAGAGAGAATTTATAGAAGAGACTAAAATGAATAGAGAAGAAATGACCAGAGAGGTCAGAGAAAAACATAGAAAGAGCAGTGTTTTGGGAATCTGGAGAATATTTCAAGAAAAGGGAAGTAGCAGATTGTGGCAGATGGTACAAAAGAGAAGACAAGGGAAAAAAAGTTATTTCTTTTTTATTTCACAATAACAAAATAAAGGATGACTGGCGAACACCACAGCTACCTTGTAGCAGTTGTGGTGAAATGTCTGTGTTACAGTGAATTGGAAGGGGAAGTGGAGACAGTAAGAGCACTCTTCATTTGACTGAACGTAGGTCAGAAGTGAGCAGGTTATTTGGACTCTTTTGACAATTGATTTTGAACTATGATTAGTTATACAATCATTTTTCTCTTAATACTCAAAGATTAAGATTGGAATAAGGTTTAAGGCTGCCTGATGTTAAGTGACAGTGCTGGGATTTATTTTTATTTTAATTAATTAATTAATCGATTTATTTTTGGTAACATTGGTTAATGAAATCCAGTAAGTTTCAGCTGTACACTTTAACAGTAAGGCATATATATGTTTACACTGTGTGTTTACCTCTCATAGTTAGATTTCTTTCTGTCACCACATATTTGATCCCTTTTACCCCATTTACCTCTCGCCCCTCACCCTCTGGTAACTACTCGTCTATTATCCATAACCATGAGTCTCTATTTATTTGTCCTGTTCATTTGTTGCTTTTAGGTTTATATCCCACATATAAGTGATACCATGTGATTTTCAACTTTTTCTGTCTGGCTTATTTCACTTAGCATGATTATCTCGAGGTCCATCCATGTTGCAAATGGCAGTACTTCATCTCCTCTTATGGCTGAGTAATATTCCATTGTATATATGTACCACAGCTTCTTTAGCCAATCATTTATTGTAAGACACTTCGGTTGCTTCCATGTCCTGGCCACTGTGAATAATGCTACTATGAACATCGGTGTGCAAATATCTTTTCAGATATGGGTTTTCAAGTTTTTGGGTTAAATACCCAGTAGAAAGATTGCTGGATCATATGGTAGATTATTTCTAAGTTTTTTGAGGAACCTCCATACTGTTTTCCATAGTGGCTGTACCAATTTACAGTCCCACCAGCAGTGTATGAGGGTTTCTTTTTCTCCACATCCTCTCCAACATTTGTTATTACTTGTCCTGTTGATTATAGCCATTCTAACAGGTGTGAGATGGCATCTCATTGTGATTTTGATTTGCATTTTCCTAATAGCTAGTGATGAACATCTTTTCGTATATTTGTTGGCCATTTGTATGTTCTCTAGGGAGAAGTGTCTGTTCAGGTCCTCTGTCCATTTTTTGATTAGATCATTCGGTTTTTGTTGTTGTTGTTGTTATTGAGTTGTATGAGTTCTTTGTATATTTTGGCATTAGCCCCTTATTGCAAGTATTGCTTGCAAATATATTTTCCCATTCTGACGGTTGTCTCTTTACCTTTTTGACAGTTTCTTTTGTTGAGCAGGAACTTTTTAGTTTGAGGTAGTCCCATTCATTTATTTTAGCTTTTACTTCCCTTGCCCTTGAGGTCAAATTCATAAAATCCTCTTTAAGTCCAAGGACTTTGAATTTAGTTCCTATATTTTCTTCTATATATTTTATTATTTCAGGTCTTATGTTCAGGTTCTTAATCCATTTTGAGTTAATTTTGGTGTGTGGGATTTAAATTAGACCTTCTAAAGCCTACTCTCTTAACCACCACATTTTCACAGACACTGTATGGTTACTGTGTTCATTTGCATATGGCCTATGTCTCCCCAAACCAGACAAATAGGGAATCTCAACAAATGTCTTAAATCATTCAATTGTGTAATGTTCAAGCTGAGGGGAAAATTCAGCTTAATCATATGGTATGGATACTCAGTTGAACCACAGAGATTAGGTGATTTGTCCAAAACCACAGAGCTGCTAAGCCTAAGGCTTAAGAGTATAAGCCCTATTCCTTGCCTTTAGTCAGTTCAATATATTTCTCAGAAAACTACACTCAAAACCATACTTTAATGTGTAGGGGACACAAGATTTTCTCATCTGAATAAGCCAGATAATTCCAATTAAGCAGATCTATTACCTATTTACTTAACCCTGTTTTGACACAACATACATACAAAAGTTCAGAAATAAAATTACTTTGATCTGAGATAACTGGACTCTGTAAGTCTCAAAATCAGGTTTTCCTGTGAGTAATAAGAAAGATGCTAGAATACTGTGCCAATTTTCCCTTACATGCTCAAAGCCAAAAAGGCAAGCTGAGGATGAAATTGGGATTATATAATAAAAGAGGCCTATTCTTTCAGTTCTGGAGAATATGCATGGCAGCCTAGGCTAATGATAAGGTAAACTACATTTGGAACTATGTAAAAATACAGCTCTCATCTTTTTGAGATTTTCCCTTCTTTCTCTTTGCATTTCCTTTCCTCTGTTTCTGCCTCTTTTCTTATCTCCTTTCTTTCTCCCTAATCTCCCTCCCTTCTCAATGCCTTTCCTCATTTCACCCTCCCTCCCATTTCTTCAACTTTTGATTTCTTTGATTTTTTTTGCTATTCTCAATTCTCATTTAAAATAATTATACTGTATCGTGTTTTAATGACATCTTAAATGCCATCAACAATATCTTTAGCAATGACTCAATCAAGAATACACACAAAAAAACGATCTTCAGTTTTATGTTGAGGTTCTGGCACTGAGGTAGGAGGAAGGCTTGAAGTCTCTGTTGGTATCAACTTATTTCTCTAGGTTATCCACTTGTATATAAGTCTTTTTAAAAGTTCACATTAATATAAGATTTTTTTTTTTTTTTTGCCTGTTGTGTTGGTTTTATAGAATCTATGCTTTGATTTTGCCAGTAACTTTTCTAGATGAACTTAATAAGGTCTTTAACAGGATAGAAACAAATTGCTGGGAGCCTGCTTCTATTTTCAGAAACCCTTTCCAACTGTCTTTAGATAGTGAAAATAAACATTAGAAATAACTGGGAAGCCAATGGAGTTTTAAGGATAGTTAAGGATAAGAAATGATTTCTCAGTAAAGCCTCAAGACATGAAAATGTTTAGGCAAAGAAAAGAACTGAAGTGTGGACTGGAGAGAATAAAAAAAGCAATATAGTTTTTGGTACCATCCACGAAGGCTGCTACATTTTTGACTCTGCTCCAAAGCTTAGAAAACAAAACTAATGCTGTGGGGAGCATCAAAAGCCGTGACAGGTGTGCAGCAAGGAGTCTCTCCAAGGTTATTCTGTGAACTGAAGCCCCACCCCCACTTCACTGGTAGGACAGGGAGCAAGAATGGGAATGAATACAGCTCCGTGAGGCAGAACCCCAGCTTTACTCCTTAGCATTATATCATAAAAATAATATTCTCATTTCCACATAAAGGAAGCCATAATTGGGTAAATTTCAGGCCAGAGATTCATAGCCTTAAAGTAAAAATGGCTAAAATTAAAGACTTTTTAAAATTCTCCCTAGTTTGGACCTCAACCATGTGCTGCTGTTCATTAGTTCACTCAGTCATTCATTCATCCAAAACCAAAACTCATTAAGGGCCCCTACTGCCACAGCCAAGACTACCTTCTTAAGTAAATAAGAATGTGCATAAACCTCCAAAATGATTCTATTTCTTTAAGTGAAAAATGAAAATATCTGGATAACTTAGAAAGGACCGACAATGAGAATGAGAAATAGAAAGGTCTATGTTCACTTAGGAAGTTTTTGGTAAAAGGAGGTAGAAGAGAGAATTAGAAAAAGATAAGAACTTATGTTTAGACCTTTGTCCATTTTGAGTTAATTTTAATGTATGGTGACAGACAGCAGTCTAATTTCATTTTTTTGCATGTAGCTTTCCAGTTTTCCTAGCACCATTTATTAAATAGAATTTCTTTTCTCCGTTTATGTTCCTGGCTCCTTTGTCAAAAGTTATTTGCCCATATACAGGTGGATTTATTTCTGGGCTCTCAATTCTGTTCCAACGGTCTGTGTGTCTGTTTTTCTGCCAATATCATGCTATTTTGTTTATTGTTGTTTTGTAGTATAATTTGAAGTCAAGCAGTGTGATACTTCTGGCCTTGTTCTTTTTTTTTTTTTCTCCTAAGGATTGCTTTGGCTATTTGGGGTCTTTTGTGATCCCAAACAAATTTGATGATTTTTTGTTTTATTTATTTATTTTTTAAATTGATATTGGGATTTTGGTGAGGATTGCATTAAATCTGTATATTGCTTTGGGTAATATGGCCATTTTAGCTATACTGATTCTTCCAATCCATGAACACTGATTATCTTTCCATTTCTTTGCATCTTCTTCAATTTCTTTTAATAATGTTTTACAGTTTTCAGTGCATAGGTCTTTCACAAGCTTTGTTAAGTTTATTCCTATGTATTTTATCCTTTTTGTTGCAATTACAAAAATTGTTTTTTTATTTCTTTTTCTGAAATTTCATTGTTAGTATATAGGAATGCAATGGATTTTGTACATCGATTTTGTATCTTGCAACTTTACTGTATTCGCTTGTTGCTTCTCATAGTTTTTTGATGGAGTGTTTGGAGTTTTCTGTATAGAGAATCATGTCATCTGCAAAAAGTCATGATTTGACTTCTTCATTCCCAATTTTGATGCCTTTTATTTCTTTCTCTTGACTGATTGCTCTAGCTAGGATTTCCAGTATCATGTTGAATAGGAGTGGTGAGGGAGGGCAACCGTGTCTTGATCCTGATCTTCAAGGGAAAGCTTTCAGTTTTTCACCATTGAGTATATTAGCTGAGTGTTTGTCACATACGGCCTTTGTTATGTTGAGGTACTTTCCTTCTATACACATTTTATTAATTTTTTTAATCATAAATGGGTGCTGTATGTTGTCAAATGCTTTTTCTGTATCTATTGATGTTATAATATGATTTTATCATTTATTTTGTTGATTTGATATATTTCATTAATAGATCAAAATGGATTAAAAACTTAAATATAAGACTTGAAACAATTAATTGCATAGAAGAAAACATAGGTACTAAACTCATGGACCTTGGATTTAGAGAGTATTTTATGAATTTGACCTCAAAAGCAAGGGAAATAAAAGCAAAAATAAGTGAATGGGACTACATCAAACTAAAAATCTTCTGCACAGCAAAAGAAACCATCAGCAAAACAAAGAGGCAACCAACTGAATGAGAGAAGATATTTGCAAACAATGCCTCTGATAAGGGGCTAATCCAAAATATATAAAAACCTCACACAACTCAACAACCAAAAAACAAATGATCCAATTAAAAGATGGGCAGAGGACCTGAACAAATACTTCTCCCAAAGACCCACACAGACGACCAACAGACATATGAAAAGATGCTCAACTTCACTAGCTATTAGGGAAATGCAAATCAAAATCATAATGAAATACTATTTTATGCCTGTTAGAATAGCTGTTATCAACAAGACAAGTAATAATAAGTGCTGGAGAGGTTGAGGGGAAAAGGAACCCTCATACACTGCTGTTGGGAATGTAAATTGGTACAGCCACTATAGAAAACAGTATGGAGGTTCCTCAAAAAATTAAGGATAGAATTAACATTTGATCCAGAAATCTCTCTTCTGGGTATCTACCTCAAAAATTTGAAAACATTTATCTGTAAAAATATGTGCACCTCAGTGTTCATTACAGCATTATTCACAGTGGCCAGACATGGAAACAACCAAAGTGCCCTTCGATAGATGATGGAATAAATAAGCTGTGGTACATATATACAATGGACTATTACTCAGCCATAAAAGATGAAACGCTGCCATTCGTGACATCGATGGATCTTGAGATCATCATGTTAAGTGAAATAAGTCAGACAGAAAAAGTTGAGAACCAGATGATTTCACTTATATGTGGAATATAAAACTAAAAGCAACAAATGAACAAGACAAACAAACAAAAACTCTTAAACACAGACAACAGTTTAGTTGTTACCAGAGGAAAAGGGAGGAGAGAAGAGGTAAATAAAAGTAAAGGGGGTCAAATGTATGGTGACAGAAGGAGATTCAACTCTGAATGGTGAACACACAATGCAATATATATATGACATTATCAAATTGTACACTTGAAACCTATATACTTTTATCAACCAATGATACCCCAATAAATTTAATGAAAAAAAAGATGAATAGAGAGCACAAAAAAAAAAAAAAGAATCATAATGCCACAATAGATTTATGGTTTTGATGGAATAACCAGCTATCTTTTATCCTTTAAATCCGTGTCCTTATCAGAGGAAGAGTTTATCTTAACAGCTAAGCCCAGAGATAGATCAAGAAATACTAAATCTGAAGTTATAAAATATATTAATTATTCCTATGGGACTAGGTTAACTTACAGAACCATCAAGTAACCCAGAAAATAAATTTTGAATCATGTTCAAAATTTACATCATTAGGTACTTTGCATTATTAGCAGCTTAGTGTTTCTTCGTTGCTTCCCATTACTTAATCTGCTGCAAGTACATGCCCAGATTCTCTCATGAGCCAACTCATTGCTTGTGCAATTTTACAAAAACACCAGCCTTGTATTACTGAAAACAAAACCTAGACTTTTTCTAAATCATAATGATTTCTGGGTTTGCTTGCATGAATATGGTAAGGATTTTTCTAACTAACCACAACCTACATCTCATGACCTACATTATGTACGTACAAAGTTCTCTAGAGAAATTTAGGTTTCCCAAATTTTCTAAAAAAAAAAAAAACTTTCCTTCTTAGATAATATTCTAAAACATATTCACCAGAACTTTAAAAAGGAAAAGACAAACCATAAATTTGCATTTTAAGAAAGATGTATGGCCACAGCTCTTAATTGTAAGCAAAAGAAATTCTTTTTTTTTTCTTTAATAAAAAAGGGGAATTATTGTAATGATGTTGCATTGATCTAAAATCTCAGAAGGAGATGTTGAAGGTGGCTCATAGGCTATGCAGATAGGAGGAATATTTCAAATAAACCAGCAGAAGTAACCTGCTTGGGACACCAATGTCATTATTATTGTCACAAGCACCGAGTACTTCAGCTTGTACTGTCAACATCACCAGCACTGGATGCTGGACACTGATAGCCCTGCTGCATGGCTGCCCTGGACACTCCATCCTACTGCAACCACCACTGCTGCCAGAGGATCCTCCATAGCTTACAATTTACAGGTTGGTTGGATACATCTGATTGGCGGAGGTAGGTCACTTGTTCACACTCTTGATACAAGGAAGGCTGAGAAAGAAGCACCTGGCATCTTCAACCTCTATATTTAGAGGTGGTCCTCCTCCTACCAAAATTCACAAGGTGAGAAATTCTTCAACCATAGTAAGAGGGCTTAGAATGATGAGCAGGCTACAAGAATGATAAATGTCTATTCAAAAAGATACAAGTCTATTTCTATATTTGTGTCCAGTTCTTCTTAACCTCCTTCAGAAGCCCTCTTCCAAAAGTTGGTGCATCCTTCTGTGTATTAGTTTCTGGTTTGCACACATTATCTTTAGCTATCTTTCATTCTCAGAGTTTAATGGCTCCTAAATACACATTTTTAGCCACCTTCACTTGTTTACTGTGACATAGGTTATTCACTGTCCATCAAAATCTATCGCCCTTTCTTTCTCATAGAATTTTAGCTCGGCACAGAGCTTTCCAGACATACAAAATTTCTTGCTTGAAGTTAGTTGTGACTACATTGCTAACTTTTCTTTAAAGGAATGTGAACAAATGTGATGTGTGCCACTTCCAGCTCTGAGACTTAAGACATCCAGATTTATTTCCTCCATATTTCACTTTTTCCCCCTCTGCAACAGTTGGAACTTGTGGCTATCTCACTTCAATCATGCAGATGATGACAAGGCTTCCAGAAATTGAGAAGCATCCTAAGAACCTGGGTCACTAGGAAGAGCTACCCACCAATTTAAAATGTTGATCTTGGACTGATATATGAGAGGGAAATAGGTTTATCTTTTGTAAGCTATTTTGTAATGGAATTATTATTGGGTGTCTTTTTTTTTTTATAGCTTCTTAGCCTTAAGCTAACTTACGCAAACACACACACAGTTCATGTGCACACACACACACTCACAAGTTTACCAGCTCTTTTAATGAAATCAACATATACTCAAGTAACACTGTTAGAAATCTTGGGGTTGGTCTAGACTCCTTCTCTTATTTCCCAGATTTAACAGATCATTAAATCCTGTTATTTGTACATCACTAATATATCTCTTCTTTAAACCCAAAGCTACCACCTCAGTCTGGGTTCTCAACTCCTCTTTTCTGATGTGAGTTCATTGCTGTATTAGTCCACTTGGGCTGCCATAACAAAGCACCACAGACTGGGTGCCTTAAACAACAAAAATTTATTTTCTCACAGTTCTGGAGGCTAGAAGTCCTACTCACTCTTCCCTTAAACCTCTGTAGCCAAAGACCACACAAGTTTAAGTAGAAACCATGATTTTAAATCAGATCAACCTCATTTCCTTGAGAGAGTTTTCTGAGTACTGCAGCCCATCCCCTGAGAACACATCGATGGGAAAGATAATGACAGAATTCTAAAGCATTGGGCTTCCTGTCCTGGTTACAACATAGAGATTTGTGGTCTTACCACTCCTGGAAATAGTTCTGTAGCTGGGGTAAAAAGCAAGAAGAAAATGAAATTCAGGTCCATTCCTTTGGGTTCTCAGCATTTGCTCTTATTTTAAATTTGTCACATGTCCACATAAGGTAAGATTTTAGTATGCAATTCTAAGATTCACTGCTTCCTTCCTTTTAGTGTATAAGTTTAAACGCCCTGACATAGGACACAGAAATAATAGAAAATTCTCATATTATGCTTCTGGTTGGGTGAAATCACCCTGTGTAAATACTAAGTAACACAGCTCCCAGGGGATCAAATGACTTCTCTGATCTTGAAGAGTTATCATCATTGATCATAGTAGAACTTTTTCTTGGCAATCATGGTGGTTATCAAATTATAATTCTGAAAAACAATAGACTGCAATGTGTCATGTGGTCTAAATGATCCAACAGTCTCATTTTACCTAAATTGTTCTTTTTAATACATTGTTCCTCTGATCTTTTTATATATACAAAAATAGCAACTTCATAGGCTCCAAGCTCATATAAATAATAAAAAAAAAATACAGACTTCCCCAAAGTCACCAAATTTAGTTGGACAGTGGCAGGGCTGTTATTAGAATCTAGTCTTCACTTGCCAATGTCTAAGGTGATTCCCTTTAGACTCTGCTTCATCTTACCATTCACCATTTTAATGAGCTTAGGTGGAGAGAGCAGAAAATTTAGAGCTCAGCGTAAGTTCAGAATACAGTGTTCCAAGTCATCAAGCTCAGTGAGCCAGTGATTCTTTACCTATAGCATGGTAATAATAAATCCAGACTCATAAGGAGGCTATGTGTAAGCAACTGGCTTATAGCAGGTGCCAAATAAACATGAACTACGTTTACAAAAAGCAAAAAGCTATGCTTCCTATTTTGCCAACAGTGTAATAGCCAATTTTAATCAAATATTTTCAGAGCAATGGGTAAGAAGCTTTGAAAATTCTAACCTGTCCTTTCTATACCTTCCCTCCCCAAATGAACACTACACACACACACACACACACACACACACACACACACACACACAACCAATACATATCCCCTCTCCTGGAAAATCTTCTGAAGCAAATCTATGGTCACTCTTCTGACACAGCTATGACTATTTGTGCAGAGCCTGTGTGTAGTGGGGTGGGCTGCTTTAGGCGTAAATTATTCTTTGGCATTCCAAGAAGAAATCCCCAAAATTTATCGTTAACACCCTGTGCCCCACATCCTCTACCTCCCCATCCTGGGAGGCCCTTGTTGGGTTACTTTTGAGGATGTAAAGCATTGTATTTCAAAAAGATCACTTACTTGTTAAAACATCCTTTCCTAGGAGGGTGTTGCATTTGACCCTTTATTTAGTTTAATTTATTGGGCAGCCAGTCATCATCTCACTCAGAAAGTTGATCTCATTCTACTGGAGTCTTGAAGGGAAAATGAGAGATCTATATACTCTATAGATCTATATATAATGATCTATAACGACTGTAAGTGATTAGTGCCACCACTCATAGAGTTCAAATAATGGAGGAATCAAGTACAACTGGAGATATCAAGGAAGACTTCATGGGAAAAAGTATGTGAACAGAAGTTTACAAAATAGCAACAGGCCATGCAAATATTCAAATAAAAAAACAAGGTAAACTGTAATAAGACTCCAGATGTTTATGAGAGAATGCTTCTTAGAATTTCTGGTTCACAAACAACAGAAGACAACTCTGTTCACTTAAGCAAAAAGGGCATATATTAAAGGAATAACAAGTAGCTTATGGAACGAGCAAGAAACTGGAGAACCAAGTTTGGATGCAAGAGAGGAATCAGGTTAGGCGCAAGAGCAGCTCTTGCTGTGTAGACAGTGTTTATTTCTTCTGTCTGCGTATCTTTTGTAATCCCATAATTGACTGAGAGGTTATCGAAAGATTTCAAACAGAGGAGTGACATGATCCCCCTTACACTTGTGTTCCTTTCACACAAAGAATATTCTTTGAGAACAGCTAACAAAATTGGTGGCAGATTCCTTATTGAATGCCTCAAACTTGAGAGACTTCGCCTCAGGAATCTTCACATGTTAGAAGCTGTTGTCACCTACTGGCAAAAAGTGATATTGCATATACACGGCTCAGTCTTGCATCTGGAGGACACTCACTCTTCACACTGAGAACAAGTGCAGAGTAAGGATGCCTCCGCCCAGAAGGGGCTTGTGATTTACTTGAGGGAAAACATGTCTTTTCTGACCCTAATACACAGGTTCAGCCACCTTCTGATTTCTTTTAAGTAGAGCCTAGTACTAGCAAGTAAAATCTGATGCTGGACCTGAATATGAAAGTTGGTGGCAGATCAAACTGTGCTTTAAAACCGAAATACACACACACACACACACACACACACACACACACACACACACAC
>CM053501.1:38624451-38690954 GCA_028627145.1 Eidolon dupreanum
CAGCAGATCCGGTATCTGGTAAAGGCCTTCTTCCTGTTTGGAAGATCACTGTCTTTTCCTTGTATCCTCCTCGCATGGCAGAAAGCACAGAGAGAGGAGGCAAGCTCTCTGTGCCTCTTCTGATAATGGCACTGATCCCATCATGAGGGTTCTACTCTCACATACCAGTTATCTCCCAAAGGCTCTACTTCCAAGGACTATCCCATTGTGTGTGTGTGTGGTGGGGGGAGGTAGGATTTCAACATAAGAGTCCGGGGGGAACACAAACATTCAGTCCCTAACAGATGCTATAAATAATGATTAGTTTTAGAAATGCTGCTTGTGGTGGATAAGGTGCCTAGTTAGTGATAACTGCCTTAAGTTGGCTATATTCCAGGCCAAGGTGTTTTCTTGTATTCTTTATTGAACAAGCACTTGTCTTTCAGAATTTGTTGTGTTCTGATAAAGAACAACTGTTAAAAAAAAGTATCCTGACTTGCAAATAGAGAAAAGATATTGCTTCATGCCTTTCAAAAGCCATCCTAGAGCATCATCTAAGAAGCAACATTGTCTCACAAGGGTTGTCTGTCTGATGATGTAACAGAAAATGACATTGACTTGTTATTTCCTTTTGATGAAGTCCCCATTTCTGTGAAGTTATTTGCGTGCTCGGAGAAGATCAATAAGTTGCAAATTTGTTTCGTCCAGTATAGATGTAAGTGATTTCTGTTGAGAAGAAAAGATATTTCAGAGTTTGAAGTTTATTGCTCCATAGAAACTTAACTAGTTTTATATGCAACTGAAGAATTGATTTTAGCAGCCTCTCTTTTTACTTTCCTTTCGATCTGTTGTATCCTCTTTGAACCAGTTTGATTTTCTTGATATTTCTGAAATACATCTTTTGCTTGTGCTTATCATACATTTGTATGAGTTATATTTTCAATTTTTTTTATGTTAGATTTTATCACACTCCTCTTCCCCATCCTAGTGCAAATTGTATTAGGAAATAGATAAAAACTTAGGGAAAATGATATACTTAAAGATAACATACTCAAAGTATATACTTTCTTTACTGGAAAATTTGACTAGAGAACATGACATTAGAGCTAGACATAAATGGTCTTGCCAATATTTCACTCTTGAATTTAACTCATTTGCTCACCCAGTTCCTGGCAGAACTGGATGATTTCAGCCCTTTCACTGTCTCCACTCTCCAGAGGCAGGGCACTTTTACCAGGTGGCAGACTGTAGACAATAACACTCACGAAAGACGGAGAAAGGGAAAAGGAATTGAACTGAGCCTGCACAATTCCCTCTCCCAAATCCATCAATTGGATAAGTCATTGATCCTTATTCCCTAGGGAAAAGTTAATGAATAAGAGGAAAGAGGCCAGGAGTGAAGATTAAATGTTAGTACATGCTGCCACCAGGATCTGATTACCCAACCCCTGTGGAAATGGTATGACTTTACAGTCTGCAGAAAAGCACAAGCCAAGTTTCGCCATAATAAATGTAATGACTGCTACCTACATGCTTAGCATCTTAAGTACATACCTAGCAATAACACAGAATACTTTTTTATTGGGCCCTTACAAGAGACCTCAGTCTATTCATATAATGTCAAAAGAAGTAATTTTTATTCAACTTTAACGTCTAACACAGTTCAGAGTTGGTACTCAAGCATGTGTTAAATGAACCAATGACTGGATGGAAACACAAATGAGGTATGGAATGTGATTTCAGCGTATTAAGGAAAACTGAAGTTTTTCTACGAGCAAAGTGGAGGGTGAAGTCAGACAGTACAGCATATCTCTGTACCATGGCAGCTAATGAAGTGGTTTCTCAAAAGAATGGTGACTACATTAGATTAGGACCAAAAATAACATTTACTGATTTGGTCTTTCCCTCTGCCTTTGAATTTCATCCAAATCATCCCAAATCAATCAGAATAAATAGCATAAAAGTCCTTCAATAAAGAAGATGCCACGTGTTTCCTTGAAAAAAATTCCACGTTCCTCAAATCTTATAGTTGAGGATTTTGGGAAGTCCGTTTGAAATTTTCTCTGCTCCACAACAAACTCAATCCTATTTTCTTTTCAGAAAAGGAATGAACCTTTGTTAGAGAAACCTCCTCTTTGTAAAACATATGCTCTCCTCTCACGATTTTGCACAAAGTCTACTCCAGTTAATCTAAATCCTTTCTAAAAGGAAACTTAACAAACCTAAACTAGAAACAACCAAAATATCTATAAATGGAAAAAATAAATTGTAGTAGATTCATTGTAGTAGATTCATACAAAGGAACACTAAGTAGCAACGAAAAGGAAAAACTACTTATATACACAAAAACATGGGTAAATCTCAAGGCAGTACATGGAGTGAAAGAATCTGGATGCAAAACCACAAATATATACACCGCACTATTCTATGTATATGAAGTCCAAGAACAGGCAACATTAATCTATGGTTATAGAAATAAAGAGTAGTTTTTCTGGAATGTGTGTGTCAAGAAGGACATTGACTGGAAAGAGTCAAGAGGTAATGTTCTGGGGTGATGAAAATGTTCTATATTTTATTTTGTTTAACAGTTTCATAAACGTACACATTGTCAAGTTTTGTTGATGTGAGCACTAAGTATCTATACATTTAAGTATATGTAAATTCAATTCCAAGAAGATATCTTAGAAAAGAAAGGGCTGTCACAGACATTGCCAATAGCCTTGCCAGTACTTTCCATAAATCAAAAAACCTTAAGTTTCAATTGCCTTTTTGAAAGCTGAGAAGATCATAGGTAAACAAACAATCAGTTTCAGGCTGACTACAATGTTTTCCCTTTGGAACTAGTATAGTTTGCCAGAAAAATATGAGTCAGGAAGTCAGTTTCCAAATAATTCCTTACTCCTAATGGTGCTGGGATTTGAAAGGGGTTAAAGCCGGGAAGTAATCAGACCTGTCCTCTGTTAGCCAGGTTGTTTTTCTGATGTACTTCTCAGACAAACAGTTCTAGAAGGCAATTGCATATGCAGGTTTTATAGCTATTCTGAGAAAGGTACCAGATTAGTGAAAGGGTTCTTGAAGAGAAAATTATTAGGTCATTTTTTTTCATCTGCACAAGTACTGATCCCTATAGAGGGGTTTACCAGTACTAATTAGTCCCAGCCAGGACACCCCAGAATTTATGAATGTACAAAAATACTCTTGTTCAATATGAATGACATTACACCAGTTTCCTTAAGTAAATAGGCTTTGGAGACAGAAAGACTGTCTACTAGTAAACCAGAGAGAGATCCTGGCCAAACTACTTCAGATGACTTTACTTCCTGGAGGTGAAGACTAAATAAGATGATTTACTTTGAGTGGTCATGTGAGATCAGTAAATGTAAATCCTGAGATGAGATCCTTTCTCAACTTTTCTGAGAAATCTGCATGCCCGACACATATATGGACGATGACTTTGATTTACTTTTGTGGAAAACACTTCCTCAGAAACATAACTGAAGCTCAATTCCATCAGGCTCCTTACTTCTGTACCATAATTACTATAGAAAATATTTATACATATCAATATATAATTAATATAGAAAATATTGGGGAAAAAGAAGGTAGCCAATCATCTGAATGATTCTTAATTACTACTTGGTTCTTTACCTCTTTAACTTAGAAGTTTATAACTCTTGATTGAATGGCAGTGTTGAGATGTGATCCTTCTGAAGTACAGGAGGGGAAAGGACAGGGTCAGGGGAAGGAGAGATTACTCACCTAGTGGGTCTTTGGTGCCACAGCAAGGGCAGAGAAACACGCCATCACATTAAGTGACTGTCAGAGGAGAAAGTGGGACATGTAAGCAGATTTGAGATAACCTTTAAAATGACAGATTCCTAGACTGCATTATCTACTAGCTCCTTATACATGTGAGAGTTTGAGGTCTCTGACAGAATATGATGATTCCAGTTTCCTTCACTCTGATATCAGTTGATAGGTGCCATGAACATTTTGTGTGCATCACCCTGGATGAGTTAAATAGCTAAAGTACTGCTCAAGGGCCACTGCATCTACACCCAGACAACTCCCTTGGGCTTAATCCATTCAACTAATTAGTATGCTGGACATTTTATCCAGACAACATATGTGAATTTTGATTAGTTGCACACTGAGAGCAATGACTCTCAGAATGAAGGTGAAGGTATTTGTGTTCCATGTGAATATCACCAAAGAGCATCCACTGCAGAGGATGCTTTCAATAATCAAGTGGAAGTGGATGTCAGTTGGCATCTTTCCCCAGCCATCCTGGTGCTTGTTTAAAGTGTCCATGTACAAGATGGCATGCATATAGACAATGCATAAGCTTAAAAAAAAAAAAAAAAAAAAAAAAAACCATAGACCGATCTGGCTGCTGCTCCTGCTGAGTGCTTTGCTTGTGAACAGCAGAGACTAATGCCGAGCCTCCAATATACCAGTACTTCCTGGGAGAACCAGCCAGTCACCAGGTGGCAGGCTGATTACACTGGGTCTCCTCCATCATGGAGGGGATAATTTGTTCTCACTAGAATTAGATTCATATTCTGGATATGCATTTGTGTTCCTTGCCTTTAATACTTCTGCCAGCACCACCATGCATGAACTTATGAAGTACTTTATTTACCACCATGGTATCCTCATAATATGATTTTGGATCAAGAAGCTCATGTTGTGGCAAAAGAAGTACATCTATGGGCTCATGCTTATGGAGTTCACTGGTCTTAGTATGACCCTGAAACTACAGAAGAAAGTGGCCTGATGGACTGGTAGAATAGCTCACTGACAGCTCAATTATGATGCTAGTTGAGAGACAATACCATGAAAGGATGGATATTACCTTACAGAAAGCACTATAATGTTTTGATTCAACAGCCAATATATGGTGCTGCTTCTCCCATAACTGGAATGTTTGAATTTGAAACTAATCTATTACATTTAATAAGCCTCTCTCTGAGTTCTTGCTTCCCTTCCCCTCAACTTTGAGCTCTTCTGGTATGGAAGTCTTGGCTCCTAAGGGAGGAATACTTTCACTAGGGAACAAATCAAAGACTCTATTGAATTGGAAGTTGAGATTTGACTTACCTTTTAGGCTCATTGTGCCACTGAAAAAAAAGGCAAAAGGAGTTTAGAAAGGAGATGCTCTCTATTGCCTGGGTGATTTCTCCTTATTACCACGGGGGAATCATGTTGCTGCTACTTCCCTGGGAGTAGGAAAGACTGCGGTTCTTTCCAGCTTCCTGTTAGGCTCCACTGACAAGAGGTTGCTGAAGGGAGCCTGAAAGGCTGGAGCAAGAAAAAGAGACATTCACTTTCTTGTTTGCTTCCAATTCAAGTCAGCAGCTCCCCAGCAACACCTCTTTGAGAAAAAGCAGTTTATTCCAGAAGCAACAGCTGATTCCAGTTTGCAGTTTTTCCAGACTGCTAGAATCTCACAGCCTCATAGCATTCACTCAGAGGCACTAGCATCAGTTGGCCAATGTGACCTCCTTAGAGATCTGGTCCTGTCTCTCTGTGGCACCTCCTCTAAGTTCCCAAGGCACAAGTACCAGCCGTGCAGCACCACTGTCTTCAGAGTTCTGAATTCCAGACCCATGGGGCACAGAAGCATTTGGACGTGATGCTTGCCTCAGAGATCTACTAATCCCTGCTCCTCAGGATAGTATTTTTTCCCCTTCTCCCTTCATAATTTCTTAGCTTACATTCATTTAAATAGATACTAATGTCAAGGTTTAGTACAAAGGCCCATAGGGAGGAAGAAGGAGGGGGAGGTGAGGGAGAAGGCATTGCTTCTGGAGGAAGCCTAATCCTCTGGCAGACCTGGTGGAAGCTCCAGGGTCCTCTCAGCTTTGAAATGAGGGGTCTGATTCGGTTGATCCACTTTACTCATCCCTTCGTTTATCTCAGTTACCTGAATCAGATACTCGTTGAGCAGGTACTAAAGCCACCTTGCCATTCATTACTGGGATTCATTGATAAGTAACAGTCTAGATCTGTTTGTCTCCAAGTGACATGGCAGAGACATGCTTCTCACATGCAAGACTGAAGGAAATAGGACATGTACGAGGGGCTTATTATGCAATGGTTGTCATGTGTTGGCAAATGGAAACTGCTGACATACAAGCAGCACCCTCATGCACAGTAGTTCCCCACCTCCATCTGCTTTCTACGGTTTCAGTCACCTTCAGTCAACCACGGTCTGAAAATATTAAACAAAAAATTCCAGAAAGAAACAATTCATAAGTTTTAAATTGTGTGCTGTTCAGAATACCTCACTCCATTTCATCATGCAGACATTGTGTCATCTCACATCATCACAAGAAGGGTGAGTACAGTATAAGATGTTTAGAGACAGAGACCACGTTCGCATAAATTTTATTATATAGTAGATTGTTAAAATTATTCTATTTTATTATTAGTTATTGTTGTTAATCTTCTACTGTGCCTAATTTATAAATTGAACTTATGATAGGTATGTACATATAGGAAAAAACATATTATAAATAGGGTTGTACTATCCATGGTTTCAGACATCCACTGGGGGACTTGAACACATTCCCCATGACTACTGTGCCGTACAGACTGCACAGTCTGCTTAGAGCTGGAGGAGACCAGCCTGGAAGTGTTCCAGATGTCAACACATACCTGGAGGCCATTTGCTGAATCATCAGTGGCCCTGGCACACACCAATTGAAAATCTAGGCATTATTTACAAGAAAACAAAAACATATTATGAAATGTTAAAAAAATTCAGTTTCTATAAAAAGGTAGGCTAGATTATTTCAGACTGTCAATTATGACCCCCAGGTTTTACTCTCTTCATCCATGAAGGTATTTCAGCAGTGCACCGTACAGACAGACAGCACGAGGAAGTGTCTAAGAGACGTGCAGTCACATGTAGACGATGAGAACAGACTTTCTTGTGGGTGTGGCATTCTCCATGAGCCCTGGGGAACCGTGCATTTTTTTTAAACCTCATTTCAAAGCTGAAAGGACTCCAGAGCTTCCATCAAGCCTGCCAGACTGTGAGTCACATTCCAGAACCAATGCTTTCTCCGTTTATACTTGGAGATTGGCAGGGAGGGCATCCTAGGTGGAGCAAAGAGGATAAGCAAAAGCATAGAAGTAGGAAAGCTATGGGCACATTTGGAGAATCTCAAGTAAGTAGCATGAATAGCTAAAGATTAGCGTGTATTCAAGCAAGGAATAGGCTAGGAATGGTTATATCGGGGAATACAAAGGAACAGGCCAAGTACTGTGCTGTATTCTGGGCTCGGGCATTCTGGGGTGTTTATACTTAATCTGTTGGCAGCACAGAGACAGGCATGGGGACCAGAAGGAGGCAAAGAGTTACAGACACACCCAAGCCCAAGCAGCGAGGAAGAGGACCCTCTCAAAATGCTATCTTTCCTCTTACTTCCCTGCCATCCCTTCATTTCATCACTTTAGGTATATCTTGTTGAATACATGGTCAAGGAGGTTATAGCTAAGAGATCAACTATGAAATGATTTAAAGCCACCTGCACTCATTCCTGTGTCGTGCAAGACCTTGGCCTGGGAGCAGATTATAGCCTTAAACTTGAGGAAATTTTGTAGCACAAACTACTCTTTACTAACTAAAAATCAACAGTTTAGTTTTCCACAACTTTCTGGTCACTAAAAGAGTGCCAAGCGGCATGGATTTTTAAAGAGGCAGTCTGGTGGTTACTGTTTTTGAAGGAAGGAGAAGGAAGAGATATATCTTTAAGTTGCTATAGTAAGTTTAATGAGAAAAACACGGAGTATTCTATGTTCTATGTTATTTACACTTGCTTTCTTCAGAATTCATTTAAAAACATAGCCTTACTTGTTCCTGGAAAGTGATGTAACATGCTTTCTCTCCTTAAAATATATCATTTCCCTTTCTGTTACTTCTTCTTTAATGAAAAGCAAAATTTGCAGGTATGTCTTTATTTTAAAATGTAAACATCCTTTTTTCTGAAT
The DNA here is from genome assembly GCA_028627145.1 of Eidolon dupreanum. Taxonomy (NCBI): domain Eukaryota; kingdom Metazoa; phylum Chordata; class Mammalia; order Chiroptera; family Pteropodidae; genus Eidolon; species Eidolon dupreanum. The sequence goes on from CM053501.1 coordinate 38,632,429, forward strand.
GTAACATATTTGAAAGCAGACAACATTGAGATGACTTTTAAATCAATGTAAACCCCTAGAAAATATGCCGAAACCTTCCCTAGAATCTTCTAATATTGTCATTAAACATTTTTAGATGAGAGAAAGAAAGACATGGGGCCATTTCTGTGTGCTTTCACTTGGTTGAACTGTCCTTTCAATCTTTAATTTTCACGAGGTGTTGCTACTGGCAGATGAGGTGCTGAAAAGACTGACTCATTGGCGCTTTGCCTACTATCTTGGACAAGACCTGAGATTGCCTTTTCTTCCTGCTAAATGAGCACTGGACTCCAAGAATCAGCAGAGGGCACTCTGAGCCAGCGCTGTCACAGTATGTGCAAGTATCCAAACTTATCAAGAGACTTACATTACGTGTGTGCAATTTTGGGTAAATCAATTATCACTTCAATAAAGCTTTCTTTAAAAAAAAATGTATTTGAGTAGCAACTATGCTCATACTGACTTAATGGACAGAGTGAGGTACTGAGGGGGTTGGGGCAGGTGAGAACAATGAGACCACCTGGTACCAGCCCTTAATTTGGAGGATGCCTGGAATTTATACTGCTATTAAAAAGCAAGTTTATGCAGAAGAGCAGGTCACAGATGTCACTTTAGTCTTTAAATCTTACCTTCTAGATTCTTTTCTAAGAGTCTTATTTGTATCAGTTCTAAAAGTGTTGTGTTCATCACTCATAGAAGTGTTGTGTATCACACATAGCTACTCAGAGATGGTGAACCAGGCTCACAAGACAGGAAAAGTTGCACTATTTGGACCATTTTTCATTCCTTTAAATCCATACACTTTCATTTCACACTAAAATATTTTATCATTGTTAAATTATACACTAAATTTCTCTCATTTAAATCATATTTAACCCATAACTCAATAAAAGCAATTTTCTGTTACTTAATCCTGAAATAATTTTTAACTGATAGAAAATTGTCTCTAGCAGGGAAGAAAGAAGAAGGTATGTTTTTATTTGTATAAAAGATAGTATTTTATTATTGTTGCTGCTGCTATTGCTGCCAGGAACTTTGAGTATAGAAGAAGGGTATGTGTTGGACAGCCAAGAGCGGGATTATGGGAATGTCAGTCTTAACTTTTTCAATCCAAATGCCTTGTGAACACTCTATGTTTGCAGAATTTCCCAAAGTCTCAGTATCTTAGAACCCAGAACCTTACTCTCTTGGCCTTGCTTGTGACATGGTTCAAGCATGAGCCTTAGGTGTTCCAAATGGATGCACCCGCATGACAGTATGGTTGTGAGGCTTCACTGTGGGGGAGGTGCTGGGTGAAGTCTGTTCCAGCGAGGTGATGGTCAAGACCCTCCAGCCTTCAGAAGCATCAAGGACACCTGGCACCAAGGTTAGTATCAGCCATGCAAGTGACTTGGGATAATCTAGGCATGGTTCTTAGCCACAGAGGCCACAAAAGATTTAGAAAGATCCTTAATATTCTTTAATAAATTTATTTTCTGCTGAAAATAGCTGAAACTGATTCCAAACACCCAGACTGATACATTTAATTATATCAACAATTTAAATATTCTTGATTTATTACTTTATTGTCTTAGCCTAAAGTTTGCCATCAGGTCCTGACTGAACTCAATAGACCACTGATCCCAACTAAATCTGAGGCTGAATGGGATCTCAAAATCTGAGAGCCGTCCTGGATCCACTGGACCATGGAGGATCTGAGAGTTGTATTGGTTCATATTCCATATCTTGGAACATCAGGTTTTAAGGCATTTTTGGAGATGAGCACTGGAATTGCATAGTATATGCTGGCACTTCTATATGTTTCTTTAACCAATCAATTAGGGCAGTAATTCTCAGCACTTTTCATCTCAGGTCTCCTTCACTCTTACAACTGACTAAGGACCCCACCAAGCTTTGATTTCCTAGATGATACCTACTGATATTTCTTGCATATGAAGTACTGTAGCCAAAGGGTCAAATAGGTTTAGTCTTATAAAAATGGTTTCCATAACACCTTGTAGACTCTCCGAAAAGATTTCAGGGAGCCCCAGGGAACACTGGCTGGCTCTACGAAAACCATGGAATTAGGTATTTACTGAACACTTGCTGTGTACGCAACATTGAAATGGGCTTCAAGGTAAATTTGGAAGTTCAGCTGAGGGCAACAACGGAAGCAGAGACGGAGCCATGAGAATGAGACTACTATGTTGGCAGAAGAGGAGGAAACCAACCAGGCTGAACCCTTTGAAGTTGAGAAAAAACAATGACATTCACTTGTAAGATCTAAATTTACCCTAAATGCCTCTGGGCAATGCTACTTGTTCAGAGGTTTTACTATAAAGAACTATAAGAAAAAGCCTTTTGTTTAAAAAAATAATAATTTTGTAAGGATTAATTTTTTTTCTTTTATAGATAAAATTGGTTTCAAGTGATACAAAGTGGGTATATTTGTTAAGTGACTATCATTTCCCATCAGTAAGAGGAAAGGTAATTTCCTTCACAGGCTCTAGTAAAGGGCAAAGAGATAAGATAACGTGAGGCTATGGCTCTCTTTTCCATTTAGTTCATGTGGAATCAAGTGGAATATTTGTTTACTGTTAAAGAAGAGTGAAACTCTCCGCCCTAGTGTTCCTTGCGCTTTCTGGGAAACCTCAGGCAAATACCTCACCATTTAGGTGAGGGTCTCTTCTGCCAAGAGCTGCTCTTCCCACTACTTCCTGGAGGAGCTCCAGGCTCTGTCAAGTGCCGGGTGACTCATGGCCTCTTCTGTGGGTCTCCTGCTTCCCAGGTCATATCAGCATAGTGCAGAGAGGCAAAAAAATCTGGAGACCATCAGCTTCTCTCAAAGAGCAAATGCTAGTGACTCATAACCAAGCGCATGTTATCAGTGTTACCTGGAAATTTCTGAGAAGGTTCAGTGATTCAGCAAAACACACAGCTGTAGCTTCCAGGAGTCACCTTTCCAGAGAAAGTGAAATTCTGACCAGTCAGAGAATATATGTGCAGAATAAGATGTATGTACATATGGATGGTGAAATATATATAAATTTTATTTAAAAAATTAAATGAAGAGTAAAAAATAAAATATGGTAAAAACAACTAACCGTAAAAAGCACTGGAATGTATATATATATCTATCAATGCCCCAAATCATCAGTTAACATTTTATCCTATTGTCTCATTTTAAATAAAAATTTGCCATGAAATAATGTAGAAAAATTAAGTTTCCTTTTTACCTAGTTCATGGACCACTGGCCTCCACACAACCCCAGAGGTAACGACTAGCATACATTTAGCCACCCCTGACTTTCCAGTGCCTCTTTCACTTCCCTTTGGTTTCTGAATTCTGTTTCTCTACACCACCAACTCCCCTGCCACCCAACTCTCTTTTTAGATCCATGTCAGTTGTCCTCTTCTCCATGCAGCCTTCCCTGGCTCCACAGAGCAGATGCTGTGCTCTCTCTCCTCCTGCATGGCTCATCTTCTTGAGTTGGGGGTCAGGCGCCTTGTCTCATTTACATAGGTGTCTCTAACAACTTGCTGAACCCCACACAGGGTTACTGAATGAAACACTGAGGAAAGGAAGTGGGGTGGATTGTGAGAAGCACCCAGATTCCCACATGCACCCAATATTTCCACACGTTACAATCCTGACTTGTGAGGTGCTTTAACACCTTGTCATCACAGCAACAGACATGGACAACCCACTCTGTCCCTTGCCTCACCTTCCCATGGAGTTAGACTGTGTCCAGTGTGCCAATAGCTAACATTGGAATCCAGCCCCATGGGGAGTGGACCTCAGCTCCAAGCCATGTCTAACGAGCTGGACAAGGCTGATCCTTTGCCTTGGCTTCCCCAAATCTGACCACTCAGAACCACCTCATTTCATCCAGAGAATGGGAGAAGTGGTGTCTTTGGAAAAAAACAGGAAGTTTTTTTTTCTATTATTTTATTTCTTTGTATGCATTGTTTTCCTATGCTATAATCCTTTGTTAAAATAAAAATGCCAGCAAACAGCATGCATTTTGTCATATTGTATTTTCTTCTTCCATGCAGGTATACATGTACACTTAGAAGTCACCTGAGACCTTCTGTCCACATGCAAGTACACATGCACGCACTTGTGCACCACCCTTAGAAACAAGGAAACTCCTGGCAATCACTCTTTCTTCAAAGCATGAAGGCTTAGAAACAATTTCTCTTTCATCGTTGCTCTAAAAAAGAGCAAAGGCAAAAAGACCAATGATTGCTAAAATTAAACTCCGCAAGGAGTCCTTACATGTTTTGTTCCCTGAAGTATTTCGAGAGCATGAAACAGCATCTGAGACAGAGTAGGTGCCTAGTGTTTGATGAGACAGAATGAGTAAGTCAATGAATGAATGACAAAGAAGCGCAACACTGTGCCAAATGGGGAGGCTGTCACCTTTTGGCATTTTACACTGTTAGACTCAATCTGCATGGAAAGGTGAGTGCAGGTTGAGCAACCTACTCACTCACCACTCATTTGCCCACTGGGCTTGCATAATATTTACTCTAGAAAGCAGGGTGTGTGACCAGGAGTAAGGAAATGGGGGGCAGGGTTAATGTACAGAAGCCAGACTTGGGAAGTTCAGATGAGAGGAAAGGGCCAAAAAAAATAAGTTGTAAAGACTGAAATTTAGTCAAGAATAGTGGAAAGATTAAAATGGTAGCAAATAGTGCTGATTTGAAATATCCATTCCTGGCCACAATAATAAATGATATTGCTAAAAATTATGTCTTGGCCATTCTTACATTTTTAGTGAACATTAAATCATTGTTATCTACATGTCTGTGATGTAGATCCGTTCTTAAAAAAAGGAAGATGAAGCTAAGTAGTTAATATTTTATACTTCTTTGGAGACACTTACTAGAATTCAGCTGGAATTGGAAATTAGCATAATTGGAGTTGGAAATTCAACATATAGCAGTACATAGAAAATCTCAAAAGAATTCTTAATAAAACTGATCAAATCTTATCACAAGTCCTCATACCACTGGTTGGGGGCAGGGGGAGTGCAAAATTATCAAATAAAAAGTTTCTTTGTCTCTTTCACATTGGTGTAGGCTCTTTTGAATAAACACTTAGTGAAATTTATGTTCAAATTTCTATTAAGGGTGTTTCCTCTCAGTGGTTCAATCCTTTCCAAGATATGTGGGTAGAGGAAGCCTTCTATGTTGCCAGATACTGCCCTCGCCTCCACCACAGAGGCTCTATAGCCAGCCTGTGAGCATTATTCTCTCAGCTCTCTCCCTAGTTCCCCTCAGGAAGCTGGCGGAAACTTCCAGAGCTCTCCAAAAATCCAGTCATGGAAAACTAGTGAACTGTCACCGGGCTCTCCCTCTGCCTAAAAATGTCCACTCTTGTTCAAAGTTTAAGTTGTCTCACTCAGATTCTATTTCAGGATTTTTTTTTTTTTTTTTTGTAAGACAATCTCTACTTAGTTTACGGGGGGAAATAGCTAAATTTAGAGATACTGGCAGTTGAATTTCTTCAAGTTTTGATCATATACATTCCCAGTACAAATAAGATTCTAGCACGCAGTAAATCTTCAATAAGTATCATGAATCAGGGAATGAGACTTAGAATATTTAGCCAATGAGAGCAAAAGGGAGATGGAGAAACTGATCCCTGAGGAATTCATGGATCTAGCAGTATGCAAAGCCAAATTTTACCCCTGGACTTTATAGACACTGTATTTGAGTTGGGCTTCTGTGGCCTAACCCAGTGATAAATAAAAAGGCATAACCATAATATAACTTGTACTAATAAATTTGAAAATCTAAAGTTATGATTTTTAAGGAAAACAGAATTTACCGATATTGGCTTGAGACAAGACAGAAAATCCAATTAGTTTAGTAAACACAGAAAAAAATAGATAGGCAAAAATCACCATATAATTACAACTTTATGTAAGACCTTTTTTCCCATTTGATTAGGCAAGTTTTAAAAAAATATATCAAAGATAGATAATTTTCTGCAATAGACAAATGCTCCAGTTTCATCTTACTGATAAATCGTTCTATCCCAGGAATGAAAAAGATTCAGTATTAGAAATCTTTAAATAAAATTCACTGAATTACTCCAATTAAGATACTGTTCTAATGCATGCTGAAAAATCTCTTCATAAAAATATATACTTACCTCTAATTATAAAAGTAGTAAATTAGTAATAAAACAGAACCTAACAGTATCTACCAGTAACTCAGAGCATACATTATCCTTAATGGTGGAACATTAAAAGCATTTCCACTAAAGTCAGTCAAAAATTTCTGCTAGGCAGTGCTAGTATTCGCCATTCTGTGCCATATCCTAGCTAAAGAAATCCTAACAAAACGATTAAATAAAATATGAATATTGGGTAGAAAATGAAGTCTAACAATTGCAGAAGATGAGATTCTCTTGGATCCCCTAAAAAGATATTGAAGCTTTAAAGAGTTTTGCAGTGTAGTAATAGGTCAGCATATTAAATGTCGAATTGCTACAACAGCAATAACCAATTATAAAATGCATTTAAAAAAGGTGTATTTCATTATAGCAACAAAAATAACATCCCTAGAAATAAATCCATCAAAAAATGAAGGACTATATAAAGAAATCTTATGAAACCGAAAGATGCCCACAAAAGATGTTTTTTAATGAAGACAAAATTGTTCTTCAAGAGAAATACTACTGTAATTCTTTCCAAATCAAGACTATAAATTTAGTGCAACCAAAAGCAAAACTTAAAAGAAAATTTTGAAAATCATTAGGAAGCTTTAACCCCACCAAATCTGAAAACACACCAGAAAACTATAATCAAAGCAATACATTATTTATTAGGGACATCAAATACTTCAATGAAAGAATTTAGGACGTAATAAACATTTCAAATAAGTGAGAAAAGAATGGACTTCAGTAAACAGTTGTTGGACTTTTGAATAAAAGTAGCTATCTTACACTCTTCACAAAAATCAAGATGTTACATGATAAATGTCTTAGAATGCAGAATATGCTTTATATTTTGAAATAAGTCATAAAAATTGTCAATTTGCCTATACATATAAAACATCTAAAAAAAGACACCATAATAAAGTTAATGACAAGTGACCCTAGGAGAAAACATTAGCAACAGATATCAAAGACTAATATCTGAACTATATGAAAAACTCCTAACAAATGCATGATATAGAAAAAAAAAATCATTCAATAGAAAAATGAGCAGTGTAAAAGGTAATTCACATGAAAAATATAAAAATGGTCTAAAATAAACATTAGAAGATGCCCATCCTCACTAGCATCAGATTTTAAAATTAAAACAATGTTTTAAACCATTACAGTAATAAAAAATTTAAAAATCTAATATCGAATGTCCTTAATGATATGGGGAGCAGGCACCCATTCATTGCTGAGGAGAAACTATAAACTGTTAATAGCCAGTTTAGAAACTACATTAAGTATCTCTTTAAAACTGCCTAACTCGGGCCCAGCAATTCAAAAGCTAAGCATATACTACAGAGAAATTTTTATATGCACATAGTAATACAGGATGACATTCTTTCAGCATTGTTTGTAATTAGAAAAAAAGAAAAAGGAATTTAACCAAGATGTCCATTATAGGCTATATTGACTGTGGAACACTATACAGAAGAGATTAGATTTGATTATACGGAAATAAAGAAACCAAGTAGAAAAAGTTACAGAATGATACACATATGTAAAAAACTATACTTTTTATTTCCTGTAGCTATATATATCTATATACATATTCACAGGAAAAGGTACAGATGGAAAGTTAACTGTCATACTTCTAGAGGGAATTGAGATTGAAGGTCACTGTCAAAAAATAAACACGTATCTGATGTTTTTACAAGTAAAATGTTGTCATATACTACATCTGTAATTTAAATTTCAAAGACAAAGCAGTATGCACAGATTGATACACTTTAAGAAAAACTACACATACAAATTATCTTTTGTATTTCTTTCTCTCTCCCTTCTTTGATGGCAAACACAAAGGTTCTAGAACACCACCTGCCAAAATGAAGCTATAAATACTAGCTAAATAAAACAATATCTCCAATAAAAGCAATACTCAACTTCTGCGTTCTCATTTGAAAAAGAAAATTCAAGATTTATAAAAGCAATACAATTTCAGTTTAGAGTTTATTATTTTGTTTTAGTTACAATCTTCACATGGTACATGATTGTATATTGAAATTTTGCCACATCTTTAGAACAGTTTTGGGGCAGAAGAAAATATGATTTTTGAAATTAGAACTTAAGTCCTTGTCAACATTTCAGTCAGTGACTTTATTAAGTTTATAGACACTTCTAAAAGAAAAACAAAAGAGTACAAACCAGACTGGCTTATTTTTTTAGCAGCTAATTGTACCTTATACATTAAACAAAAACACTTTGATATTCAGTTATCCCTGACAATTTCTTGTGAGAAATATTTTTCTGGAAATTATTCTGTAAAACCTTCTTATCCTAATGATATTGGCATTAAAATACAACCAGATAAATTTTACGAATGACAGTACTTTTGAGTAAAGTAAAAATTACTTTTAGAGCACTATGCTTTTAAGAATTGCTTATTTTTAATTCATGTATTGCTGAGGATTTGAACCATGCAAAGAAATTAATGATGAGAAAAGAGGAACAACCAGAGCTATCTGGTGTCTCAATGGTTATGAGAAAAAAGTATAGTTAGCAGTTTCTTGCCAAAATGGTCATCAATAAGGAAGAAAAACCTTTGAAGAATATCGTCATAGAATTAAGAATTTCCCTCACCTATCCTAGATATCTGTTTGACTGTCTCTTATAGCAATTTACCTTGTAATAATGCCTCTCACATTCCTGATAAAAGAACAAATTACTTTAGAGAGGCAGTGTCAGAAAATCTTGATCTGTTACTGAGATCCCAAGATGACCTGAGCAGCTTCCTCTTCTGCATTATAAGAGGGCTGAACAAATATTTAACACGCCTTCCGGCTCTAAGAGCCAATGATCTATGTTTTCATCAAAGGCCACCAAAGGAGGAAACAAGCTTTTTTACTTCATATCACGAAGGCACTTTTATAACTATATTATATATCAGTTTTATCTTCAATATAATTAAGCGGTACTTTACAGGAAACATCCAGCAGTTCTTATATGCTACAAATATTTAAAAAACATGAGTTGGTAATAACGATTCAAAAAAAGTCATATATAAGTAACTGATGTGAAGAGACTCGAAATAGATCATTTGAGTAGATTCTTTAAGTCTTTAAAACAAAAGGCTGGTATAATTTTATTTCAAGTAAGTATTTAGCATCATTAATGACTGACTAGTCAGTAGTGCTAGCATTTATTTTTTTTTCACAATCAAACTTGGAAAACAAAATATGAGTTAAACTGAACCCATTTAATATAAAGATTTTGATTTATTTAATCATTTAAATTTATTTTTATAACAAAGCACTTTTTATATAATTTAAAATACACATGCTTTGATTGAAGAGTGATTGTAAATGGATCCAGTTTTCTTCCACCTGTGATGACAACTTTGTCATTTCTTCTAGAAGTATGGGCTCTGAAGAAAGCATTTTAAGGTGTAACTGAAAAGAAAAATATAATATTTGAACATTTAATAAAATTAAATTTTTATTCTGGATTCAACTTTTTTACTAAAGAACATCAGAAAACACTATTCTGAATATTTTTTTCCTTAAATCCTGCTTTGCTACCATCTTCCATTTCCCTCTCCTTTATCATTTTTTTTATTATTATGATTTCCTCGATGGTACTGTCACTCTCTTAGTAGAAATGAAGTGGTCATCACTACCTTCCACCTAAGGACAGTCTTGATACAGATCCAGACATAAAGATTTAGTTTTAATACTAAATCCACATTTTTGTGCTTCTTTAAGTTTCTCCTCCCACTGTAATTCACTGGTAATAAATGCCAGATAGGCCCTTTGCTTTATTTTCTAAAGATTTAAGTAACTTTATATTCAGGAACTAAACTTGGTAAATTTGGGAAAGGATATAGACACAATTTGTGGCATTTCTATTTTTTCATCTCACATGCTACCACCTAAACATCTACTTTTTAAATAATTTTAAATAATTAGATGAAGTGAAAACTCATTTTACATAGTAATGGGAGAGGTGAAGAATCACATCTGCTGTCATTGAAAATCAGCATCATCTACCTCCTTCAATACATTATACCACTGAAACAGACATGAGATCTCCATATTAGTCATAAAAGCAACTCTTTTATTGCCCTATCACATGAAACTCCTTCAAAGAACATAAAAGTAAATATTGTGATTTCGGCAGTAAAACAAAACAAAAAAATAAATATAAAACCTGACTTTCTATGATCATAAAAAAACTGCCAAAATGTAACTACTTTAAAAAAGTTAATAAGTTAGTATATTAAATCAAATAAATGACAGATAAGTCAGGGAGCTGAGTCAAAATTGTACTGAGTATTAAAAAAAAAAAAAAAAGACTACAAAACTGACGGTCCAGTTGTCCAACACAAGAGTCACAAGGTACAGGAGGCTATTTAAATTTAATTAAATTTCAGGAAAACAAAAAATTCAATTTCTCAGTCACCTCAGCCACATTTTGAGGGCTCAGTAACCACATGTGACAAATGACTGCCATTCTGGACAGTGCAGACATAAAACACTTCTATCTTTGCAGAAAGTTCTATCAGACAACACTACTCTAGAGGAAGGGAAGCTGGGAATACTGTCTTCCATTAGACTTACCTTTAGAAATAATGCAAGGTATGCCTGGGCTAACTCGAAGTCACGCTTTCTGTCCAACATTATCCCGATCATTTTTAAGAAACTCTGCATAACTTCTATAGACCCGCCATAATCAGGAGACAAGCTTCGCAGCTCTGTTTCAATTCCTGATGGGCCCAATTCTTTCAGAAGATTAAGAGCAGCTTCATCTGCATTGAGTTTTAAAAAGAATTCAGTTATTACTTATAATTACTTCACTTAGAAACCTAGTTTTGACTTTATACCTCCAGCAACATATATTTATATTGCATAGGAAATTTTGTGGCTTAATTTTTTCTTCTTAAGTAGTAGAATAAACTCCAAATTAAGTAAACATCAGTATAAATGATGAAAGCAAATACAATAAAAAGGACTAAACTTTTTTGTATTTTCAGTAATTTAAGTTTTCTTTTCTTGCTATTAAGGTTGTTAAAGAAAATCTAGTGTGTGCCTAGCAACACACTTTAATATGCTCATAACTCAGAACAAATCTAAATATAAGAAGGCTATAAAAAGTACATACTAAATTATTAATAGTAGTTGCTAATGGGAATAGAAAGAGGTAGGGGAACTTGTTTTTCTTTCTTTTTAATGGTATAAAAAATTACAAAGTGCCACATAATCATTAAGAAACACTAACAATGCAGAAATATACAAAGGGAAAAACCCCATCTTATTCTTACCCACCTCACATTACTTCTTTTCTAGAAGTAAAGCACTCTTATTTCATAGTAATCCCACAAATACATGCTCTATACACTTACAACTATTTTTATATGGGGCATTTGATATTATAATGGCAATGAGTATGCTTTCAGCTTTTTGAAAAAGAACACCACCAAAAAAAGTCTAATAAATTTTATTTTCTGTTCCTCAGTGTATACTAATAATGCTTTTCTTCTTTGTCCCCCTCATAACAGTACAAGTTATTCCTTTTATGATTATGCTATTCTTCAGTCATCTACAACAGCCCACAAGTACCATTCTTTAACTTAGCCAATGCGGACTCAAGTGATATTGGAACAAAAACAAAAGCCCTTGGATCAGGAAACAAGAGAGTAAGTCAAAAACTAGAGAGTGACTGTGATTTTGTTAATTGCTTATAGCTCTATTTATCATTATTAGCTACTACAAGCTACAAAATTTAAATCTATTATTAACACACTCAATAAAGAAAATTTTAAGTTGTCTTTTTATAAGATAATTTGGGAATATCTAAAATCACCTAAGACAAAAGTCTCTGGTATATTGCAAACTGTTTTTGTAAATTAAAACAAAGCAAAAACTAAAAAAAAAGTCCAATTTTCATTACAGAAAGTGTGATTTTCAAAAGATTATTATAATATCAATATCATCAATATCATTAATGGCATTAATTTAACAATACAAAAGCTAAAATTACTTCAGAGTAAAACAAAAATTTCAATCCTTTTAAGTCTGTACTATCTTCTTTTAGCTAGAGAAATCTGCTAATATTTCATCCAATTACTCTTTACATAAAGTAAAAAAAGGTGAAGTTACTTGGTAAAATATTTATAATTTAACTTACATTTATTATTTACCAGTCCTTCTTCAAGTTGCAAGCAGAAATCTGATTTTTGAGCCAAAATTCCAAGATTTACTACTTTAGACTTAAACAAAAACAAATACACATTATTCAAAGAACACAAGTTTAACCCCAAAAATGTATAGTTCATAATTAAAAGCTATCATTAACTTACTCTGCATGTATAAAACTGGGTCTTGGTAAAGAACTACAAATGTATAATACAAAACACACACCCCTATACTTAGAATGCTCTAATTTGGTTTCTACCTGTTGGGAATCATTATTTTGTTCGGGTGCAGCATATCTGGGTACAAGACCAGGAACTGTTGGTATAAAAAATGGTGCTGATTTGGGTACTTTAGGTGGTTCCTTTGGTTTATTCTTTTTCTGAAGAGAAAATGAGACAGGGAAAAAGACTAGTAAGTAATTATCTTGCCAATGGTTTCTGATATTTAATTCTAAATCAATTTTAAAACAAAGTCCAAAAAGTAACAGAAAAATAAAAAAAAATTTTAGATTAGAATTCTAAAATAAAATCCCACCAATCAAAATCACAGATATCCTTAAACTGGGCTTCCCAATGCAAACCACCAGTACTCTTGCTGGTAAGGCAGAAGGAAAATGACAGGGTTCAGAAGCCCTAAGACACACTTAGGCCATTCCTCCCACCCCTACCTCCCAACCCCCCCCCAAACATATATTTACATAAATACTTAAGTAAATAAATAACATTCAAGCACTTGTGAACTTCTTTTATATTGAAATACAAACTTTTTAGCAAAATGGGCTAGAAAGCAAAATTTATATAAATGTTCAACAGTTTCTCAAATTTCTTTTCTCCAAAAGAAATTTGGAGCCACAGGTAGACTCTGCCATTAGAAATAATTAGGTGAAAATTTTTTGTGAAGCATATTTCCAATTCTTTTTTGCTGGAATTTTAATTTATTTTTTCTCAGTACTTGTGTTTTTAAAAAGCAAGATAACACTATTGCTCATTTATAAAATATTTCAAATGTTAGTAAAATTCGATCAGGAAAACTTCCATCAGATTTACCACTGATGGAAGTTAAGTTTTGGTGACTACATTGCTACATATCACTATCTCAGGAGCATTTGACAAAGAGCCTTTCTATGGTAAACTGCCTAATAAAGGAGTCTCACAATTTTACCTTCACTATTCCTCTTCTATTCTTTAGCAGCTCTGTAACCCTAGGGAGATTTGCTGTCAGAGAAAAAGCCAGAGATAATCTGCAGCCTCAGGGAGGCATACAATAAAATTACTACACGAAAGCAGGATAAAGTATTGTTAATTACAGTGTAAGCACAGCCCTTCTTTGAGATGGCAGAGACTAATAAGAGTCACAGTTACCTTTCTAACTCACTGCTCTGTAGTTAGAAGGGATACAGTCACTAATTGTAAGTAAAAATAAAAGGCTTTGGAGGAGGTCCATACTGCTCTGAAAGTTATCCAATCTCCTAAAAAAATTAAAAGAGTTACCCCATTGGAGAAATACAAAAGTTCTAACTTTTTTCATTCAGTAAGAAATAAAAATATGAAAGGTGTAAGCATATTTCTCTCATAAAGACCACTCACTCAAGTTTCTGGGTAAGTTTTTATGCAGAACAAACTATACCTCAGCAAGAAGCAAAGTAGTCCAAAAACTTAGCTCAATTAATTGGGCATTATTCTGATTGCTCCCTTCACACTCATCAACTTATACTTTTTAATGTGCTGCTTTTATAGTTATTCCATTAAATAATCCTTTATAGCTGACAGGTTAGGTAATATTATAGAGAGATTTCACGACTATGCTCCTGAACAAAAAGGGAGCAAGTAAAAAGAAGCAACTTAAACTTCTGTGAGGAAAATTAACACGTCAAAACTTCTGTCTCTTCTTACTCAAGACACTCATATCTTTTTTGGTGCCGTTATAAAAATACTTACCACACTTTGTCATAGTTATCTATTTCACTCCTTATATGTTTTTTATGCCACCCCACAATGTGACTTAGCCCACATATAACCTCTAGTGAATGTGTATATCTAACCAAATCAAGTATCATAAAAAGACACATCATCAGAGGATAACCTCTGAAATTTTCTACTGTAGTCTATTCCTTTCGACTGCTTTTATTATTCACAAATGCGGGGTGGGGGGCGGGGTGTCATGAGACATACTTTGAAAAACACTAATTAATGCGATAACTGTCCATTTTTCATGTGAAATTGTAATTTCCTCAAGTACAAAGGGGCCAGGTTTCTTCCACTGCTGTTTCCTCAGGACATTACCTAGAACCTAGTTCATATTAACTTACATGCCTGGACCTGACATAGCAAGCTCTAAACATCTTGTAGTTGGTACAGTAGGGTATGGTATGATAAAGGGTAACTGAAACTTAATGAGGAAAAATCAGGCAAAGTCTTCTAGTCTCCAAAGGACTAGCAACAGAAATATCACACATTATGGTGGCATTTTTTGTTTGTTTTAGAAGTTAAAAAAGTAGTTTATGGCTAGGTTTGAAACATACAATTTCTAATAGTTCTATAGTCATGGGCTGTACTTTTGCTATATACAAAGGTCTGCTGAGTGCTCTCAAAGTCTCTCTCCCTCTAAATGTGTACACACACACACACACACACAGACACACACACACACAAAGAAAATCTTCTGATTATCACACTGGATAAAACAAGATTAAACTAAATGGCATTCTCTTTACTACTTTAAGTTAATATTAATTGTTCCTCCTAAAGTGCTCAAAGTAGGGGAAGCTATCTCTACTAAAGAAAAGGCTTCTAGAACGTGTCTTTTGAGGCTAATATTAAGTGTACTATAGTATTACCTTAATAATATCAAGATTAAGAAGGTTTTTCCACCGTGATTCAGGAAGGAGTGACAGAGTCACCAACTGCTCATTCAACTGTTCTGGGGAATCATACTCTATCATTTCATCGCTTGGTTCTATGGTTTCTTCTGATAATTCTACATCTTAAAACAAAAATTTTCAGATAAAACAAATTAACACACAGTGAGATTTTTATTATATGAAAGCAATTTAATTCATTCCAAATCCATTAGTGTTTCCTAACAGGTTCACTCTAAATTTTATTAGCCTTCTAACCTCTATTTCATTTCCTCATCTCCTCATATTAACTAAAACTCCCATTATTAGACTCAAAACACTTCTCCACTGCTATACTATTAGATATCTTATCAATGCCATATCAAACATATTTTAGCAAAAATTCATGAAGTCATTCAAAATATTTCACATCAGTTAAAAAATACTTGGATCGAGTGCATTAAACTTTGCCTTCAGAAGTAATATCCCCATGTTAAGTTAATGATATTACACTTTAAAAATTCTTTTACTGTTGTGTGAATACCTTGAGTTTGACAAGTACCAGGAAGCATCACAACTGAAGGAACATAATCTGTGGGAAGTGGCCGTAATGAAACAACTGAATACAGAGAAATATTGGACCTGAGAAATAAAAACATAAATGTTTTAAATAAGTTTAAAATTTGTAAAAATAGTTTTTTTCAGAGAAACTTCAATTACTGCTAATAATCTCTACAGTCTTGAATTTGGCTATAGAATCCAATCACTCACAAGTTAAGAAAAGATCTCAAAGATAGACAGTATTAATTTGAAAATGCCTTGATTCATGTCATAGACATTACCACAAGAAAGCTGTACATAAACATTCTTAATGGCATCTTTACTTTTAATGAAGTATTTGAGAGATCAATACTTTTATAAGGTAACATAACCTCCATATATTTATATTATTCTGACTAATGTCAACCTTCATTTGAGAAAATATAACTAAAGGAAAGATGGACTAATAGAGCTAAGTCAGAGAGAGAATATGCTGATGAGATCCTAGGGATTGCTAACAGTCATGGATTTCCCCTTCTCTAGAATGGTCCTCTAAGTGGCTATGTTTCTGCTACCTGATTATGTACCCTGATGTGGATAACTAACCAAGATATAGCTACCTGTCCCAAAGTGGGCCAGTCAGATTCTATTTCCCATACATTATAAATTTGGAATAGAAAATAAAAATTGGAAATATCAGCTTCTGAGTTATATTAATAGTGGTACTATATACTCCTGCTGTTGAGGTCCCATAGCTACTATTCTTCTCTTGACTGTTCAAGCTTCATAGATTCCAAGAGATACTCCATTTTGCTTTTTAACATGGCCAGAGTCTATTTCTACTATACACTGAATTGACATTCAAATCCTAAAAATCTAATTATAAAACTTTCTAAATAAAAAAAACTTTTTTCTCTTCCTCAATAACAACAGTTAAAAGAATTAGACATCTGAACTTAGGAACAGACAAGTTTCTCTAGACCAACATGCTGAACCATTTATTTTGAACTTTTGCATGTTCACCACGTGTAGTTGGAAGATCACCTTAAGTATCTTTACATGGTTACCAAGTTATGCAACTAGAATGAATCTTAGTAAGCACTTTGCCCACACTTACACCTTATTTTATAGAAAAAATAGTTTGAAGTTGAGAAGAGACTGGTCAAGGGTATAGAGCAGTATCAGGTAGTGGCAGGAAGCCAGGACCTGGCTGGGGACTCCCTTTTCCTAATATTTTTAAATTCACTTATCCTTTCTTCAAATAAAAGCTAAATATGACAATAGAAGAAATCAATTGTGTGGTTTAGAATACACATTTGAACAAAGCTATATAAATCACTGAGCAGATGTTAAATCAGTCACAGACTTATAAACTAACTCTCTGTGACATTTCTATTTTATAAATTTAAAAAAATCCAAAACACTAAATAGCAATGTTAGCACCTATAATTGTCTGACAATATCCTTCTCTTCCTTACCCAAACAGAATTGTATGAAAGAACTTACCACAGATAAATTCCAAGGTGGTCCACATGGGAAGTAGCCAGAAAATCTCCAGTAGGGGACATAGTAACATTGAGAGGAGCTGAGTCCAACAAAAAGCTGTCTATAAGGCTATAAAAAGAATCAAGATGTTAAAGTATTTAAATTCTACCAAAATGATATAATTCACGAAATATATTTTTGTTAAAATAATATGGGATAAGAGATGTAGAAAAAACCATTTTTTTAAATTGTCAACACCAGAAAGTCATCGATATTTACAAAGAGCTTTATCATCTAAGTTACTATGTGAAAATAATCTCTCTTAATGCAAAAGACCCAAAATACTAAATAGACTAATTAACCAGAGAAAGAGAATACAGGAAGAAATACTCCATTTTTCTGAAATGCCATTTTGGTAGACAACCTTAGGGGTAATTCTGAAGATGTCACATTTAAAATAAATCTACTATCAGTATTCTCTCTCTTTTTTATCCCAATGAAAATAACAAGAGGCCTAGGCAACAGAAGAAATTAATAAAATGGCTATAAATAAGAATAAAAAAATAGTAAGGGAAAAAACTTGAGCATTTCTGTTTTTTGAATAGGTAACCATGCTATACACGCAACATAAAAAAATCTGTCTATAGAGCATAATCATAAAGTATCGCATGGAAAATAGTCACATAGTTTTAAAAGCTGGAAGAGTAAAAAGTTGGGGAGGATTGGGGAGCAATCACGCCCAGGTTCCAGGAGACTCAGAATAGGCTTCTCACAGAATATAATGTTGGAGATGAGCCTTCCAAATGGACAGGATTTCAATGGATGTTGATGGTAGAGGAACGTATGTATCCTGGTTGAGAGAAATGTGGAGGGCAAGACGAAAGAAAACACAATTGGGTCTCATGAGGAGTGCAGTTTGGTGCATAGGCATAAGGGTCTTGAATACCGAACATCTGAGTGTTTTTAACTTAATTAATAAAGAGTCACTGAAGGTTTCTGAGCAGATAGTGGCATAATCGGCATTTTCATTAAAAAAAAAAAAAATCTGCCATCAGAATGTAGAGTATATTTGAAAAGAAAGAATAGTGAGATTGTGGTAGTAATCTAACAAGCAATGAAGATCTGAACTAGGATGGTGACAGAAGGAAGTGACACAAGGTAGATTTAATGAGCAGAGCGAAGGCTGGCTAAGGGTAGAATACTTTGCATACTTTAAGAGGAGTGAGTATACTGATGTTAATTAAGACTGTTTTAAAAACTACTTTATTCACTGAAGCCAGTACATTATCCATGGGAGGGCACAGCAAAATGACTGAAGTTCAGAATTAACATTAAATAAAACATTTCAAGAAAAAAAATAATAGCAGTTTTCTTTCTTTTTTTCTTTTTTAGTATTCCATGCTAGGAAGTACCCTGAGCACCTGAGTCTATTAATTTAATCCTCACAACCCTATGAAGCAGATTCGTCCTTACTATACAGATCAGAAAAATGAGGCCCAATAAGATTTAAAAACTCACTCAAAGTGGAAAGCAACTGAGCCAGGACTGTCACTCAAGCAGTCTATACTCTTAATTACTATGAACTCAGTAAAATCGCTACTGAAGCTAAAGGTAAAACAAACAGCTTGATAGCACATACACGCCCTGGGGATGCCTACACTGGTGACTCATGGTACACACATACATACTCTGAGCAGCTCTAATGTAAATGAAGACTCTCTAGTAGAGATGCTAAGTGACTACTCCATGATGAAATCTCTCTCAATTTGTTCAGAGAATGATTAACAATGTAAACCTTAAGTAAAGAATGTTAAGATAGGAAGACAAGTCAAAACTAGGAGCACTGGAAACAAACACATACCAAAGTGTGCTTAGGACAATGACAGCTATTTAATTCTCAGTTATGGGGGAAACAGTGAATAATAAACCTGTCTGATTTCTGCTCAAACCTACTCTGGAATGGCTTCTCTTGGGGATCCAGAGAATCAGAAAAAAGAATATATTGGTAAACACTTATTATAGACCAGAGACTGTTAAATTATTTGTTAATTCATTTAATCCAAAAAATCCGATATATAAAGATGTTATCCCAATATGTAAAGATGACAGTTAAAAATAAATAGAGCAATTTCAGATCTTACCATTTCTTGTCATAATATTTGTTCACTGAAAGTGTAAGCATGTGAAGGGTGAAACTTTCTAAACATGTTTACAATTTGTTAAAAACAGAATCTACTGTTTGAGCAAATTTATTTTATGTGCTACTATAATTGTTTTGTCAAATTTATTATGCAACTTGATTCCACACCTGCTATGTGTGGGTAGAATGCCCTTCCATTATGTAAAAGCCTCAAATTAAGGAAGGTGGTTTCCACATACATAGCATATTTTACACACATTAGTTCATAAAGCATAAGTGTGTATGCAGGCCCAACCCCAGACTACCATATAGTGTCCTGCTAATCTCAGAGAAGGAAAAATCCCAGATTAGTTACATATATTTTGAGAGAACATTAATAAAATTCCCATTCTAAGAGATCAGGTTTTCAAACACTGCATATATCAGTAACACTCAGTAAATCATTTCTGATTATATTCTGAACAAATGTAGACTATGTATACTGACAGCATCACCTTATATAGAAATCTAATAAACAGAACATAGGAACTGTTTTACCTCGGTGAGAAATGCAAAACAATGTTCTATTCTAATTATTCTCATGTAATGCTTCTCAGAAAGCAGTGGTGAGAGAACAAAATGCAAAATTCTATTAGAACTATTTAATTTTATATTCTTCTCATTCCAAAAGAGTTCAATCTTAACTTCCAACAGACTGAAAACAACCAGAAATAAAAGGTGGTAGTGGTAGGAAATAAAGGATAATTTCAGGAATAAAAAATTTCAACTCTGATTTTCTGAAAACTCTATAAATACAAGAATTTTCTGCAGTTTAAAACAACTTTACAATTTCAGTTCCAATATCCTGCCCAGGAAAGAAGAAATTAGCCAAAATGATGCCTGGAGGTTTAAATGAAGCCAAACCTGCCATTCTGGAAATCTAGGAGATTGCTAATGAGGTTAAACCATTAAAGTTTAAAGGAAAAATAAATGAGAACTATGATGAATTTGAAGGTGTAGAATACAAAACTCAAGTGGCTGCTAAAATAAATTACTATAAGTAATTAAGGTAGGAGTAGGTCATAATTGTTATCTTCACATGAAAATATTCAAAGCTCTTCCTCAACAAAATCAGTCTTTGACACTTACTAGTTACCAGACTGACCAAAGCAAGACAATGAGCTGATAAGCTTTTAGTGGCATGTTCCAAAAGTGTTCTGATTCCTTTGCTTGGCTACAGATTAATGATTTTCGCTAATAAATCCAACTATCAAAACTGAAACTTAAAAAAAATTTTTTTTTACAGGAAATAGTTTAGTACCTATGCAATTTGTTTTAGGTAGGCACAAATCCAGATGGATATACCTGTATGTTACCACACCCAAAGGTTTACTCATAAATAGCTTCACTTTTCAGGCTATGTAATGGTATATTTATTCTCTAAATATTTAAGATGTTACATAAATGAAAAAGCCGCTTACTGAATAAAGAACTAGGAATCTCCAAAGGTTGCCTGCCATACTAATTATGGCTTAAAAACCAGGGGAATCAAAAACCCCAACAGCTATATATGGTTGTATGATAAAATACTAATCCTCACTTATCTTCTACATCAAGAAAATCGGTTCATCCTTATAACATATGACACAACCTGAGCTAGGCTGATATCACGACTGTTGAGAAATCTGTTTCTTTCTCCTATGCTTACTGCAGCAAAATGTCATTTTCAAAACTATACCACCTTGGGCAAATCACTTAACTTCTCTTTGAGCCTCCATTTCCTCATTTGTAAAATGGGACTAATAACAGAAATAACACTTATAGCTATTAGGATAAGAGGGAAGATGAAAAATAAAAGCATATAAAGTGCCTAGCAGTTCATGGTGTTATGTTAGCTTAGTTGTAATTAGGCAGCAGTAGTTGTGTGATATTGCTTTTCAAGCTTCCTCATTTGCCCCATTGTAAATCTTAACCAAAGTAGTACTTATTTTGGTCTTTATTAAAAATATACTTTGGTTCAATCAGTATAGATATTATTGCATTTTCTTTTAACAATCTGTGACTCATTTCTTGCTCTCATGTTTCTCCCAGCTTCGTGCCTCTATATTCACTTAAAATTGCCTCAGTGTTCACCTAAAAATAAGATAGCAGTGTTGAAAATCTACCAAATTTAAATCTGTTCATCTTTTTACTAAAATAAGAAATTCAGCAAAAAAGCTAATGCTGAGTTAATGACTGGTAGGTTAGAATGCTTTCAGATCCTAATTTTTCTATTCCAAAGATAAACTTGCCACTTTTAAGAAATATTTTGCAACTTAGTACACTTGAGCATTCTTATCTCTCCCATCCCATGTGAACTAAGATTACTAAAAAGGAAAATGGAAAGGGCATTATGTCAACTCTATTACTTGTATAATTTTCCTACTGTAATTAAAGCAATTCAAATTATAATGTTCCTTTTTAGAAAACAGCAAAAATCTAAGAAGCAACAGACTATCAATATTCTAATGACTTTTAAAAAAGGTTATTTAAAAATTAAGAAAGTATCAACTTTAGGTGAACTTTTAAAGTCGGAGGGCACAGCCAACTAATTAGATTTTGCTTTACTCAATGTTAAGTGAAAAAGAGAATACACCTGTGGAAAAATTCCCTAGTTATGAGAGCTACACACATTAGCAACACTTTTGCTTTGCATATTCCAAATCTGGTGTGTATGCTGGATAAATGGCTGTGCCTCATTCCTACATCAAACTTGAAGGGAAATGAGTACATCAGGGTTTTTCCTTTCTAAAGGTCAAATTGCTTTCAGGTATGAGCTTATCCAATTCTTCAGAAGAGTATGTAGAATTTGACAGAGCTTAATTTAGAAACATTTCAGATGATTAAAAAGTACTGTCTTCCTTCTCATTTTTCTCACCAATGTCTTTCCTTATGGTATATTCCTATTAAATTAGATACTTTGTATTCCCATTACTCCTTTTATAGTTTATCTGAACAAGTCTATGTTAAGTGATACGATTTTAAATGGTGTCTATTTCTATATAATTTTAAACTACAAACTCGCTCTCTTGCTTGCTTGCCTGCGCACTCTCTCTCCCCACTGCCATGCATGTGCACGTGGTCTCCACTGTTTGTATTATTTAACAGAATTAGATAATCTTTTCTCTTCAAGTGCTGTTTAGTAGCAAGTTTGAATCTATGAAATAGATTTCTGAACACTGCTGGGTTTTACCCAAATCTTAAGTCACACGTTTTCATTACTTGAAGGTATCTAAAATGTTTTCTTTCAAGAATTATGTTAGAGACAAAAAATATATAATATACATAAAATTAGGATTTTTGACCTTTTAAACTAAATTTAATATGAACAAAATGAACAAAAACCTTCAAAAGTTTGCAGTCCTAAAGTCTGAGCTGTATTATGAAGTATCAAAAAGGCCAAATGAGTTTTTTTAAGGTTTATGCACCTCACTTCTATATCTCAATTTTGCAGAAACAGAAAACCTAAGAGAGATTCCATTTTCCTCACTCTTATTTTTTATGGTACTACTCCCTGTTGTTTAAGAGATCAAAAACACGGGTAAGGATAAAATACTCTCAAATTAGAAAAATCCTGAATACATTCATATTCAAAGAAGCAGATAATTCATTAACTATAGGTAAAAGACAATGACTGGGATATCTTCTGATAGAGATTAGGGATTTAAAAATAAACTCACCACCCAGAAGGAAGGTCCCAAGTTCTAACAGAGCAATCCATTGAAGCACTTATTAACCAACGACCATCAGGACTGAAAGTCTTTAAATTAAAAAAAAAGAGCACAAATATAATTTGTGTGTACATGTATGTATGTTTGTGTCTGTATTTTTAGTAGCCTAGAAAATGCAAGAAATGAAATGATGCAGCTTCATGAAAAATTATGGTTGAATAAAATTTAGTCTGCTTTCTTTCATATAAAAGAAAACATCATTTCTTACATACCACTGATTTGGATACAGATACAGATTAAGTTTATACATGAATTATAAAAGGTTTTAAAAATTAACAATATCATCTATTTAAAAATTTTTACTCCAGTATATCCTAATTTATAGACAATTAAATTGACTATATAAATCATTTTTAACATAAAACTGCTATTCTGAGAATATTCAATGAGAAATACTTTGTCAGCCTAATTTTGGCTATAAAGCATCTGCGAAAGCAACAAAAACCACATTTTCTTGAAAAGAATGTATGTTAAGCTAACTTTTTAAAAATTATTCCAAAATGATTTTGAAGACAAGAATGCAAATTCTCTTAAAATATTAAAGTTACTAAAGAAGTCCTTCTACTTTTACTTGTAGCTTTAGTTAAAAATCTCCTTTTCTTCCTTAATCATTTTACTTCCCAAATATAATTTAAAACTAAAAGATTTCAAAATAAATTTAAGCAATAAATTATTCAGGCCATCTTAAAGAAGTTACATTTTTTTTTATCAATAAAAATGAATAAATAATAGCTCTTCTTGCCTGTAGCAAGTAAGTGTTGTGAGCTTAAACAGATCAGAAGTGTAAGAAGACCTAAAAGGGAAATCTTTAAAGTTTATAATGGCAGTATGACAGTTCATCCAGGAAGCTAAGCATACCACAGGAATCATGACTATCCATATTAGCAAATGATACTGGGATAAGTGAACTCTAATTTGTTCATCAGGTTGCAGTAATACTGTAGAAACTCAAAACTTAAGGTATAAAGAGCTCAATTTACAAGACAGTACAGATATTAAAAGATGGGAAAAGTGACTCTAATAGGTAAAGTCATGTTATAAATGTTCAATTTAATTAAACAGTAGTGATGTATTACTGAGTCAGAGAAACTCAAAACATAAAAATTGAAAATGAAGTTTGAAAAGGAAACAGGAAGAGCAAGTTGGCACTGACAGATGTTTGCAAAGATGTCATTTCATGAAATTATTTTTCTAGATACTATCAAAACAAATTCTGTTGATGGGTAGTTCTGCCAATTTCTTATCTGCAGCACAACACTATTTCCAGCCCATTTTTTCCTCTATTTTTAAGGAAATGAGTAAACATAAATTCTAACTCTTGGTATGAGAACTAATAAGTTAAAGAAGCTACTGGGATTGCTGTTTAGTAGCTAGAATTTTCTTTTAATTTTTGTTTTCAAATAAAGCAAGGTATCTGCAATTGATACAAAATGACAATATATACTTAATATAGTCCTCTACAGGCACTTTTTAAACTAGAGCATTTCTTACTATATCATATATCCCACTAAAAGGAAAGCTAAAACACATTATTAATTAACAATTTTGGAGTTAAGATATATAAACTTTAGAATAACATGAAACTAGAATAAACCAGGTACCAGATAGTACAGGTGTCCTAGTAGTAATTCATTATGCATGTAGAACTGAGAAATGAGTTCTCTTAGTTTAGTATTAGGTCAAAAATGATATATTTCAATGAATCATTCATTCCCCAAAGTATATTTTGGCCTTGGTTAGAGGTTAAGAGAAAAAGATAAACTCTTAAGATTTACATTCTAATCTGACAGTATTATCTTTCCTGAGAAACATTAAACTTTTTTAATTCTACATTTTCTTGTTTATGGCCATGCTACCCTGAACAAGTCCAATCTTGTCTGATCTCGGAAGCTAAGTAGGGTTGGGCCTGGTTAGTACTTGGATGGGAGACCACCTAGGAAGACCAAGTGCTGTAGGCATAAAAAATAAAAAATAAGGGATTGTAAACTGACAAGTTCCTTGCAATCTGTGAGGTCAACCAAGGCTTGCTTTGCCTAAAAAATATAAAATAAAATAATAATTCTACGTTTTCTTTAAAACTCTCTTCGAAAATTAGTATCCAAATTATTTATTTTAAACATTTCCTCATATTATGAGTAGTTTAATGCTATTAAAGGACAACAGTGTACATTATTTGAGTATTTTTAACCTAAACAGAAGTAGAAATGACTTGAGTTTTGTTTTTAAACATCTAAAGTTTGTTTTACCATGTCATTTATTTGGCCTTGGTGTCCAGAAAACTCTCTGACAATCTTCCTGGTTTCTATGTCCAGAACACTAATGGAGAAGTCATCCAAGGCGAGTCCCAGAATGCCACTAGCAAGATAAGTGTACCAGTTTTAATAAACAAACAAATAAAACCTTGAACAAAAATCTCACAGTCATTTTAATTTTTTAAATCAAGTAATACTTTTGGGGAAATTAAACAAAATGCTGTTCCTTTATATTAAAAGTGGGGAAAAAATTTTTTCCCCACTTAGTAAATTATATACTTTACTTAAATTAAGAACTTTTACCAAAAACATCAAGAAGAAAATTCATTATCATAAAAAAAACTTTACCTGTCTCTATGTAGCAGCATCATATTTGGAGTTGAACTGAGGCTCATAGAATGGATTAAAATTTTGTTTTTAAAGTTCCAGAACTTGAGTAATCCTTCACTACCAGTTGTAACTGTCAACTGGTTTAATCCATCCACTGCAACACCTCTAACAGACCCTTTATGAGCTTTAAAACACATGTTAAAAGGAAAAAAGAAATAATAATTGATATTGCTTCTCTGAATATTACACAGAGTGATTCCTTTATTTAAATATCTAAGTTCCCACTATCTACCACCCCTAAAATCTTGAAATTTATCTGGATTTTAGGGAGCAGGGAAATTATACTGCTTGAATAAAAACAAAGCCTAATAGGTTAATGACACAAAGACTTCAAAAACTAGTTATGATTTCCTGCTTAAAGTACAAATTTTAATTCGTATAATGACCACTTTACCCTAACATATCCACGACTTCATTCTCTTTGAGTATTTCAACATGCTGTTTATAATAAATGTAAAGGCAGTATCTGTCATATAGAGTTGATGATAACCCATCTACAACTTCTGCAAAATGGCTGGAGCTCAAGAATTTCATAAATGCCAGTGACAGTTATTAGCCTTGTATCTATCTATATTGTTTTTTTCCAAATAAGAAAAAAAATTCAATACCTTGATCCTTGCCAAAACTTCCTCGATGTATACCAGACTGCATGTTATATACATCTACAGTCCCTGATGAGAGACCAATTACAGCAAAGTTTCCACAAGAAGTTATATCCACTGCCTTAGAAAAAAAAAATTTAAATGAAAATGACATTATAAAATAACTAACATTTTTATTGTACTTTATAGTTTCCAAAGTATTTTTTTAATTTACTAATTATCTTATTTTTAAAAAAACATGATAAATGAATTGCTTCATCAATTTTCTTAAATTTGAGTATATAAGAAATATCTGCTTGATTCTATCTCCATCTCTAAGAGGTATGAAGAAATTATTATCTGAGACAACAAAACCTAAATGAAGTTAACTCAACTGAAATTTACAAAGTCAGGTCTTCGATTTTTTAATTTTTTCAGAACGGTGCTAAAGTCAAAGCATTCCACTGCCTAATTACTTTACTTTTGAAATTGCTTCTACAGCTGATATAAAACTGAAAACACAGAATATCCAATGAAAAAGCCCAAAATATTTTAATTATGACATATTAGAAAGGAAACCCATAAAATATTATGTGGAAAACATTTAGTTTAGAAACAGTTTCTGTAAAATAAACTCATAATTTAATACTTAGAGTATCAATATTATATTAATGAGATGTCTTTTTTCCTATGTTAAAAACATGAGACTGGGTATATATTGGGTCATGGCCAGAAATATCCCTGATTGCCACTGTGTCAGTCAGATGTCATCCACTCAAGAAAAAATTCAAACAACTGTTGAATTTATGCCTAAAGAAATCGATAACTTCTAAGATCCAAAAGAAAATATTTAATAGAGGATATTTAACTGCAAAGCAGCATAAAATTGATACACCACCACCTGAGTCAAGACATATTTACATAGCCTTCACATAAGTATGTTCCACTTACGTATATTTTTCTAGGTAATTATTATAGTTTATTCCTCAAAAAAAAATTTTAGATAAGAAATTATGGACTAATCTTAAAAAGCATTCTATCTTCCTAAATAGAACATAAACATAATCTTACATATTTTGAATAACTTATAAATGTTTATGCTATGTTATATAGTTATGCTATCAGGAACCAATGGAGATACTAGGCTATAACCTACAAGTAATAAAGACTCATGATGGCCTTGCTATACTTTTTGTAACTTGCATTTATTTTAATAAGATTTATTAGTGTGCCTGCTTCTGGTAATTTCCTTTTCTAATTTATTCACTCTAATCTCTTATCAAAGATAGCACAGGCAAAGCAAAAATGAATAAGCAGAGGGCGTTACCAACGAATAACAAATTTTACTTTAGTGCATGGGCTCTCTGATAAAGACTTTTGTTTATTACTTACTGGTCAATGGCTTTGTTCTAGGTAATTGAGTTTGCCAGACAAATGACTCAGCACCAGTTAAGTACCACTGTATATACATATACTAAATATCTATGAGTGATCACTATAGGCTGTGAATTAAGAAACAGATCTTAAATTGAATGGTCCTGGTTCAAATCGCAGCTCTGCCATTCACTAGCTTTACTGACCTCAGGCATATTATTCATTACATTAAACCTCAGTTTTATCACCTATAAAAAGAGGCTAACAATAAACCATATTGTAAGGTTGTTGTGAGGATAAAATAATATGTGCTAGACAGAAAGCCTGGAACAAAGTAAGCATACAAAAAACAGTTAGCTGTAATTATCATTACTACTACTGCCACTACTACAGCTACTCAAAACTGCAGGTAAACTTAAGATGCTCAAGATAAAATCTCTATGGTTTAGGAAATAGTATAAAAGCTTAAGATTGGATTTTTGTACTAGAGAATAGAACATATATAATTACAAAGAAATCTGTACAAAATAGGATAAAATGTAAAGTTACACTTTTAATAAGCATTTTCAAAACTCTAGCTGCCTCCTTTTGCAGAAATTGACAAACCGATCCTAAAATTAATAAGGAAATGCAAGGGACCAGAATAGCCAAAACAATTTTGAAAAAAAGAAAAAGAAAAAGCTTAGAGGATTCAATCTTCCTGAATTCAAACCTTACTACCAAAGTAAAAGGTACCATAATATACTGTGATACTAGCATAAAGACAGACACATAGAAAAATAAAAGAGAACTGAGAGTCCAGAAATAAATCTTCATATTTATGTCAAATGATTTTTGGCAAGCATACCATGATCATTCAATGACGAAAGAAAAATCTTTTCAACAAATGATGCTGAACAGCTACCTATCAAATGCAAAAGAATGAACTTTGGACCCCTACATCACACCATACACAAAAACTAGCTCAGAAAGGATTATAGACCAAAACTTAACAGCTAAAACTATGAACTTGTTAGAAAAAAAAACGCAAGAGTAAATCTTCTTGGCCTTGGGTTAGGCAGTGATTTTTCAAAACCACAAGCAATTAAAAAAAAAAAAAAGGTTGGATTTCATCAAAATTAAAAACTATTTGGCAGAAAATGATATCAACAAGAAAATAAAATGATGGTCCACAGAATGGAAGAAAATATATGCAAATCACATTTCTGATAAGGAACTTGTATCTAGATTATACAAAAAGCTATTAAAACTCACTGATAAAAAAATAATACCACTAAATAAATAAGGGGCAAAGGATTTAGATAAACATTTCTCCACGGAAGATAAAAAACAGCCAATAAGCACATAAAAAGATGCTCATCAAGTCACTGATACAAATCAAAACTACATGAGATTACCACTTCATACACACTAGAATGTCAGTAATCAAAAAAAACCAGAAGATCCCAACCAGAGGAGGAAAGGAGGAGAGAGAGAGAGAGAGAGAGAGAGAGAAAGAGACAGAGAGATAGACAGACAGAGAGAGAGAGAGAGACAGACAGAGAGAGAAAGAGATAGAGAGACAGAGAGAGAGAGACAGAGAGAGACAGAGAGAGAGACAGAGAGAGAGACAGAGAGAGAGACAGAGAGGATGCAAAACTAGATTACAAATGTAGGAGAAAATGTAGCTCAAGGAACAGAGGAAATTGCTCACAATACAGCATTAGATGATTTTTTGTTATTGTAAATTCTGTATTCTCATATATTTCATTTTATAATTGTTTGTTGCTACTATATAATAATACAAAGTTGAACATAAAAAAAAAAAAAACAGAAGATCATATGTACTGGCTTGGATATACAGAAACTGGAACTCTCATGTATTCATGGTGGGAATGTAAAATGGTGAAGCCACTTTGGAAAACAGTTGGCAGTTCCTCAAAAATGTTAAACAAAGAGTTATGTTATGACCTAACAATTCCACTCCTAGGTATAGATGCAGAGAAACAAAAACATGTCCACATAAAAACCCGTGCCCTAATGTTTACAGTAGCATTGTTTATAATAGCCAAAAAGCAGAAACAATACAAATGTCCATGAACTGATCAACAGCTAACCAAAATGTGATTTATACACAAAATGGAATATTATTCAAAATAAAAGATATGAAGTATTAATACATGGTAGCCTAGGCTAGGGAGATGGGAAAGGGGGAAAGTGAGAGAATAGGGATAGCTGCTAACAGGTACAGGGTTTCTTTTTGGAGTGATGAGAATGTTCTAAAATTAGATTGATAAGATTTGGGTGATGACTGTACAATCAATTCTTTGAATATACTAAACACCATTGAATTGTACACTTTAAATGAGTGAATTATATCTAAATAAAACTTTAAGAAAAAGCAAGGCAACAACACTTCTGCAAACCAAATTTGAAATCTTTCTTTGTATCTTAAAAACTGAACCTAATACAAGGAAACTTAAATATTAACAAAAGAAAACAAAAATAAAGTTTCAAAAGATAAGTAAGAACTTATAAGTAAACACTGGCATTTAAAAGCTACATTTAAAAAAGGCTTAGACAGAATTCAATCAGAATTTCTCTAAAAGGCACTTCTCACAAAAGATAAATATAAAAAAAAATGAGAAAAAAGAACTAATACTACTACATCTATAACTCATTAAATATTTAGCTAAATCTTATTCCTGTAGTAAAAAATCAAGGAAGGAAGGAAATAAAGGAAGAATCCTTCAGATGCACATTCATTGACTATAGTACTGTATGCTCAACATAATTCAGGTGAGAAAGTACACTGATAAATACTGAAATCATCTTCAAAAGGTGTTCTGAGTAATCCTATACTAATTAGAAAATTGAAATAACCAATATTCTACATCTGATTAAGCAAAACTTAATTCAAATAATTACCTGCACAAAGGAAAACTTAACAATATTTCAAAATTTTAAACTATGTTCTTTCAACCAATATCATCATTAATAAACGTGAATAACAAGATTACCACAAAACAGTTTTAAGGGAGAAAATGCTCTTATAAATAAGCTCACTTACTGTTGCAGTTATGTCATCTTTCTTCAGCTCTTTTGGCTTGAGAAAGTAAGTGCCTATTGTAGATCTCTGATAGTTCCAAGTTGAACAAGATAGTTTACCCTGATGGCAGGCAATGATACCATCCCAGTCACTCTCACGAGCTTCCTCTAAAACATAATTAAAATCATATATCGAATTGCTTTTCATTCTCTCATTAATTCATTCACCTATTATTTATTAAGCATCTAATATTCCATGTTATCATCAAGCACTAAGGACACAATTATAAACAAGTAATTCTTGATAGCAATGAGCTTCCAATCAAACGAGATTCTAATAAGAAATTATGATAAAGTATGATAGTGTCTTATAAGAGCACTCGGGAAGAGTTTGCTAAGAAATTCGTGGAGAGTAATAAATGGCTCCCTGAAAGAAGAGTAAAACAGTAGTAATCAAGTAGGGGGTGGAGTATACATGGCCCTAGGATGACTTGAACAAAATTGCAAAATTAAGCATAGCAAGTAAGTGAAGCATTTTCATGAGAGGGGGCAACGTTACATAGCGTCTTAAAAGCTATGTTAAGGAGAGGAGAGTCCACCCTGAAGGTAATAAGGGGCCACTGAAAGATTTTTAAGATGCTTTACATGTTTTAAGAGTAATATGCTTTACATGTTTTAAAAAGACCACTCAGGCTCTAAGATAAAAAACAGACAGAAAGGTGGCTAAAGTTAAAAAAAAAAAAAAAAAAGTCACCAGGTTGTTATAACCACCTTGAAGTATAAAAATGGTATCCATACAGTTATTTCTATGACAGTTTTCATTCAACAATCCCATCACTTTGTTTTTCTTAAAATCACTTTTTTGAATGAAACACTGCTCAAATGACATGATATATACTAAGACCTCAATGTATTTAGGTCTTTATTAGTCAGAACTCAATGTTCTCAGTTCTTGCTTTTTAACATTGGTGACTTTAATTATACTGCATATGACAATAAACAGAAGTGCTATAAAATGAAATATCAAATATTGTTTATTAGTATCTCTTACAGAGAAGAGCAAAGCCTGAAATTAATAGATAACAAGTTCAAATTATAAATAACTCATTTTTAGTGTTCAAAAAAGATTAGCATGCACTTGGGGTTAACTACTAGATGCTTAATATTTATAAAAATAGTTATCAAAATGGAGAGAAAAAGAAATATAGTTAGAAATAAATAACATAGCAGAACTTCTCAAAACACAGTATGAAGTTACTTACCAGCTGCAAACTTTGTGATAGGTGGAAGTCTCACTGACATGGCATTCTGAAGTCCTTTACGTTTGACTCTCTTTCTATTTATCACCCCTTAAGTTGGAGTAGAGGGGAACATAGCTATGAATATTCTTAATGAACATGTACATAAAAGAAAATGTATTCGTTGTCACATAAGTGTAAAGTTCAAGATATTCTCATCTAAGTCAGGAGCAAAATAAAGATGTTATTACCACTACTATTAACCGTTTGTGAAGTTTAGCTTATGTAATTATACCACAAGAAAATAAACTATGAGATATAAATAACTGAAAAAAGATAAAAATATCTTTTTGTAGATGATATGATGGTCATACAGTGATGTCAATCAAGAGAAACAGTCAAATAATTATTAAAATAATAGTTTCATTAAACCAGATACAGAACAATACAAAAAAATCAGCAAGTTCCCTACAATGTAGCAACATTTACTTTAGAAAATTATATCAAAGTATGTAAAATACTACTGAATAATCTTAAATACGTAGGATCTACAGGAGGAAAACTAAAAAAAAATTTCACTGAGTAGATTAAAAGACAACTTGAATGATGATATAGCATATTTCTAGATGTGAAAATTCTTAAAGATATCAAATTTCTCCTATTTAATCTTAAGAGAAATTATTCTGAATACTGATTTAAAAATGATCCTGAAATTCATCTGGAAGTATATATCTGCATGAATAGCCAGGTCATTAGCTTTAAAAGTAATTGTGAATAAAACTGAAAAACACTTTTTTTAGTAAACAGAATATTTCAAATGTTGGAAACCACAGAAAGGGATAGAGAATAAAATGTGCCGTTTTTACAAAAAGATGGGACACTGCTTACTTTGATGCTTTCTCTAAGCTCCCCTCCATCTTTAAAATTCTGCACTCTACAGATGGCTCAAGTTAGACCATCAATGTCTTCTGGGTGGCAGCAGTATATTTTTACCACCCCAGATATCTAACTCTTTCCAGTAACCTCATAGCAGCACCTCAACCACTTCTAGAGCAACACTGATCTTGGTAATCTTACTGCCTTTCCATACAAGGGTTTTTTATTTCATCCAAGAAAGGAGGAAATTTATCAATGAAACCCATGTTCTCTCACAGAATCTTGAAATGTTTTTGTGACCAGCAGCTTTTTCTCATCTTGCAAATAACCTACCATGTCCCAAGCTCTTGTTAAATTTTTCATGTATCGTGGAAAATGACTGAAGAGTTCCATCTTGACCTGTTGATACATACAGAAAATGCCTAATCAGGCTTCATCAAAACAATGTACCATCTGCATCAGTTCTTTAAACTAGATTCTGTAAAAAGCTTGAAGTTATTGTCTGGGACATTTTAAAAGAAGAGCCATATGGCAACTACAGTCTTCATTACAGTATTCAATTGTGCACAGAATTCTGTTTATTAAGAACAAAGAATGAAGTACCCATAATTATCAGTATATCATTAGAATATGCAAAGGCTACATTTTCAGAATCCCACCATTCTGTCTCTATGGATTATTAGTAAATAGAATGACACTCCAAATAAAGATATCATCCATAGTGCTTCCTGAAGTATTCAAAAAGAATTGCCTGTTTTCTTTGCCTCATTTTATCCAGATTTCCAAATCACTCAAAGACATTTGAATCTAAAAATATGTAAACACCAAACATATTAAGTATTAAGCACCCTGTTCTCAATACTTGCTGAAATAAACTAATAGAACAAAGAAGAAACTTACTTGCACTTAGAATTTGTTGTCCATTTTGTCCATAATATCTAATTTTGGTAAGAGGAGCACTGTGTCCCATTCTGAATCTCAAAAGCCGGCCTTCACCTGTGGGACCATCAAATATCCATATCTGCCAAGAAATAAAAAGGTAAGGTTCTTCTACAATGTATAAATTGGTCTGAAAGCAGTCAAATCACCTTTAACAAATTTGACTGGCACTGGGAAGTGCTCAAAACTGTAACTCTCTCACTTCACTGCAATAATGTAATGTAACCTCCTGTGATTTTTGTTTCAACTGTACCAGTATCTTATCCCATATTCCTTTTATCTTCTAGGTTCCAAAATGATACATTACAACAGGCTTGTAATAGTTCAAAGGGAAGGACAGGTGAGCCAGAAAGATGATAACAATAATCATAATACCCTGAGAGCATTGTCAGCACCGTTTGTGACAAGAAGTGGTTCTCTATGGAGAAATGTCAGTCCAGCAATTGCTGTAGAATGTGCATTTCTCATTTGATTGATTAATTTTTTGTCTTCAAGATCCCAGAGTCCAATATGACCACAAGGGCTTCCAGCTGCCATTATTGGATGACCATCTATTATTAAAATAAAATATATGAGCAAAAACATGTAGCATAGAGTAACTAAACAATTCTCTGCTCCATCCTTTTAATCCATAAATATAAAGTTAGAATAGACTATACATCAAGAATCTATCCCTATTCCTTTGGTTCTTCATACTACAGTATTTTGTTCATTTCAGTTAGGTTAAACTACAAGAAAACATTTATTAAGAAAATTTCTATGAGCTTTAAAGTAATGTATTTTAAGTGTTAATTAACTCATCAATAATTAAGACTTACCTGTACGAAATGAAATTGAAGTAATAGGGCCCCAGTCTTGACGAAACTTCATTAATGTTTCATCAAACTTAATGTTGTGAATGATAATCTGACCAGACATAAGACCAACAGCAATAACATCCACAGCTGGTGCCTGAAAATTAAATTATTCAACTTTTTAAATCTTCTCAAATAGCTTTAATAATTCTGATTAGATGCATCATTGCTTAATTGTGTTAGCAAAAGAAATTATGGATTATCTTCCTGAAGGTGGCAAAAAAATCAACAAGTATTCTGGCATACTTTAATTGTTATTTCGCATGGAAGTATCTAGGAATGATTTTTCCAAGTTACTCCCCAGCTTTAAATCTGGTTGTCACCATCACCTCCCTACTCCCAAAACACAGCCAACTTGGTAAGAAAACAGCTATAATGGCAAAGGAAGCTCATGGGTGAAATCATTACAGATCATTCACCAGATGGAAACAGAAAAAAGATAACTCTTAGAAAACATACAATGGCTTGTCATATGCATGGCAATATAAAAAGCCAACTATGAAAAATGTGAAGAATTGTTTACTCAAGGAAAACAGAAAAAACCTATAAAATAAAGCAAAAAAATTTTACAATTAGTCTGTTTCAGATCTAATAGCCCAAAATTATAATCTTCATTTTATACAATGGTCTTACATATAGGCTCTATGATAAGTTCCTTTATTATACAGAAAATCAATGTCCAATACCACTGTAGAATGGAATTAGGCTAAACATTTTATTAATTGGCCATCACGTAATTACTATGCATAAGGCACTGTGTTGAAGCTGTGGATACTAAAACAAGTATCTCCTGCCCTCAAGAGCCCTAATCATCTGATACCTTTGGGCTCTGTCTTCTGAGTAGACTAAAGCAGAGCAAGGTTGATGGTAATGAGAAAGGATGAAGGAACGTATATAAACTGGGCAGTATAAACAATGGTTATTTAGAAGGATGAAGGTGTACTGGATGTGTACGTGTCCATTACATGTGTAAGATTTTCTCCATACTTTCATTCATTCATACAGGCCCTGCAGACTCATAAAATAAAAAGCAGTTATTTCTGGGAGAGTCCAGCATTTAGTGAAATATTAGAATTTAGGCTCCAATTATTTCAAGCTATAAATCTCAACAATCCTGTCCTCTGTATGACCTACAATCCCCCTTGTTTCACTAAACATCTCCACTCTGCAGAAAGCACTGGACTACATGCTTGCAAAATGACTGGTAAACACTGTTCCACAGCAACCACAGGTTAAGAGCCTAATTCCAGGCAAAACAATTTTCACAAAGGTTATAGGCAAAGGATAGGCAAAGGTTTTATTACTTATTTTCAAATACATCCCTAAAACATTTTTTTAGGGGAAGATTTGCAAAGATAAACTATAGTCTATATATTATTTTGTCTTTAGGTGTAGAAATATGATTGAGCCCTGAAACTGAAAGATTCTACTACTAACTTAATTTCCTCTTTGACTTACTTAAAAGAAAAATACTACCTGCTGAAGAGCTGTCACTCCAACTTTCCATCCTGGAAATGTATACAGAAGTTTACTACAAGAAGAAAAATAGATGAAAGATATTTTTTGGAGGAAAACAAAATCAACTGCATATTAAAAAGTTAAATAATAACAGGTAATATTTACTAAATTCTTAATTCTGTTCCACACTATTCTAAATATATATTAACTTATTTAATACTCAAAATAATTCTATGAGGTAGACATTATCACCACTTTCCAGATAAAGAAACTAAGAAACTTAAAAATGTGAAATAATTAAGCTAAGATCAAATGACTAATAATTGATAGAGCCCAGAGAGAACAATTCCTATCCCGAGCTGCTGATAACCACTATACAAACTATGCCACCTCTTTAAGAAATTAAATAGAGGAAAAAAATACATGAGTAAAAATCATTTTATAGTATAGACTACAATAGAAAACAATATTAGCATAAAAGCAGATCTCATTTTTCATGGTAATATTTCTAGAAACTTATCACAAAAGAGAATATATAATAATTACAATACTAATCATGTGTTATATAACATGATAGTGATACTGCTAAATTATGGAATCAAACCAGGAATGACAAATAGGTCCATGGAACAAATAGATTTCTGAAATTGTTATAATGATAATAAAGTACTAAATCATATATTAAATTCTGTAAGTGGGCAGAGATTAGTTCACTCAATGATTATCCATGAGATATTTAATGTGCAATAAAGAGCATAAGCGTCACATAAAGAGCCTAAAGAGGTAACATAGGGGCAGAGACAATATCTCAGTCATTATCCCTGAGCCTAGCACAGGAGATAGTTAATACTATTTCTTAAATTGAACAGAAACACTGATAAAACTAAAATCCAGGATTAACATTAAACTTTTGATAATATTATCTTCTGTTTTAAATTTATAAGACATGCGGAAAGGATAATTTGGATGGCCAAATATTTTTGCTTGTCTTTTTAATATTATACAATAAGAAGCCTCAGCTGCCACTTTTTTCTCTGGATAAAAGTTCAAATAACATATAGTTATTCTAAAAACATTTAGCCTTCCAGTTATGCCAATATTATAACAGATGTCTATCATGTTTGTGGTTGATGATCAAAGTACTGTTATCTTGAAAAATCATTCCTAGATGCTAGCACTAAATTAAAACTGATTTTCCTTGCCTTCTCCTACCTTTTTGGTTTACTGAAAACTAGAAGCTGCCCAGTGACAATCTCATAATTATTTTCTGATCTGTTACTTCACCTGTAGAGCTTTCTCTACAGGTACATGGATTTTCTACAGTGAGTAGGGCCTTTAGTATATACATTTCAATGGGCATTTGTAAAGCTGAGTAACCACTCCAAAAACATGTTTATTTATTGAAAGTCTTCCAAGTAAACATAAAGGCAGGGAGAACTAGAGACCTAAGTATGCATTAGGGAGTAATAGATGAGGATAAGGTAGGAGACACCCATGTAATGTTCTAAAGTGCTTACTTGGACTTTACATTCCACAACTGAAGGCTTCCTTGTTCACTGCCAAGAAGTATTTTATTCAAGTAGGTACTGGGATGCAAAATTGCTGAAATTTTAAATACTGATTTATCGAAAGTCAGTTGCAGGTATTCTTCTACAAAAGTTATAAAAAAATATAATTATTTTTTATAAAATATTTTAAAATATTTTTCATATACCCATTTATTTAGCACTTAAAGTCTACCACATCAAAGATTTGTGTGGCAAACTTACTTACTAGCCTATAAACTTTCCTTGAGAATTAAAAAAATATGATGAGGAACAACCTGTAAATGTAATTTAGACTCAAAATTTTCTAAAAGTTCTAATATCAACTATTTAAAATTTCACTCACTGCTGAATTGATTTACAGAAATGAAAAAATAAGAACTTAAAAAAATGACAATAGGGATTTGTCTTAGTATCATTATAATTATATCAAGAGGCAGAGTGAATATTCCAAATTAAGTGCTTGCTCTGAGCTCTTCTAGAGAGTGAAGGGCTAAATATCTAGAGAGCCTAATAGGCCACTCAAATATGTAAAAAGTAAAAGGCAAACTTTAATGAAACTAAGTGGCTTCTCACACATTTCCACAGAACCTCTAATAGAGGAGATGAAAAGAACTTATAGCCCTTTGGAGTGGAAAATGGCACAGCCTACTGCAAGATCAAAACATTTTTTGAAATCTTATATATGCTTAAAATCCTATGTACTTCACATACAGTTCATCCATGATAAAAACAATTTTTCACTGTTTTCCAATAAATATGAATATCAAAGAAGGTACATTTTATTTAATCTTTAGTTTCACATACTATCTGGCACACTGCTGCACACTCCCAGGGGTAATGTGTATCCCAGTTTAAGAAGCATAGACATAGATGAAAATTATACAAAGTCTATTTTAAATACTATTTTAAAAGAGCCTTTCTTCATTTGTAATTAGCAGTTTTACTTAAAATCATTATAAACAGCTCCCTGAAAACACGGGTTCAATGTGTTGCTGTAACAACAAAAAGCTGGGCATCAGCATCAATAGAAAGCCTACTAAACTCTAAGATTCAGATTCTCTAACTTTATAAAAGGACTTTTAACATCCATCTATACAGGGACTACTTTTGGAATTCTGTTCCCTCTACTTGAGAAGACGAAGCAAAGAATAATAATATGAAGAATAAGAAGAATAATTAATAAGAATTCTTATTATTAAGAATAAGACTAATAATTAGACCAATAACATGGAATAACTCCCAGGAGAGCAACCTCTAGAATTTCTACTAAAAGAAAACATACTGCATCAAACAATGAATTAATCAAGAGGTAATGTAAGATAAAAATGTAAACAGATTAACAAACTTAAAAGCTTTAATTCATGATAGGCCCAGTCTTTTACTGGGGAAAGCTAAGGATAAATTCCTAGATAACATAGTCCCATAAACATAGTTCGGTGTCACTGTATATTACTGTTAAAGGACACTGACTCATCCTTAGAAAACAGATGTATATTTTCCTTCAGATTACAAATCTTCAAATTATAATCTCCTTTACTGAAAATTGAAAACACAAACCAGGAATTAATAGGTATAAACATATACCAAAATCCACTCCACAGAGAAAATAATATAACGTCACTAAACTTGGAGAACTGTAATGGAAAATGTATTAGTTGAAATAAACTAAACAAGTTATAAATAGCTTGATAGCTGACTAAAACAGTTTATTCATTTTTTACTTAGAACTTTCTTCTTCATACATGTTAATGATTCTTTCTTAAAATTGTTTTATTGCTTATATGTGAAACCTCTGGTATATACAAGTTATGTTTATACAGGTTTTTAATTTTAACTACAAACATACTATCCCAAGATAAAGCAATAAATTGGTTAATTCTTACCTTCTGAATATATGTGCCAAATAATAAGGATGCTGTCAGTATCAACAGAGATAACATGATCCCCAAAGGGTTGCAAAAGATGGATTTCTGCCTTATGACCCTTAAAGGTATGTACTACCTACAATGTCAAAGTTCAAAACAATTTCATATTATTCATTCATCATGTAATATTTTTCACATTAACAAAAAAAAATGCTAATCCTTTAGATGCTCATGTTAAGAAATGTCGTCCAACTTTTGATTATCCAAGGTTAGATTAACAAATAGCAAGGAACCAGACATTATCACCTTCTCCCCCAGCCAGTCCAATAATAAGAAAGAATGGATTAAGAACACAGAGATGGACCTCAGAGACTCAGCCATCAACCGAGCTTAGAGAGAAGGCACAGACAGTGGGGTCCCTAATTCAATTCAACCAGCACAACTCCATGCACGCTAGAAAAGTGGTATATTCTAGAAGGCTGACCTCTACAGACTCCATCATCAGCTGGCTTCCAGATGACATGAAGGAGGGAAATATAGGGTACTTCTTCCATATAGCTTTCTGTTTTAGGAAAGAAGTACTACATTTCTCAATAACTCCTGCCCCTTCCCCATGGTTTCAGTTTCACTAGGCTCCAGTAACTCTTATTTCTTCTCCTTGTCCCTTTGGCCCTAGCGTGGTAACAGCTTCCTACAACTGACAGTCTCTGATGCCTTCCCACAGTTACCTTCTCTATCTCCCAGGAAAAACTACAAAATGCAGTATTTTGTAAAAAAAAAACAAAAAAAAAACCAAAAAAAAACCACATTTTCCTGACTATAAAAATCCAAACAACTCCCACTAAGGAACTCCACAGGTTAGTTGCTATCCTCAGCAACAGACAGTGATTACAAATACTTTAGGAACAAACATCAGTCCAAGTCAAACCTTGACAAGTACACTGATTCTACCACGTGGCTATCTAGGCATCCCCACTGCCACTTTCCCTTTCATTCTGGACCACTAAAGCCAGGTAACCAAGTTAGTTGTCCCAGGAAAAACTTAGAAACCATTGGTATTTAAGACAAGAAAAGATTCTTCCTTAGCAGTGGAGAACACAGAGAATCTAGATTTCTCTATATAGGGAACAAGTTAGAAAAGGAGTCATGGGCTAAGTTGTTCATAACAAAAAAGCTGATTTACATAAAGCAGAAGTGCAAATATGAATCTCCCATGAAAGCATTTTCAAAATATACGTAACAAATCCTATCTAAACCAAATATACAAAGTAGAAGGCTTCAAATATGGTACCCGACTAGGCGTGAAAATTTTGAAGAAGCTGCCCAAATAATTCTGACATTAATCTCTGGGAAAGAAA
Source organism: Eidolon dupreanum (assembly GCA_028627145.1). Lineage (NCBI taxonomy): Eukaryota > Metazoa > Chordata > Mammalia > Chiroptera > Pteropodidae > Eidolon > Eidolon dupreanum. The sequence continues at coordinate 38,673,280 of CM053501.1, forward strand.
ATGGTACTAAAGCACCAGTTTTAACTGATTTTGAGAATTTGATGAAATTAACTTTAGCTTCCTCCAGAAAACTGAATATACATTAAAAAAAAAAAAAAAAAGTCCACGTCCAGAGTGTCCCAGATGAAGAATGGCAACATTAAAGTCCCTTCCACTACCTCCATTATCATGACAACTACTAACTGCAAAAGACAAATTCAAACAGTTCAGTGATACAAACCTCTTTATTACGGGCAAATGCAGAGAAAACATTCCCATAAGCAGCAAAGACTAGCTTCCCATCAGCTGCCATACAGCAGATATCCTGTGGAAGAGAGTTACCTAAGAAAAAAATGTACACATGAAAGAAATAAGAATTTTTAAGATTTTGGAACAGAGACCTCAAATATACGTGTAACATTTTTCACGGTTATAATTTTTAAAAATTATATATAATGAAAGCTGAGAATTAGAGTATAAAATTTTTACTTCAACATTATTTTAGACATCTAATATTAACTATCAGATTAATGTCTAGTAATTGTTGACATAAAAACATAATTCTAAAGGAATGAAAAGAAACTTTTTGAGGTTATTTGGAAAAAATCTTCATTTAATACATAAAACTCTGGCAGATGGTCACCCACTCTGAATGTGAATGCCTTCATGAACAACAAGTTCACAAATAACTCCAGGAAAATTTTATAAGTAAATCAAAACCTAGAACTCTGTCTAACTCTACACTACGGAGTATCCCAAAGAAAACTCATTATGATATTCTTTGCTGACCCTTAAAATGAACAATATGGTTTCCACTCAGTCTTCTCCAAGGTAAATATAACTATCACCTCTAACCATTTCTTATATGATTTGACTTTTTTGAGTCTTCTCTCCTATCTTGGTCATACTGGCCTGTTTTTTTGTTTGCTTGTTTTGTTTTTCTGTTTTGAAGGCAGGAAGATTAGAAGATAGAAGCTTGTTTTAAGTATTTTTCATACTGCATATTACCCTTTGGGATTTTCTTTCCAAAATACTACTTTTATAGTTTATTATTCGTTTCTGTATTCAACTTAGGTTACACTGTCCTTCTGCCTTCTATAATCTTTTTAAAGATGTAAGTTTATCAGACATATACACTGAATTCCTTACAGTTCTCCTCTGTTTCTCTTACAAATATCATATTTGATGGTGAAACTAGAATCTCTCGGCCCTGGGAAGTCCTTTATTCTATTAGTTTCCAAAAAAATAAATATTCCTTCCATTGGAAAAAAACATCAAAATGTGGGAAAAGAAAAAACTCTTCCTTACAGTAAAAGTAATGATAAAACATAAAAATCACTATTTGGTAATCATACTACTAATAATTGATTCAAGAAAGAACCATCACTAAATGATAAAAGCAGTGGATGAAACTTTGAAGAGTAATAAGATATTTATATAATCAATGTATCTTACCACAAGATACTTATTAAGCATAAAACTTTAAAATGGAGCCTCCTGACAAATGTCACCTTAACCAAATAACTGAAGTTATCACTGCCAGGAAAAGGACTAAACAACAACATGTGCCTCCTGATATGATTCACTGAGAATTCAGCATCATTTCTTTGTTATTTTTGACATAGTGCATAACCTGAATCTAATCATGAGGGAATTTTTTAAAAAATCAAATTGAAGAATATTCTAAAAAAGAACTAGCCTATATAGGCTTCAAAAATGTCAATACTGTGAAACACAAAGAAAGTTTGATAAACTATTCCACATTAAAAACTAAAAAGACATGACAATTGAATATAACATGTGATCTTGTCATAGACTTTTTGTTGTTCTTATGTAAGAATTCAGAAATATGCACTGAATTCTTTTTATTGTCTATAAGTCTTAAATTTATGTCAAAAATTTAAAAAGATACTAAACATGCATAAATTCAGGTTAAAATTCACACTTACTTACTGCAACCAGACTAAGTTTCTGAACCTGTTTAAAAAAAAAAAAAAGATTAAATTTTCATTAACACAAACAATTATAGTAATCTAACACTTGAAGATTAAGATATAACCTCATATATATGTTTGCTATGCTGTCCTTTCTTAAAAAACAAAAACAATCAAACAAAAAATACTTACTGACCCTAATTTTCACTATTAGGAAATTTACAGTTTCAACTATTTCATCAGGAGTGGTAATGAAAGGGGTAGGGGAACATTTTCTATAATGGGCTAAATAGTAAATATTTTAGAGACCACAGGCTATGTGGTCTTTGTTGCAAATACTCTACTGCTAATGTACGAGAGCAGCCATATAATAAATAAATGTTCACGGCTGTATGTGAATTAACCTAATCTATGAATACAGAAATTTAATTTTCATATAATTTTCATATGCCAGGAAATATTAATCTTCTTTTGGTATCTCCTCCAATCATTAAAAAATTTCAAAACCACCCATTTCAGAAGCACAGAGCTCAGAGGGGTATAAGTTAGAATTCAAACCCCAGAGATGCAAGAGTGCTAAGACAGAAAGTGCCCTTAGGGATTAATTAAATATCCCATATTTCTTAAATAAAAGTAGACCCATGTCTCCATCCCATGCCAAAATTTGATTATACTACATCCTACTACTGTGCAAATTTTACTTGGAGGTTATGTTCTATTAGAATAAACACAAACATAGAAAAAAATAAAATGTTATGGGTCGTATAAAAACAAATGGTGGGCAGGACTGGCTTGCAGGCTGTAGTTTGCTGACCCCAATCTATGGTTACTGATCCAGTTGTGTAACCCTGAGAAAGTAACTTGACCTCCCTGTGCCTCAAATCCTCATCTAAAAAATAAGAATAAAAATAGATAACTACTTCATAGGATTTATTATGACTTGATGAGTAAAATTTGTGTAAAAGTTAGACTACAGTAACTGCTCAATAAATGTTAGCTACTATCACCACCATCAACTCCACCTTGGACATGGCCCTCACTTTCCTCTTCCAATAACTCAACAGGCTACTAACAACCAGCTCTTCTTCTAATAACCCACTTGATTTTCACAATCCTTCAAGGAATATAACTCTACAGCCCGGTTTTCAGAAAAAGTTCATAATTAACACTTGATATTATCATCCTCATCAAAAAAAAAGTCCCTGCTTTCACAGAGCATACATTCTTCTGGAGAAGATAAAAGAAAAACAAAATATCAAACAGCAACAAAAGATTATTTCAATGACTGATAAGATATTAAAGGAGAAAAGCTCATCACTAGCAAGCAGGAAGGCCTTGGGCAAGTAATGTATTATTTCTGAGATTTAGTTTCCTAGTTTACATAGGGCACTATGGAATAATGATGTATACCTTGCAAAGAAATAGCTGCAAGTCTTAAGAGTTAAGTGGCACCATGCCAGACCCTCAACGTTGGTAGAAAACAGATGCTCAGGGGAAGTTTAGGGAAATTAGTTCGCTATCAACATGGACAGTCCCCTAAATCATAATTAATCTCATCCCTTTCAGTTCTCTCAATACATGTTATTCTGAATTTCTAACCCAGCTTGTGTCACCAATTGCACAAAAAAAATCCCTTTGCAGCTCATCTTCATTAAGAACGTGGGGGCTAGGGACTTATGTTGATCACATTTACACCTTCAAGGGAACTTCAATAAATATTTACTTAACAAGTATATTGCCATAGAATTGAAATATTCTCTAGTACTGTCCCCTAGACAGACTGCCTCCTAAACTAGCCCCCAAGAGGACTGCAAGGAGCTAATCAGCACGTGGATGTGATATGGCGGTGAAATAGGGCAAGAAGGAGTTAAAAGAGAGAGAAAAGCAGAAAGCGAAGCCCTTTGAAGAAGGTGGTAATGCGGGGGGAATGGAATCGCCCCCGGGCCGAGCTGGGGGCCTGGGAGGGTGGTTCCCGGGAAGCGGGCGAAGGAAGAAGTCACTCACATCATAGGTGTGGAAGCTCTTGCCCACGCAGGTCGTCACATAGAATCGGCGCTTTAGCGCACTGAACCGCACCACGTGTGGAACGTCGTTGCTGAAAAGCCCCAAAGCCCGGAACCCCGCGAATAGCGCGCTGGCCGTGCGGCCCGCCGCGTCCTGCTCCATCGATGAGGCGGTACAACTACTCTAGGCTCCAGCCGTAATGCCAATCGTGCACCCAGTCCTAGAGTGCGTCTCGTGGGGCAAACTTTGCCAGGTCTGCAGATCCACAAGCGTTTCCGGTGCCCGTTGCCAATCGCATCAGAGGAGCCTGCCCTCAGTGCAGTTGAAAAAGAGCTCCCTCCAGAGCTCGCAAGGGACGCCGGATTTGCGTTCCGCTGGCCAGTCTCCAGCACTTCAGCAGTGATCGCGAGAGACCAGAAAAGAAACCGCTCTCTTTTCTGCAGAGCGTCGGGGAAGGAGAGCGACAAGGGAAGCGCGAAGTCCAGGAGCGTGAAAGAGGGATCAAAATCTTGACCCAAAAGGAGTCAAGTTAAATATGTGAATATAAAAACGCAGAGTAGTGTTTGATATGTGAAAAAGAGGATTTACATGAAAAGAGTTTAAATAAATTGCTGTTAATGTTAAAGAAGTTTCTCTATGCTGCAGCATTTAAGTGACATTTCTCAAGGAGGCTGACTAAAACAAGCATTTTCTATAATCTTCAAACTCCAGATCAAAATTGCCACAACAACATTTCAGTGAAATGTTTATGCTTGTCTGTGGACAAGATACATCTGACTTATTCAGCAAAACTTTTATTTCTACCCCGGTAACAATATCTTGGTGCAACGTGTGGTCTAGTGCTGCTATTGAACCAGTGACAGATATGCTCTCATATACCTACCACCACCAGAGCAAAAATGGGGAGCCACAGTGAACAACTCCCCAAAGTGGAGAGTCTTGGATTGAGAATAAGGAGAACTGACATGTAGTATTTGCTCTTCCACCACTGAATTGCACAGTTTTAGTCCATAGTAGTTCACTCATCTATGAATTAAGCAGGTGGAAAGATCTTAAAATTTCCTCAGGTTTCTAACATGATTTTGTCAATAAAATGAAATGAAGTATAAGCATTTCTAAATTTGATTAGTAAGATAATGATAAATATTGGTTATGTATTAATGTGTAACCAATTACCCCCCAAATTAGGGGCCTAATAGGAAATATCCAGAAAACTCACATTTCTTATCTACTGTGAATCCACACCCATCATGTGGCCCAAGGCTGAATGCATGTTTCTCCCATCCTCCAGCTGCCCTTCAGTGAAGACAGAAAACAAGATGTCAGGGGGAATAAAATGGAGACAGGATTGAGAGTAAACAAGTATACAGGCTTCTTTCTTTACCAAAAACAAAGAAACATCGATTAAAACTGAATTTTGAGAGACAGCTTTGGTTCTTATGACTTATTTTATCTAAGTTGGCTATCTTTACAAGATATAAACTTGAAGATAGAGTTAAGTCTATGTGTTTGATTCCGTCTGGAAATCAATTTCCAGGTTCTACACAGAGTGTCTCAGGAAAAACAGGAGAAAAATCACAAAAAACAATGTCCCAACAACATAACCCTCCATTGTGAAATGTTTGGCTCCTTCAAAACACTTGTTTAGAAGAAAGATTAATATATTTTTTAGACATTTCTTAGGAATGTATAATATATTTAAAAATTTAACATCAACTTTATTCTATCAATTTGTTTCTCTCCTTCCATTTTCAGAAATGTGCTTCTATGTAAAAGCTAATTATTTTTGCTCTATAAATTGTATACATTAAAGATGCAAAATTACCACACGTTTTCGGTTTTACTTTACTACATAAATGTTCTTGCTTTTTGTTGAAATTTGTTTCTGAGTTATGAAATGACTTCCATTTTCAGAAATGTGCTTCTATGTAAAAGCTAATTATTTTTGCTCTATAAATTGTATACATTAAAGATGCAAAATTACCACACGTTTTCGGTTTTACTTTACTACATAAATGTTCTTGCTTTTTGTTGAAATTTGTTTCTGAGTTATGAAATGAGTGATGTAGTATTATGATAATTTTAAGTATCTTTCTACCTTGGCCTAGAATATATCATTGATGGTCATGTTTCTCTGAGGTGAATTAGTATGCGGACATAGAAAATATTTAGAAGCAAATTAAAAGGAGTCCCAGATACTTTAGTCCTATTCGTAGGAAAGAGAGTATGCAAGAGGTGCAAATAATCTGCTTGCATTTGAAGACACTCCCATTCATAGAAATGGAGGCAAATAGGTCATGTTGCGATTCTCACAAACCATCTTATGAATGTAGGGCATATGCAAAATATTTATTCTATATTGAGTAAAGATCGTTGCATTAGGATAAGATTTCTGAGAGGGCATAAAATTAGGTAGAGAAATGATCTTCCTGTCAGAGAATCTGCCAGCCACTGAACGAAGCAAATAAATGCATAGCAGTGACATAGCTGACTGCACCTGAGTGTCATGTCTCTCCAGCGTATCAGTGTGGCCCAAGTATGTGCCAGTGGTGTTGATATGGTGGTGATTCTTCATGAGGAAGCCAGGGAGAACTCCACGGACCTGCTTTGCCTTATCCCAAACTATGTGGGAGGGCCTCAGAAATACAGATGTGGTTATAAGAAGATGGACATCTGAGTCAAACAAGAAGGGCAGAGTAGTTTAATAGAACACTGAATTAGGAGTTGCCTTTTATCTACCATTTGATCCTTAATTTCTCTTGGGCTGAGTTTCCTCCTTAACTACGAAGCATGGCTGGGCTCTCTATAGGAGACAAATATCCTTGGAGCAGGTTTTCATCATTATGATAAAAATAGCCTGAATAGATTATTCAGTAATATAGTGAGGAGGTCGGTATGTTGGATTGCCCTGGTTAAAGCTGCAATGGGACATTTCAGACTCAAAGGGGATCCCTCATAGACTCCCTGATATGTAGAACTGATGACTTGTGGAAGGGAACTGGTTACTTGGGCAGCTTGGGTGGATTCAGATGCCCCCTGGGGTTTGCAGCTTAGAGATCAAGGTTAAATATTATCAGGAACCCTGGACTGAAATAGTACTCAGGTCTGCTGTCAAAAGCAGACAGTAAGGGTTCTAGAAAGGAACCCATCATAATGGGAATGGGAGTCTGGGCAGATAACTAGAGCTAAGAAATGCCTTAGAATGTTGGAGATGGCTGATTCTTCTACAGTGGGTAGCAGAGGCTTCACTTTTCAGGAGCCAGCTGCCCTAGCAAGATGTAAGACATTTCACAATGTCTGTGCATGTGAAAATGAACTAAAACAGCAGTAGCCACAGAAACCAAGACAAAAATCCAACACACAGAATACCCTCTTATTCTTACTGTCTTATTTCCACATGCTTTTCATTTATGAAAAAATTAGCACCCTGATAAGATTTAGATCAAGTGACTAATAAAAGTAAAAATATACATGACCATACTTGTATTTGACAGAGATGAGAGGTCTTACCAGTTATATCTAATGAACAGAGGTCTGAGTAAATCTCTTAGGTTTCTTCCAGTTCTAAAATGTTATTATTTTATTATGAAGATGAGAAACACTTGTCAGCTAATTTGAACATCTGACCCATACATTCTTGAACAAGAAAGAACATCATGATTTACTTTGTAAAATTTGTCACGAAAGAGTCTTGAACACTTGGGATATCTGGATAATTAAAGAATAGATACTAAAAGAACAATAGTTTGTTATTTGGTTCTTGACATCTTGTACTTACTTGAACTTTCATTTTCACCCAGGATTTCTCAGTAGCAGTGCACATTTCTATACATGCTTGGGACATGCCTTGACAGTGACCAAGATGCTAATTATCTGTAAATAGTCATTCAAAATCAAAAAAAAGAAGAACTTCTTAATACACTAGTTGCATGTTTATTAGGTTTATTTCATTTTAATATTTTAGTGGATAAGTTTCATAATGGAAAAGTTTCCTTTGTTTTGTTTTTTTCATTGATACATAACAAACACCCAGAACAGTGCCTGAAACAAAAGAGGTGCTCCATAAATATTCAACAGAAAAAAAGCCCTACATTTAAGTGTATAAAATGCTAAAAATATAAAATGTTCTTTCTTATATCAGTTATGTGCCTTTCTAGAGTCATGAGTTGTGTACATTACTTTGGCATTTCCAGTATTTATGCACCCACCCTGCAAGAAGATTTATCTTCCTACCCTTTGCCCACGACTTGTAGCGAATCTTTTGTGGGCAGAGTAGGGAGCATTTGATTTGCTTTGGTCATCACACACAAACAAATATGATGCATACCATGTCCCAGTTGGAAGAGTCACTGCGTATTCCTTCCAACTCTCTTGCCCTTTTCCTCTGTCATGAGAGAAAAGCATGGCCCAGATAGGGGCAGCTTTTTCAGTATGGGTCCTGGCAGAGAAGAAGTGTAGAGAAGACCCGGAATTGGCTTGCAGTTGCCAATTGTAATATGAGTAAGAATTAACTGTTGTTGTTGTAAGACTTTGGAATTTGGTGGTGATTTATTATCTCACTATAACCTGGTGAAAGCCTATGTGATTTCTGGGGAAATGTGTGAAAGTTAGCATATAAAAGTGAATTGTTAAAAAAGGTTTGTTTTTCTTTATAGAAGTATTAAAGCTGCATTACAGAAGGGAAGGGACATAAGATTCACAAATGATAAATATTCTCTAGTATGATTCTAAAATATTCAAATATTCCATGTTCTCAGCTGTGTGCTCAGGGATGACACAGAATAAAGGCTCAGAGGATGTTCGATCCTTGACTAATTGCAAGTTTAATTTTTATTTTGCATTTTTTTAGGGGGATGTTAAGAGGAGGGCTGTTGGAAAAGAAGCTGTTGGAAAAGATCTCCTTTACATGCTTATAGAAGTAATGGGGGAAGGAAAGTAGGTGGCAAACATCTGATAGCTCATCTAATAGATGCTGCTGCCAATTCAGTTTCTGACTCATAATGGCTTTTAAGGAACAGTTTCTTCTTGGGAAACAGGTATCTAACTTTCACTTTGATTTTAGTTCATTCATTCATTTACTCAGCATATTTATTGAGAATTCACTATGCATTAGATATTATACCAGAATAAAGCATGAATATTACTTGTAGTTTCACCAGGTCTTCCTCAAACTCCACATTCATGTGATCTGTTTACCCCAAATTATTCTGCAAATTTTCATATCCAAGATACCTACTCCAGACACAGTCTAAATTTATTCTCAATACAATTTGAAATTTCTTGTCAATCCTCTCCCCATGAGAATAATAGCTATTGGAAGGGAATGTAGAAGGGGAGGGAGCAGGGTCATAAAAACAGTACATCGATGAGCACATTCTAGGAAAGTAGCACCTTAACTATAATATCCAAGGCAATAATTCATAGACATGAGAATTTGCTGATTTCTTCTGTAATGTCTAATCTCCAATTAATGCCATCCTCTGTATTTTTTTTTTTTATCTCACACATTGTAGTTTTCACCTCTAGAAGTTGGAATTGAGCCTTCTTTATATCGTTCATGTCTCTAACTTTTTGGACATATCGAAACATTTATAAAAATTTCTTTACTGTCCTTGACTGTTCGTTTTAACTCTTATGTTATTTGTGAATGAATTTCATTTTTTTCTTCTCATCATGGGTTGTATTTTCCAGTTTCCTCATGTTTATTAATCTTTAATTGCATGTCAAACATTGTGTATTTTGCCTTGTTGAATATTTTTTATTCCTGTACATATTCTTGAGGTTTTTTAGGGAATGCAGCTAAGTTACTTGGAAATAGTTTGATCCTTTCAAGTCTCCCTTTGAAGATTTGTTAGGTAGGATCATTGCAATAGTAAGGCTTGGCCCAAGTATTCTCTATCATTGAGATAAGTCTCTTCTGAGTACCCTTCTCAATACCTAATGAATTGAGAATTTTTGAATCTAACTGGTAGAAACAGACAATCTTCCTGGCCCTGAGTGAGCACTGAGAAGTCTTCTGTCTAATCTTTCAGATGATTCTTTCCCCAATCTTGGGCAGTTTTTCTCAGAGGCCTGTGTTGGTTGGTACTCTACCGAATACTGCAGGATGCCCATTATAGATCTCAGGGTTTCTCTATGTACCTCTCTCTCCTCAGGTACTGTCCTATGAACTCTATTGCCTTGGTCTTGCTGGACTCAGCCTATCTTCTCAACTCAGGAAGTCTGCCAGCTCTGCCAGAGTCCCCTCCCTGTGCTATGGTCAGGAAATACTCTCAAGTCGGTAAGTTGAGTTCACCTCATTTGTTTCCCTTCTTTTAGGATTACTGTCCTTCATTACTTGGTGTCCAATGTTATTAAAACCACTGTTCTAGGTATTTTGTGTGGGTTTTTTCCCCTTTGTGTGTGTGTGGGGTTTGGGGCGGGAGCAAAGTCATTTCAGGTAGAAATCCAGATCCTGTTACTCTGCCTTGACCAGAAGCAAATGTCCTCAATCAAAAGTTTCAAGTACAAAATTTCCAAGCTGTCAACAATTGTGTGATTCTTTCTTTCTTTCTCTCTCTCTCTCTCTCTCTCTCTCTCTCTCTCTCTCTCTCTCTCTCTCTTTCCTTCCTTCCTTCCCTTTCTTTCTCCTTTCTCTTATTATTTATGCCTACAGCACTTGGTCCTCCTAGGTGGTCTCCCATCCAAGTACTAACCAGGCCTGCCCCTGCTTCACTTCCAAGATCAGACATCAGGCTTGTTCAGAATGGCATGGCTGTAGACCGTGAGCTGTGTGGCATGAACCTGGGGCATGAACCCAGGACCTTCTCCATGGAAAGCAGATGTGCTAACCGCTACACTACGGAACCACGTCCATATTATGTACTTTAATTCTCATAACAATCCTTTAATGTAGTCAGCATCATCCCTATTTCAGAGGTGTAGCATCTGAGACTCAAGAAAGTTAATTTGCTATTTTACTCATGTATAAACAATTATCCTTATATTTAGGCACAAATAACTTTTATTAATAGTAATCAGTGAAACTTTTTTAGTTGGTGTTCTATAAACACTGGATGTCAAAAAAACATAGCTGTATTTAAAGAAAGTGCTATGCCAGTTAGGAGATATTCTCAAAAGCTACAGCTAAAACAAAAACATTTGAGAAAAGTTAATACTTTTGAAAAATGGAAAGGAAGAAACACTAAAAAACCCACATTGGCTCAACATTATTCTCTGGTATAATTCTTGTTGGTTTGTAAGATTTAGAAAGGAAAGCAATTGAGATATAAAAATATCACATTAATTTTTTTGGATAAGTTTATTTAATTTGTAGATTTGAGGGCTGATATAGGCTTAGTATGTTTTTTGGGGAGAGGGTGGGGGGGGTTTCCTTTCTTTCTTTAGGTTTAACATGTTTTGACTTCAGTAAAGCATGTGACACATTTCCCCTGACATTTACTGCATTTGGTTCTAACAGGTTAAAGGGAACTTATTTTCTTTTTTTAACAAAGAACATGGACAAATGATTTCATCAGTTTATAAAGATGTTTATTTTGAAGGAAAAGAGATCTTGCTCCTGTCTTGATTAACATTTTTTTCTGTAACTTGAATTAAGTCATAGAAAGACTATGAGGGAGAATATAATAAATACCAGAATCAAAATTCAAAATCTCAGTATTTCATATGCTCGAACATTGAGACAAAAAAAAATCAACAAGAAATATTTGCCAGGAATAAATGTAAACATCTTTTTAAGGTTAAAATTATACTAATAATTTAGTAGTATAAAACCATAAAAAATAACAATACGATGACAGTGCTAAAACTAAACATGCTCCCTCTCACAACGAATATCTCCTTTCACCACACATATACTAAATGATGTATTTACATACAAGAGATACATCTGAAACAAAGGAAGTTAGATTTAGAGTAAAATAGCATATATTACTTGGTGAGAAAAATATTATATTTGGACATATAATAATGGTAAAGGGTATAGTTCTCAATAAATAGCTCTCAGGAATTTTTAGGCATTAAGTAAAAATGATTTCAACAATTAGAAAACAAAATTTAGGGATATAGGGAAATAAAGAACTGTAACAGCAGTAGACTTTATCTCAACTTTCTCAGCCTCTGACTGAAGGAGACAAAAGTAAGGATAGAGATTATATAAGTAGCATAATTAACAAAGTGTTCCTAATAGGTATATATCTACAACTCTTTATGCTTAAATTAGAACTTGCAACTTTCTTTCCATTGACAATGGGATAATTATTAAACTGACCATATATTAGTCCACCTAGAAAAACTCAATACATTTCAGAAAGTAGAAATGTATGATTCATTTTTAACAACATCAAGAAAAGTTCTTACTAGATTGATATGGTGCATCTTCTTGCACATTACTTTTACATGATAGTAAATAATTTAAATGATTATTTTATATTAAAATACATATGGAATACATAGAAGAATAAAGTATATAAATTACATAAATTTTCAAAGATAAAGCCTAAAACTCAAACTGCATTCAGTGGGATGACTTTGAGTTGTCTCTTCCCTCCTCTATTCTTCATTCTTCTCTACTCAAAGGAAAATTAGGCCCAAGACCTTGGGAAAAATTGTGAGTGTATTTCTTTTTGCAGTTTAGTGAAATCTAGTCAGTGAATCCTTACTAAGGTGGAGTTAATAGACTTAAAGTGTCTTTCCCCTCCCCACCTTTTGCACAGAAAATTAGTGAATACTGGCCAGAGAATTTTTCTCGTGATGTCATTTAAGGCCCTGTGCTGCGACTTTAAAGGAAGATTTTTGGGAAGAGGGTACATATGTCCTGATTTCCTTCAGGGCAGAGGAAACTGCCTTTTCAGCTACACTGAGTTTCCCTGGGTAAGAGCTTTGCCTTATTTACTTTTATATCTCCAGTACTTGGCTGAAGGTTTGACACATTGTAAGTGCTCCATAAATGCTTATTAGATACATAATATAAGCTTCCTCTTGCCTATTGGCAGGTAAAATGGATTTAAGGACATTGAACCTCTTCTCTTCTGCCATTGTTCAGTACCATCCCTTGGGACACTGATCAAGTTAAACTTTCCACTCATATATCAATTGATGTATTTATATCTGCTCTACACTGGCCTGGCTAAAGTGGTACCTCCCACTAGTATTTAGAGCATTCTGAGTGAAGGGTGAATGACAGGGTGCCTGTGTCTCTGGCTTACTGCAAGCCTTCAAGAATTGGAGAATGGATTTAAGATATTTTGTTTACCTTTGTCTCTTTTGTCTCTTCCAGGTATGGGGATGTCTAATAGGGCAAAGAAAGAAAGACTAGAGACATGATTTAAAAAAAGAACAATTCTGAAGTCACCTATTTCCAAATAGTTTCTCTAGAGCAAGCACAATGCAGGAGGAGAGTGGTCAGTGGGCTCTAAGGACCGGGAGAGGTAAAAAAGTAAAGTGAAGTCGCTCAGAAAAGTGTATAGGTGAAAACCATCTAGTAACTACATTAAAAAGTTTTTGAATTTGAGAATTATTTTATTAAGAAATATATAGTGTCAATTACAAAGCAATATGTACATTATTAAAAGTGCTTACAAAATAAATTAAAAATATATTTCATAAATTTAAAAAAATATATTATATTAGCTTTAACAAAGGCATTTCTTCAGGATCTGCTTGTATACACCATTCTCGTCTGTTACATAATTTTTAAAACTTGGCTTAAAACACTTCCACAGTATTTGCATGGAAATTCTTTCAAATTGCTTCATTGTATGTACAACTTTTTGTGCATACCTTTTCAATTTTATTTCTTTCTTTTGTAAATTTTTAGTATGAGAACACATGAAACAGTACATGTGGAAGAATATTTAAACAGAGGTTTACACACCGTTGAATTCAACTTTTTTTCTTTTTCCAAGGGAAAAAGTTCTCCTTCCACCACACTTTTAGATTTTTCCCTTGCATAAGGCTTAGGTAGTTCCAGCTGAGAATTACTGTCACAAAGCCAGTGGCCCAGACATCAATGCTACAGAAGTCTCCCCTGATATCTGAGGGATAGTATTATCCCTCACATTATAGACCAACACTAAACAGTAAAAGTTTACAAAAATAAGTTAAGACCCTTCCATAACTAAAAAATAACTGTTGGTGATCTCTTAAATGTCACAGTTAGAGTTAACGTTCCATCTACCTAATGATGATTTATTTTGTTGCTGTGAAATATGACTTCAATGAAGGTTTATTTTGTTTCTGTTAAATGCGAGTGAAACGACTCCACAATCTTATTAAGTTTGAGACGACGTCCCGACATTTATTTGTTGTGTCTTCTCTTTTCTTCATTGCCTGGGTATTATTTATCTGTGAAACAGGAAAATCAATAATCAGAATTAATTGTCACTATTGTTAACAACTGTTGAGTGGCAGGTTATATTGTTTTCTCTAGGCAAATCCATCTCTCAATGTGTCCCTAAAACACCTGCTAACTGTCTGTTCCTATGTGCTTTCTCCAGAGGAATGCCCTCCCATCCTTCCACCTATCTACTTTTGCTTAAGGTCAAATACCACTTCCTTCACAAGGCCTCTGCTAATTGCTCAGAGTTTTCTTTTGGAAACTCTTATAGTGTTTCCCAGTGTGTTTCATTTAACTTGGCTCTCACTTACATGCTGTTTTTATTATTACATCATGGGTATTCCCCACAGTGCTGAGCACAATCTTTTTTTTTACACATAGGAAACACTGAATATTTATTGAATGAACAAATACATAAATAAGTTGATGATTTCATGATCTCCCTGGCAAGACCATAAGTTCCTCAAAAACAGGACAAATCTGATGGCTCTTAATAAATATGATTCAGTAAACCTATTATTTAGACCCAAAGTACTCCCACCTTCTGTCTCTTCAACTACCTAGATGTGCCACAGACACTGAAGACTTTTCTGAAGACCCTAAACTTAAAAAAAATATTGCAACCATCTTTTGGTGTATTCTTCCACCTAAATTACTGTTGAGTAGTTAGTGACAGACTGGACCTCCTAGACATGCAATATTTGGATCAGTAAGATTACTAAGCAAAAATCGTAAAATCTGCTAAATCATAACTCAGTATTATTGGTCTCAGGCTCTCCGTTTGGGCTTGGAAGGGAGCTGAAATAAATTACTCGAGACTTTCCCTTTTTTACTGTCCAGAACCTGATCTACCCTGTCCTCTATGTTCTTCTTACATGATGAACTTCACAGTGGCCATCTGTAAATTTGCTAGAGTGTCCTTGATAGAAGGCATAGAACTGAAGAGGTTTTTCACAGGGCTGCCTGGTATTGAGTACCCAACTTAAGCTCAACCCAGATCCATTCTACGGCTTCAATCTTCAATCTCTAAAAAAGTGACAGCCTTGGCCACCCAGACACTTGGCGTGCAGACTGATAAAGTCCATTGGTTAACAGATAGCAACCATACATATCTGCATTGTTTCTTTTTGTCTTTTTAAAATTTGATATGAGGAAGAGAAACTCCCCACTTTACTTGCATGTTGAAATAAATACTTATTGAGTATTAGTTATATGCTAGGCACTATTTCCAGTGTTTCTACAAATATTGACTCATTTTTATACTCACAAACATTCTATGTGGGACTTGCTAACATGATCCTCATTTTGCAGATAAAACTGAGCACACAGAGGCTAAGCAATTTATCCAAGTTTTCAGTTAGATATTATGGGGCTAGGATTCAAAATCAGGCAAGACAGTCTCCAGACTTCCTGCTCCTAACTCTGCACTACTGTTTCCATATTTAAAGTTACACATTCATTCAAATGCATGTAACTGAATATGCAAAAATTTTATTATATAGACAGCAATATCACCCATACAAGCAATTAAGCAAACAAAAGTAAAGATTTAATGTATAATTTAACATTTTAAAAAAGAACACACAATTATTAAGTGATAAGCTGAACTAATGCTGCTCAAATTAATGGATAAAAATCTCATAAGAAGCCCAAACACGGGTATTGTGATTTTGAAGGTCTAGGTCGGGTCCCTGGGAATCGGTATTTTAGCCAATCACCCTCCCACGCTCAAGCAGCCAGAACTTTCTGATATAGGAGGCTCACTGATCATACCATAAAACACTGGCCTAAGGTTTAGAACCATAATTCTGTGTAAAGAATCAGAACCCTAAAAATAGTTGGATTTGGGTGGAGATGTCAACGTGGGATTGACAATCTATAGCTTTTACCCAGTTCATTTGCTCTTCAAAAGATAGAAACTGAATGAAAATCACAACGGCCTCTGCATTGCACGAAAACCCCACTTTGATACAAGGTTAGCTCTAAGATATTAAAAAGTAATAGTGCGTCGCATCCGCTTACCCGAATTCCGGAGTAGCCTGGACACTGGAGAGTGAACGTGGCATTAGTTTGCATTGCGAAGATTTCCTTGGCGAGTGACGTGCAGCCGTGGGTGGGATAGAATGTAAGGCGCTCGATTTTAGAGAGGCAATCCGGCTGTTCATAGGCCACAAAGTTTACGAGAAAAGGAGAAAACACGGGGGTGGTGGAGAAAAAAAAAAAAGAAGAGCATTGATAAGTCATAAGCAAAAGTGACGCGAGGGTGCGGTGGGTGAAGAGTAGGGGACACACATTTGAGTGAGAGAAAGGCAGTCTCGGAGGAGGAGAGGAAGAAAAATCCCATGCGAGGAGAGGAAGGAGGGGCGTCGTGCGCGTAGCGGAGGGCGCTTCAGGAGAAAGCACTGCGCCGTCTTGCTCCGCCCAAGACTCCGGGCGGCGCTGCTGCCAAGAGGCGGCGCGGCGCGAGGAGGCACCGCACCCCTGGGGTGTGGGGTGTGTACCCCTAACGTCGTACCCTGATCCTAGTTCCCCTTTTGCCACCACCACCCGGGGGCGGGGTGAGAAATGGGCCAGCCTCTTTCGGAACCCCGCTAGTTAGCGAGAGAGACTTTCTCACCCTAAATTGGAACAGAAGTGGCGTTCCAAGGTGGACACCCCGCCCCCCCAGAGGTTCCGGCGCCAAGTCGTCCCTATTCAGTCGGCGTCACTTGGGAGCCCAGCCACCGCCTGGGGTTCTACACACTGCAGGGGACCCTGTTCCTGCAATGCCTGCTGTCTCTGGAGAAAACCAGAAGCACTGACCACTTACTCACCCGGTCTTTACAGTAAACGTAGTTGTTGCACAGGGTACATTTGGTCTGGAAGAAAGAAAAAAAGCTTACGACGAGAAGGGTAAAGACTTAACGTTCACCAAAGTAATCACCATCCCCACTCCCCGCCCCCTCCTTTGCTCCCAGGTTTTAAAGATGCTCCGAAAAGTTTCCATTCAGGTACTGTTTCCTATGCATTTGTTTTTTGTCATGGACAAGGTAGCTAATGAATGCCTCTAGTATTTGAAACCGGATACCAAAGGATCCTGGTTCTAGTCCTGGAGGGAGAATCCCCATTCCCATCAAAGTGGGCACACCTGTACACATGTGAGCACTATGCTATTTTCGAATGCCCACATCTTCCCTGTAGTTATTCATGCATTTCATATATGCATGCTCTATCTAGAAATTAGAATAATCGAGAATGATTACCACTATATATTAAATGATTACCACTATATTTTAAACAATCCGAAGCACAACTTATCCCATAGCATCCTAAGGCATCAAGAACATTAGAAAGACCTGAAGTGTACCTCCTGGTGAGGGAAGGTATCCTCACAGCTAAGGGCATAGCTCACAAGAAATCCCTCTCTTTTACTCCGTTCCCCC